>JAFBJU010000569.1:539449-650966 GCA_016785305.1 Colistium nudipinnis | reverse complement strand
ACACACACACACACACACACACACAATCAATCAATTCAATCATGTTGACGTCACCCATCATTAAAGCACCAATTACCAATTAAAATCAAGTTTATCAGACAGGCAGCATACAATACAACACACACGTATTTTTTAAGTGATGTTCTCTTTGTGCCAAATGGCCCATTCTAATGTCTGTGGAGGTTTTCAGTCATCCAGGTCATGGTAATATCAAGTGCGATTCAAGTAATGCTGTATCCAAGTAATACTGTCCTTCACTCTCTCCCTAGGAAGGTAAACAAGAACAACAACTCAGGATAGCTCAGGTGAAACCAACGACCCTCATTTACACCTAGACTCGGGCGAAACCCATAACCTGAATCTGGGCCAGATGGATAAATACCTGAACTTTTCCAGCAGCTAGTTAGAACTGAAGAAACCTCTCGGATGAGAGGTGAAACGTCTTCAAGAAATCTTCAACCAGTCCAGTTGCCTACTTGAATCGCACTTGATATGCCCATTCTAATGCCTCTGCGCATGTGCAAATGTCACACAAACACACAAATCTAGACACTATTTTGTGAGGAGCGCCTTCATTGCATCTTGGATATAGCACAATGTGTAGCTGCTTTGACATCTGACTCCATCTAACCCTGCTCCTCCTCCTTTCTCTATGTCCACTTCCTTTAGTTGGTGCTACCAGAGTACTCCATCCATGGGCTCTTCTGTATCATGTTCCTGTGTGCCCAGGAGTGGCTGACTGTGGGCCTCAACATCCCACTGCTCTTCTACAACACATGGAGGTAACTACACAATCCATCATATTGGCTGAGTGTATGTGTGCTTGTGTGTGTGTATGATATACTTCTGTGATATACAACTGTGTAGTAACCCAGTCGCAGAAATAGCATAATATAGTGTTCATTTCACCCAATCCAAGTCGACTTGGCCGATAACCATCAACGCAGTTTTCCAAGAGTTTCAACGGTGAAAGCAGTTCACAGTCTCCGCAATTTGCACACATGTTTGTCAACAAAATAACGTCCTTGTTACTGTTAGTGAAGTGCATACGTGTGGAGAGTGAGTCACAATAAACAGGTTTTTGTGCTTAAGATGGTGTCGAGTATATCACCCAGCGGGAAAGGCAGGCCTTCCTGGTTGTGTGAATGTAGAAACAACACAACACAAGTTGCTGTGAAAACACGTTTTGGGCCACAACAATCCCACCAAAAGCTTTAAAAATCCTGGTGGAACGAACAATACAGTATATTGAGACTATTTAATTGTACATTTATGAAACTGTGCATTTATGTCTTCAGGTTGAATAAACATGCCATGGGCACATGGGGAGGGAAGCACGTGGTACTGAACTAACATGGCACTACATGTTCTGGTTTATTCATGGCATTTGTTAACAAGCAGAAACAATACAAGGTATCGTCAGCTTTGTCATTCCGGATTACGGCAAACAAACAAAAAAAAGCTGCAGCAGTGACAACCTCCTTTGGTTTCTATTCAAAGAAGAGTTTTTCTTTGTTCAGACTCTTCTGCTGACCTTACTTTGCATCACGGTCAAGCCATTGACGTGTTTAACTTGCTGATGTGTCGCCTTTCTGAGGACAAACACCCCCATCGAGCTGTGGGAGGCGTGTGGTTAAAAGCAGGTATATTGGCAAGGTTTTGCTTTGCCACGCATTCTCTATCTGTTTTTTGTCTGGGTTGCTCTTTCGTGAGTTGGAATGCAGACTGCTGGCAGCCTGATTGGTTTAGGCTTGTGTGCTCAGCTGGTTGAAGTTACAGACTGAGTGCAGAGGAGAGGACAGCCAAAGAGGAAACATATCTTGCTGTCTCATTAATTGGAGACTGTGCCAGATGCCCACCAGCTACAGATGCTGATTCCTGCAAAGCGGAGAGAGAGAGAGAGTGAAAGAGAGAGAAGGAGAGAGAGATAAAAGGGTGAGAGGGTGAGAGAGATGGAGGAGAGTGGACAGTGATGGAGGGAGTAACAGGAGGCAGGAAGGTGAGGCGAGAGAAGAGGCCGAGTGATAGGAGAGGTATCTATTATGGACAAGGGGATGCAGAGGGGGGTGAGAGCAGGAGGCGGGGACACTGATGCAGGAACAAAACAGAACAAACAGTTACATGCAGTGGCCACGTATCACAGCAACAAATGGCTCCGTATGTGTGTTTGTGTGTGCGCATGTGAGCACACATGGCTAGCAGGGCAGATGTCTCTGTGATGCTCCGTTGCTCTTGAGGACTGGGTTGAGTGGCCAGATTCACACGAATAACATTGACTTTGAGAGTTTGTCAATACAAACTTGGATGTTTTGCAGCACTGGAAGGATTTGTTTTCTGTGGCATCAGGAACTAATCAGACTGAGAGCATGAGGAAAAGGTATAATAAGACAAACGTTGAACCCTGAGCAAGATATATTACTGGGTTTGTTGTTCTTTTTTTCTCATCAGAACACTAGGCAAATAGAGCTGGCAAGATCTTGCTATGAGAGTGTATTTGGGGTGCAGGGACAGAGGGACTGGTCGGGGTTTAGGGGAGGATGAATGGAGCCAAGGAAAGTCCTGCCCTAGGCTTCAAATGACCGGATGCAGGAACAAAGTATACTGTAGAGTGCGGTGTAAAGCCAAGACAATGCTGGAGGTCTTACTGTCCTTGGGTACCCTTAAAAAAAAAATCCCCAAATAAACAAAACCTTAAACCGTTGTGTTGAAAATGACCTTTGTTTTTGAAGAATGGCCTGGTTACTTTGAGTAAGTTTTTCAGGTTACAGGTTTTTTTTTCCCACTGGGGGAACTTGATATAAGGACTGCGAACATGCTACACAATCAAATGAATGGAAATGCAGGCCACTAAGCAAACCTGGCAAACACACAAAAAACATGAAAGCACGTTTCAGGAGATATACTGCGTCAGAATGACTTGCCGCAATTCCCGTATCGACTGTATATCTAAGAAACATTAGGAGGGGAGAGAAGAGGTTTACAGTAGAAATAGAACGAGAGACATGAGGTGATATTTTGTGACAGATGAAAGGGTGGCAATGCCATTTGACACAGTGTGTGTGTGTGTGTGTATGTGCGTGCGTGCGAGTTATTTGTACGAGCTGAATTAATATAAAGCAAGAAATGTGTGTCAATGTTTTTTTGTTACGTCTACTGAGAGTTTATCAGCTTATTGTAAGCAGTATATTGTTCTTATTATCTTACCTTGTTTACCTAATCATCACTCATCTGTGCATGTAAATGTAGAACTACATGGGAATGATGTTCAGTGGCTCATTACAAGACCCTCGTCTCAAACTACATCAAGATACATCTTCCAGAACATTATTCCGTATTTCATAGACGCATGGATCATATTAACCAATGAAAGGTGCATTAATGTACTGTATGTGCATTGTGAATAATGTTTCACTTTCACCGAGCCGCTACAAACAAAAACATGAACATACATTAACCTCTCTCCCACCCTGGATTATGACCGGCCACATGCGTTAATTCTGATACCAGCTTCCTGGTTGGATTTCGTTAGCCAACAAACCCCACAAAACATGATTTGAATATATATTCCTCATACTGTTAGTTAAGGCTAACTATCTGAATGCAACTGGTCTGCAAGGTGTATATACAGTAATTCATTGTTAGAGAATTTTCTTTTGTATCAACTCTGGGTTCCACCCGAGGCATATTTCACCCTAGCTATGAGGAAGCATTGCATCAGCGCATGTAAAGCTTTTTTTCAAAGCAGCAGCTGGCACTGGCAATGCCCTCTTCATGACTTGAATCTATTTCATAATTATAACAGCCCCACTGGAAGTCTCCCTGGGATGTAAAAGCTCCTGGAAACAGCCGACAAATCCCCAGCCCCACTCTGCCATCTCCAACAGGTTTTGGTGATAGCACAAATTTAAAAAAGAGAGATAAAGAGCCGTTCAGTATCATCTGCAGCTTGTCCTATGAGGTGAATTGTCCCTTTAGCTATAAATGATAAAGCCAGCAGCTGATTAAATTAGTTATTAAAAAAAGGAATAGAGGAAGGAAAAATATTGAATTGAAAACTGTCAGTGAAAATGAGTGTTTGAATCATTGTTTTTTTTTATTCACCAACTGATCTGACAGGATTTAGAAACCCTACCCCTGATATCTTTAAGAGACCTGGTAATATGTACTGAGATATTTCATCATATTTTGTTTATCTTGTTGTAAACTGACAGTTTGCACCACAAGATAAGACTCACCAACTTCCCCTTATTGGAATATATCCCCAGTGGACTGTTTGCTGCCCCCCTTCCTTCCCCACCTGTCAAGCTTTACATTTTAAGACATATGCAGTATGTTTTGATAACCATAGCAGATGTATCATTTGAACATCTACAGTACTTTTTGAAACATTACGTGTCTGATACAGACAGGTGTAAGCAAATAAAGTGGGCCTATCACTATCTCGGGTGATGAGTTGTATACGAGTAAAAACCTCCCCTAATGCAGTAAATAACATGACAGGCAATATCCTAATTTAAAGGTTAATTATATGATACTATATATTCCACACAGTGGCGACATGCTCTATACCACATAGCAGGAATTCTGGTTTCAAATAGAATCATCAAAACAGAGGTCATCATATAATTAGCTGATGATGATGTTGAAGATCTCCTCAGCGCCCGTCTTAGGTTAGTTTTCAGCTAAACATTTGCAAATAAAGCGGATAAAACCAGGCAAATCCATTCTTACACCTTTGCTTATGTCTTTTTGATTATGTACTGTATATGCAATCAAAAAACAACGCTTACATCACCGAGCGTCTCTCTTATGATAGCTCAACCCAAAGCTCGACTGGCAGCAGGAGGGGTAGCCAAGAGTTTGTTGCCTCCCGCATATTCAGCTGCTATTTCGCCCATGTGTCTGCTGCATGACGGTGCTCCACCCAAACTCATCGTGCCATCTTTGTCCATGCTATCTTTTCTTCTCCATTTCCTCCCGACATCGCCCCCCTCCCACCCTCCCTCTCTCCCTCTCCTGTCCTTCCCCCCTACCCCTGGTTCTGGAACGGGTCAACTACCCGCGGTGTGGTCTTTGCCCTCTGTGGTAGGTACTTTCATTCCCCAACGGACACTAAAGAGCTGCTCTATGACCCGGCATCGGTGATGAACGGCGAGACGCTCAAGTTCTGCCTGAAGGAGGCCTGGTGCAAGCTGTCCTTCTTCGTCCTGTCGTTCTTCTACTATCTCTACTGGTGAGCCCATGGTGTGGGAGATGAATGGATTACACGTAGAAGAGATTACATTGATTGATTGGTGGATTGATTGATTGCAGCAGCCAGAAAACTGAAGCTATTGTTTTGTTACAAAAGCATTAGGCTCTTTTAGAATGGAAATGATGAAGATGTAGAACTAGGAAACTAAACCTTAACACTCACATCATCTCTGATTCCAACTCTGTTTCGGTCACATGGCCATTTAACCTGGTTCTGCTGGCGCTATGTGAGTGCAAATCACTGAGTAAAGTAACCATTTCTCTGGCAATCACATGCAAGTTATCTTATGTGCTGAAAGTGTGTTAGGTGTATGACTTATAATTTGTGCATGTATGGCCACTACTGCTAATGCATGTGATGTTAAGAGAATTTGATTCTTTACTTCATTGACAAGCACCACTGTAATGGTGAGGTGGAAACTGCATCGTTGTCGATACTTTCCTGAAATGATCATAATGAAAATGTGTTTTTGCTCAATCTTATTCTGATGATAGAAATGCACACAATGTTCCTGTCCATGTCTTACCATGCTGTTATTAATCACTCCGGATTCCTGTTCCATGTGTCATGTGGGTGCTGCAGTGTGTGGAACCTGGATATATCCCTCTAATAGGTCTTATCAATGGAAAGACTTTAAAGGTACAATCCTTATATCTTCTTGATTCTTTCTGTTTTGATGCTAGGGGGTAGTTAGAAAAAGTAAAGAAAGATTTAAAAAAAACGTACCCAAACAATCACATAATCTGTACGGAGGCCACGCTTGCCATTATTCAGTCATATTCTACGTATGACTGCTATGCCAACATGGCTTGCACCTATTTAGACATATATCTTGAGATGTTTAGGGAGCCAGTTTTGGCACACAGTCACACATGGCAATATAAGTGCAGAAAGAGAACCCAAAAAGGATTGCAACTTTAACATGGAGTTGCTCTTCTATGTGTTTGATAGTGCTGTGACTAAACATTTAACACATGCTGCTAGGGTCATGTATGGTGTGCTGTTGATGCGTTATGTTATGTTATTTGGGCAATAGGTATATTTTTATATGCATGCTGTAATATGTTTATCACAGCAATACCACACAGGTAGAAAGGCAACATCATGAACACAGCTAGCGAGTACTGTTTTTTTTCTCTGAATTTGTCAGGTTTCAGCATACAGCAATGATTCAGTAGTCTTAAAACTGCTTTAAACTGGCTGTAATATGTGCCACAAGACTCCTACAGGCTCCCTCCTGACATAATATAGTGACAAAAAACTGAAAGAAAGCGGTAACTGATTTATGCTCACATCTCATTCATATTCATAACAATTCCTACACTAATCAGTAGTTTATAATCACATGATTATAAATGAATGATAAGATAATAGAATTGAAGTCCCCTGTTGTAAGTGTTCCACAAACATGACACTTTTGTGTTACTTTGAAGGAATGCGGTACTGATGGTTTTGTGTGTTTTACACATGCAGTGTGAAAGTATATTTTTCATTACATCCAATATGTCTGCATCTCCTTCAACACATTTTACACATTCTTCACATATGCTTAAACGAACTGTGAAGGCAACTGTGCACAATGGTTCACTTTAATGTGAACTACACAAGATTGTAGCTCGTGGGCCAAAACATAAAAAAAATGCATTTCTTAGAATCTAAAAGGGGCACCAAGAGGTTGCAACTTTATAAAAAATAAGGATGGGGTGGAAGGAGTAATGTACACCTTGCAAGAGTTGGTGGAGTTCTCCAATGATTATTAAACAACACTTTTTTTTCTCTTGAGAGACTACGGTATGCTCTGCATTGTGTGTTTTGGTCCCTTCATGGACACTGGCTGTCTGCAGCTATAAACAAAGCGTTCATCCTGAATTCAAATCATCTTGCTTACCCATGTCACTCCATCCCGTTCTGCTCTAGCTCATGTTGGACTGATCTGATGTTTTAGAGACCACTGACAACAGCTGCAGCAGCAGCAGCAGATGTGAGGTATACTTCTCTACATGACCGGGTGTTGGCCTCTTTACTTTTAGTTCCACCAGGGGAAAGATAATTATTTCCACATGCCAGAAATATCCAGGACATTAAGATGATGTCAATTTTATATGGAATACCAAAAATATAGATTATTTTTAAAAGTCACAGGCAAGACCTGGGAGCTGGACATCATGTGCTTTCAGTAATTGACCCTGTATAATGCCATTTCCTAATTTAGCCCATATGATGACGAATCTGTGATTGATCTAAATATGCTGATCATATCTTTGATCATATCTAACCATCGTCATACATTGACGGTCACTATACAAGATTGGTTGAACTCGAAGTCAAGAGGCCTGAAACCTGCTATGTCTGGCTTTGTTTCTGTTTTTATGCTTCATGACACTGACCCTTCTTTTGCACTGCCTCCCTAAACACCCCAGCACACTCTGCATCTGTGACCCTTCACACCCCAGCAATAAATCTTACAGGCATACACGCAAGTTCGAAATCCCATATATGCACGGACTGAAATTGTGCACGCTCTGACAGACACACAGATGGATACACAGCCTGCACCTGAGCACCTAGTTCCACACCTAGGTGACGGGTGAATTAAAACCTCTTTTTGTGAGTTAGTGGAGCGTATCCAGTGCAGATGACCCACAGGAACCATTCTGTAACTCTGGAATCGGTCCATCTGGGCTACAGCAGGCGGAAAGAAGCTGAGCAGATTTGCACATACCACATTACACATAACATCTTATCAACATTTCTATGTTGTTTTAGATACTGTATATATGTAACACTTTAATATAGTAAGGACTAGAAAGCAGCACACAAGTATTTTCATTGAGCACAATATTAATAAATATAAATATATATATATAAATAAATATAATTCTCCTCAGCTGGAGATCTTCCCGACACTGGATGAAACTGCCCTGCCTGATTAACAGAGCCCCCCTCCCAATGTGACCTTTGACCTTTGACCTTTACCCTCCAGCCTCTCTCTTCCCTCTCACCTCCTTAGGTGCTGTGTATAATGTGTTGCACTCTGGTGTTTAATCCTTATTTTCCTCAGGAAATCAATACAAGCCTTTGTATTTTCTCAGCTTGCTTCTACCCTATACTCTAACATATTGGTCCTTAGCATGTTGCTGGGTGGCACTACAGTGTGTTTTCTCCTGCTGTGCATCTACTAATCAAACTTTTAACATCATACCTGCTGCTTTTCCTTGATATAACTTGTAATTCCTAACAGAAAAACGATAGAAATCCGCAGGGAATAGCCGGTAAATATCAACACAACATTAGTATGTCAACCCTGTTTCCCATGAACAAATGACATTTGATATCCTACAATACTATCTTCCTGATATTGCAAACTAGCAGTGAAGGAAGTAGCACAATATCCAAAAAGCAAAAACTTGTGATTTTTGAAAAATGAAAAAGTTAACTGAACAATTGTGGTGTGTACTTGAGAAATGACTGAATGAATATAATAAGTGATGAACTGTCTCCCTCATGAGTGTTGAGGGAGACAGGCATCCGACCAGAGGGTTGCCGGTTCGAGGCCCAGTCGAGACTGTCTCACTCTGGAAGGATGCATGAACCCCCGCCACTAACAAAAGAGACGCCACCTCTAATGCCCTTGAGCAAGGCACTAATCCCATCTGCTCCCTTGACGGTTTCAGCTGTCCACTGCTCTCTGGCCTTGCAAATCAAATGCAGAGGTCAAATTTCCTGTATTTGCATGTGCATGTTTGTGTGCACAATAAATGCAATAAAGGTCCACTGCCCCTCACTTTAACCTTATACAAATTAAAAATATCAACAACATAGGACATCTTTTATCCTCAAAATGTTTTTTCACAATGTTCTCCACATTTTAAAATAGTATTTAGTCAATATTCTAAATATGTTGCCAGCATCCTTTCAAGGTTGTAGCTACTAGCCATGATGTGAGCATTAATTAGGTCGCAAATAACTGTACACCTGCCTTTCCATTCTACAAAAGATAATTACACAACTAAAGTGAGTTTAGCTTCAGTTTGAAGTATTGTACACCGAAAATGAAATCTGAACATATCCTTCCTGAGTCCTAGTTGTAACAAAATTGCAGGTACAGTTCACCATCAGTACCATCCCTTCTGTAAATGTAACGGTTATAATTTGGCTAATTTTTCATTTGTCCTTTCACTCGAAGTTCTAAAACCAATTGATAGACATTAGACAGTAAGAAGCAGTTAGACAGTTAAGTAATTATGAAACACCAATAACATCCTCATCCCTTTTTTTAAGCCATGCAAAGCAAATTCCAAAAACAAAATAAAGGAGCAAAACTGGCAATTACGACATGCCTCACACACAGCAGGGGAAATAAGATATGTAAGCAGGTAACCTATTTGCTGGTATTACTGACATTTTATTAGAAATGGTTGGTAAATCATACAGCACTGAGTCAGACACAACTGTTACCAGAACCATTCAGCGTTGCTTCAATTCCCTCCATAAAAGTTCAGCATAATTTTACCTCACATTTGCTCGAATAAACTTGGTACTACATTTAAAATAAAATCCCTGCTCTAATGGATGGTAAAACTTGAAAAAGAAGAGAAACAAGTTCTTCTTACATTGAGGAGGAACAGACTTGGGCACAGAAGTCATGGAATCAAACCAAAAACAGCACATAAATACTAAACATTCCCCGTCTGCTTTGTCACCATGTTATTGTGTTCCCTGATAATTGAATGCGTACTTAAATGGGGCCTATTGAGCTTTGGCTTATTCATATCATCTGTGATACACAGCTTAAAACGTTTTGCTGATTCAAAACTCACATCTCCTTCTCCTATACAAGTCAGGGACGGTGCATGTTAACTGCACAGCAGTATATCATTGACTATTAGTTTTGGCCTTAGTATTTCCTTGCAGCATGATAGCTTTCAGAACATCCACATGGGTAAGAGGCAGATGCAGTGCTGACAAGTGCTGCGGAAGTTTGACAAATCAGAAAAAAAAGTAGGCTTTTGAAAAGGTCTCTTTAGGAGGCCTAAGCTTATATTACTGCTTTAAGTCAGAGGCTCAACTGAACAGATGCATAACAGGAAGTGTGAGACAAATAAAGACTTCAGTTCTGCTGTGAATCATGCAAAGCTGCTCTAGTGCCGTCCAGAATAACAATATAGAGGTGGAGAAGAGCATAATAGGCCCCCTATATAGTTAATGCAACACAAACAACTTTGCCAAGCAAGTTGGCCAACAGACTGCTGTTTAAATGTAAATGCCACAATGACGACAATTCGACACATCTCATCTTTCTCTCTTATGGTAGTGTACAGCAAAGGGACCTGCTCAGAGAAAAAGATAACTCATTTAAGACTCAATGATATCTCCACATTCAAATAATCTACATAAATGTATCAAATATACACCTTTCTATCTAAGGGAGGGATAGTTGTTTGACAAGCCACCACTCAGGGCTTTCACACAAGAGCATGTCCCTGAGTCTCACATTTTTTTAAGTCCTTGAGGATAAGAGATTCACCACGGGTCTGCCTGGATGAATACAGAAGTTTGAAATCATTTGTTGCAGTCAGTGAGAAGTCAATTTGCCCTTGTCAAGTCATAGATTAGTGAAAGAAGTGTTGAATTTCCAATCTGTGATTTTGCTGTTCTTTAATATGATTCTTAATTATCCTCTTCTTTTTCAGATATATAAAAAAAACATATGTAGTATTCTGACTGAAGTTTTATACGACAAAAAAAACACTACTCTGGCAAAATCACCTTGCAGCAATCTTTACAGCCTATTTTATACATGCTCATTGCATTACATGATGTTCATCAGCCTTTGCTTTTTATTTTGCATTCAGTTGCAAAGTTTTCCACATAAACACAGCACAAACATGCCAGGAAGGATTGTTGCGTCTAGAGGGGTTCATATGATAAACTGTACTTTAACGCTCTGTGGTCAAGTATGCTGCCGTTCTTCATACAGTTGTACTATTTTGAGAAGTTAAATGGGTATACCAGACAACTGAGTTACTTTTCCATTGTGTGACACAAACACACAATAAGTTATTACAGCGAACAGATTCCACAGTTTGGCAATGTCAGACTCCAACCTTAACAGAGTTACTTTTGTTTAACTCTATCCACAAACAAGTTACATTAATTGGATTATGAAGTTAATGCAGAGAAGAAGACAGTTATGTCTTTACACGCAAAACTGTTCTGGATAAAAACTGTAAAAAATAATACAAGGGGTTGTGCTGTAGTGGAAATGTCTTGCATCAAAGCAGAAGTTGAGCAAAGTCCAACGTTTTGCACATCCTGTTTTTGCCAGAGCTCTCTGAGTCTACACACAAAGCTTACGTATCAGTGTGATCACAGCCATACTCCAAAACCAACATGGGCAGCAGATAGAAAGGGCATTAGGGCAGAAGCAGATGGCATTCTGAACTTGAATTAAGACAGATGCACAAAAACACAAAAAATATATAAGATTCAGCAAATGTACTCAATGACATCAGTTTAAAAGCAAAATCGATCGAAAAGTTTTGGCTAAAATCTGCCAACATAAGTTACATGAGAGCAAAAAAGGCTGTAGAAAGCAAAGCCAGCGTTTTCAAAGCTCAGCAAGGGGGAATTTTATTACCCACAATTATCTGTCAGAAGTCACCCCGTCTCATTTGAAACCTTAGGATTATTACTCAACCACGACCACTGTGGAAGCATTGAGATGCACAGCAGGATCCCTGACACAGCATCTTGATGGCAAAGCAAAACAAAACAGCACTGGTCTGAATAAGGGGGATTATGACAAGAGGGGCTTCAAAGGGACATCATATATCAAGGTCTACTGTGAGAAACCAGGATAAAGAAGTGCTAGATAAGATAAATAGGTCCACTTCCAAGTTAAACTACACAGACAAACTGGCTCCCCATTAAATCAAGAAAATCCAAGAAAAGATCAACGGATCAATGAAATGTTGAATAGACAGAGAGAACTTGAAAGCTTTACTGTATCGCTTTAAATGGGTCCTGAGATGAGCTGAGTTATGTAATTGCTTTACTTTGTCACCATCTGCCTCAACTCACTTCGTCTTCCCCGTTTCTTCTCTTGTGTTTCAGTATGATCTACTCCTTGGTTACCTCATAACAACTGATTTACACTGCAGAGAAATACAAAAAGACTCTGGATATGAGTCTGTCGTCTGTGTCAGTCGTCAATTGAAGGACAGGAAATTCCAAAAATAAAGAAGATACGTGAAACGCGGTTCTGATGTGAAGCCAAACATTGAACATGTCGGGGCGGAACATTTTTCACTGCTTTTCCCCGCTCATCCCAAAAGAAGAAAGGACGTGTGTTTTATGCTCAACTGTATATAAAAACTGAAGACTAAATCTGCTGTTTACAGTTGGATTGGTCATAGCGAGACCCAAGTTAATCACTGCCTGGCCAATGTTTGTATCACACACACACACACACCTACACACACACCCACACACGCACACAAACACACACACACACGCGCACACACACGCACGCACACACACACACCCTCTGGAATGGTACCATACTCGCTGTACAGTAGCAGTGCCGGTAGCCCAGAGGATGAGGAGCACAGTAGCGTTTGCACAGTTTGTCTCAGGCACAGCATACGGTGAAGCACTGTCCAGCCCAACACCGCCCACCGACCCCCAGTCATTCCTTGCCGACGTCTCGCCTACAGTAGCTTCCCTGGTGAGTCAGAAACGAGGGGTGGACGGATCACACTGTACAGAAGAGAGCAACCCACTCTGGACCACTCTTTGTAATTTCCCACAGAAGGCACATTAATAGCCCACGTCCAGAGGATTTTTCTTTCTAAGATTATGTGAATGGCTTTTGTCACGTGTGCATTTTTTGGTGTATTCTTTTACAAAAGGCATTTCTGATCGATCGACGAGAAAAGTGCTCTATACAGGCAAAAGCCTTCTTCGTGTTGTCTTAGTGTTGGTATATTGTGGGAAACCTTTCTAAAACAAAAACAAAAAAAAAATTAAACCTGTCAAAGCTTTTATAGTAGAGCACACATTCTTTGCACAAGTAGTGTCTTTAATCTTGCACAATAATTGCAATATTTGGCTATATATTAGAAATTATTTATGATAGTCTAGCCACACAGGTGAAGGTCTTCCAACATATAAACTATCCAGCCCTGTTTGAAGATGGGGGGGTGTTAACCTTTTCTAGCTCTATTTACACCATGGACCAAAATGTTGTTCAGTACTTAAATTATTACTTATCAGTATTTAAATTAATTGATGTATGTCTACTGATGGCTTGCCTCCATGATATAACATAGAAACTCAACATGAAGAAGGGGAAGGATTCTTGATGTATTTTTCCTCTTTCAATGGAATAAAAGTAGCAGGTGATACAACAAGCATTTGGGAAAGTGAGTGTATTGAAATGTTAAAATGATCTCCTGGAAACAATGTTTCCTTCCATTATGCAGGTTGGAGGTCAGTAACATCATCCCGTGCCAATGTAAGGGATTGCCTTTATAACTCACAGACAATTCAGCAGTGCAAGCGATTGAGCCTCCACATGTAGCACAGTTTCCGAGCCACCAGACCCCTCTTTTAGATCTTCACATCCTCCCTCACCCGATGAGATCAGCTCCGAGGCTGAAACTCAAGGAGCAGATAGGAATGCCCACTTCTTGTTGTTTTCTCTCAAGTCATTTTCTATCCTTACTGTGTACGTGACCAACCGAGTTGAATTTAGATATTGTTTATGAAATAAAAGTATTTTAAAAATCAAAGACTTGAACTTGGTTTTTCCACTTCTCAAACTTTTGTCCATATATAAAGTTTCAATGAGTTGTTATGCACAGGTGAGGAGTAGAGCACCCAGGCAGTGCCTGATATTTTAATCAGAATTATGCAGGTGGGTTCACAGGCACCGCTCCTAGGAATAGTTATGCTCATTTGCAACGCACTCCTTGGCTGTAAGTAATTCGGTCAAAGCCACACCATTCCTTGTAGACCCTCGGAGATATGGGGAATTACTTCCCTGCTTTTCATTTGACAGAAGGTCCACAGTTTTCCTTAAAAATGTTGCTTCAAACACACACAATACTAAAATATGAAATACATAAATTAACTCAACGCAGCAAACATTACATTTCTGAACCAAAACACTTTTAACAAAAAAATATATAATGATCACTGACACATGGTGCACACAGGGTACAGTAGGAACTAAAATCAGCCAACAGATGCACTAGCAAAAAACAGGAGTGAACACAAATGACCAATGTTGGTGCAGGTAATCACTGAGGCAAGAACACACCAAATAACAGGCACAGTAATTTCAAGATAAACCAAGAAATAGAATGACAACAGGTCATGATCAATTATGACACTAAGGTTGCATATTTGAATTTATCGCTGCGAAAGAACAATTTTGATGTGACTGCATCATAGAAAGGAAGTGTGTGGGTGTCGTGCGAGTGTGCGTGTACTGGTTAAGCGAGAATGTGTCTGAGCTGCGGCAGACAGGCGGAGACAGATTGGTGACAGCCTGTCATCCCACTGTGCACCTGGGTGCTGTCCAGATCACTGCCATCTATTACATAATAATTAAACAAGTACACACAGCTGACCTTTTGGCACTTTGTGAACGTGCACAAGTGTGTGCATGGGTGTGTAGACTATAAATGATGTATTCGGATAAGCCCACCCCCCTCTCTCCCTTCCCCCAAATCCTTGCCAGCATCCAACGCATCCAAAGCTGTGAAATGACACTGAGCTCTTGTCGTGCAGCTTTGGCACACTGTATGCAGCTGTCTGGAACCTATGGTTTGTCTGTAAAGTTCAGTTTCTACACAGCACGGGAGCCAATATTAATCGTACTCTGTATGGGACTGACGCTCACTGAGGCTACTTTCTTAATGCGATGGCCCAGCCTAAACAGACTCACGTCTGGAGCAAGCACAAGCCATCCAAAACTTTGAATATAAACATAGCGAATGGAAGTTAGTGTAGGAGAAGGCCTCGCAGCAAATGGTCTTTTGTTTTTTACCTCGTAAAAGAAATTTGTCTTCCACCGTCTAGTTCTTTCTCTCACAGAGTGTCCTTCAGACTCTTTAACTGGCCTTCCCCGAGATATTTTTATCTTCAGACACAGCGAGATAGAGAGGGGTAGGGGTGGCAGATGTAGCTAAGCATTATGGGACTTGACGTGTGCAATTGAGCCATCCTGCAGAGGTGGATGGGCATTCTGTCTGTGTCTTGTGTGCCTCAGATGGCTGTGCTGTCAAACTGTATTACACACAGCACCACTGGTGACAGTAGGGTGATTCCACCTGTGTATAAACCAAACACCAGTGTGCCTCCACATTTCACCAGCCTTATGATTGATTGATTCAGCCATTTTAAATAAGACAGTGAGGATTAAGCCCTTGGAAAGTGGCATTTCTGTTTTTGCATTTAATTCAGCATCAGAGAAATTATTTAGAAAAGCCCATCCCACTCAGTGTCTCTTCCCATTTTCTCCCTAATCTCTCTTCATTACTCTGTATTTCTATATTTATTTTGTTTTTCTTCCATCTTTTCAGCCCTCCATGTCTCTCCTCCTCATCTGTCTCCCTGTCTCTCTTGAACAAGAAGGTGCTGCTACGGTTTTGGGATTTTAGAATATACCTGTCCCTTAAGATTTCTCTAAAATCCACTTTAAATTTAGCTTGACTTAAGTGGATCAGGTTTCCACAGGCGACAAACAATTATAGACTAAAAAGACGATTAATTTATTATCCTTCAGTCAGTGCAATGCAATAGTTCACCACCTCTCTTTAAAATCTAATCTAATAAAAGATGTTATGCTACACTGGACGTCACGATCAGTCTAAATGCTAACATTAGCATACGAACATGCTCCTAAGGCCCAGACTTTCCGTGTATAGGCACAAGCAAAGTTACAAAGTGCTTGAAAACAGGACAAAAACAATGACCTGGGCAATTAAATAAGCAATGGAAATAGGTAGAAAAGGGGGGGGGGTTGTAAAATAATAATAAATATATAAATAAAACAAAATAAGAATATGAACCCTCAAAAAAGACGCATACAGAAATAATAAAAAAAATGCTGGCAATGTGACCTTGTACTAAAATTTATTAAAGGGCTTTCATAAAAGGATGTGTTTTGGAAGTGATTTAAAAGATGTCACTGTTTATGCAAGCCTCAGATAATTAGGCAGGGAGTTCCAGAGGTGAGGAGCCTTGGTTAGCTTTGGTCTAAAAGTGGGACTCAGGGACAGCCAGCAGAACCCTGCTTGAGGATCTGAGGCTGTGGCTCCAGGCTCATAATGGGGGAGCAGTTCAGCAAGATAGCTAGGAGCAATGATGCGACATGCACTTTTTTTTGTCCAAGTCTGTTCTGATGTGATGTCCCTGTGGCAGGATAACTTAATTTGTCAGAGATGCCAAGAATTGAAAATCACTGCTCATAAATTAATCTGTTAATTAATTAAAGTTAATTCAGTGATTAATTGATTCTCCAATTAACTACTCATTAAGATTGTTTCAATTTTAACATAGACATTTTACAAATTCAGTATGTGTAAGTTCTGTTTTTGTATAACATGGTTCCTGTGGCTTGGGTGTGTGAGTTTGCATTATAAAATCAACTTCCATTAAGAAAGCCCTTGTCAAAAAATATTTAATTAAAAACATTCACCTGAGTAATCAGGTGAGTGGATTGATTGGGGTTTAATAAGAGAGGGGAGAGGTCATTATGCATCCCGTCACATCACCACTGGTTTAGCTGTCAAAGCCAAAAAAATGGAGGAGAAAATGGCCATCATATCAGGTGCAAATTGGTGTTTCCTAATATATTCTACAATCCCTGGAATCCACCCAACACTAAATAGGATCCAGTGGTGTTTTACAGCCCACCCTTTGTAAATGCAGCAATAATTGTCTTCCATATGTTGCCAAGATGAGTCTTCAAAAAATATACCTTTTAGCTCATTTTCCTTACTCATAACCGCTCTGATGCCTGCAGTATGTTGAAGCCTCCTGAGTGTTTGGTGGCTCTCACCGTTAAGTTGAATAACCCTGAAACTGATTGGTCACCGGCAGTGGGTGAAGAACCTCCAGCTTCTGAGCTATATATGGCCTTATGACATTCATAGCTGCAGAAATGCAAGTCAGATACAGTGACAAAAAAAAAATCATAACATTGATTTATTGCATTTTAAAAGAGACGCTGGAAAAATGCAGCCAAACTGCATTGGCCTCCAACAAACAGCTCTGCAGAGCCACATTCTGACAGACACAATGTTTCACACGCTGGGTTTCTGGTAAGAGGGCTAAAAGCTTTCAGCTGACTGGCTGAAGAGGCCAAGTTGCCGCTGTGGAGCTGGGAGAACCAGCCAAAACAAAATTGTCATCATGATCATCTGACATCAGAGCCCTTAATGAGGAGAAGCAGTTCCAGCCATCGCATTCGAGAGGGTGGAGGGCTGCAGTATGATATATGTGTTCAATAATTCAGTATAGCCGTCAAAGGTCATTAAAATTGAGATGTCCCATGGGAGGAAAATGGTTCCCCACCTCTGCTCATAGGTATGCATGTGAATGTGACAATGATGTGTTCAGTGTCCCCAGGCTCCAACAGCATTGGCTTCTCTTAATTTGAACTGATGAATAGTTACCATAATAAATATAATAGATAACAAGCTGACATAATCTTTAAATATAATTCCTGATGAATAAATTATACTTATTATATGTATATAGCAGAATTGCGCACAAGATTCTAACATTTTTCACTGTAGTTCGGACACAAACTGTTGATGCTGTTCGTTGCATTATACAGAGTCTGAAACACTCACGTGAGGCCATCGAAAAGGAAAGGTTTCGAGCCCCTTCCATTGCAATATTGGAAAAGGCAGCAAGTGAACCAATCTCTGCAGTGCACTTGTACCTTCAGCGCCTCTGGCTAAGACTCCAGTGATAAAAAAAAAAAGAATTAGCCTTTACTGCCATTTGCACTGTATGAACCCTCTCTTGCTTTAATGCATTTGGGAAAAAGAGTGTTTTAGAGACAATTTGAGTGGCTATTAAGCAATGAATGATGAAAATGACTGATGCACTGTTTAATAGCACAGGTGCCGTTGTGTTTGATGGATCTGAGAGTGACTAATGGCTGAATTCCATACAACATCAGGGTCTAAAACGATCCATACGCAAAGAAAAAGCAGAAGCCATCTAACGACGTTGTAATAAGTTGAAAAAACTACTTTGAGCATTTCTCAACACCAGCAATAGTTAGTTAATACTGATTGGGACAACACCAAACTATGAGAGCACTGAAACAAATGCTATATAATCATTATTATTTTGATTGCGGTGGAAACATGAATAAAACAATTATTTTGCAGATATGTGTGTTCGCACCCAGCTTTAAACCAGGACATTGCAGAATATATATCTATATCTATATATAGATATAGATCTATATAAGGATATATATCCTGTATAAATGGTGACTGTGTGAGAGGATTTAGTATGTGTGTGTGTCTAGACATTTTACGTTTAAGTCTAAGTTTTGACATCGCATGCATTGTGTGGAATGATTGTATTCAAAGAGAGTGGCCTATGAGTGAGCAATGTCCGTGCGAGTGTGCAATGGCTTGGTTATGCACAGATGCCGGGCTCTCTGTGGGAGTGCTAATTACCAAAGATATGTTCCTCTCCTTGACGCTGAGGTGACCTTCAACACTGATGCATTAACCACAAGGCTGGCGGAGCTCACACAAGCTCCCACACACGTACTGCTGAGAAATAAATGTACTCGGCTGCTATTTCTGAGGAGCTTGGCCTTTAACTCAGAAACAGCTTTCAACATGAAGGTCCGTCCTCTCTATCCGCCAACAGACCAAGGCTCAAGTGCTAAATGTGGATGAGCTAAATGGGTAAAGTCAATACTCAGGGTGTGCTTGCACTTTGTTTTACTAAATAAATAGGTTCCCTTTTACGTTACAGTAATATATATTTTGAAAATCGTATCAAAATATGATATTCTAATAACATCCAATTACCAAGGCAAGGTTTGCCAAATTGTGCACTGTCTGTTATTGGACGGTAACGTTTTTCACAAAAGTGGCTAATAAAATAAATCAATGTCTAAAAAGAACAGGATACATCTCAGCTTAGTGCTAATATGTAGAAGTGAACAGGTGAAGTCTTTCTTGTTATTTAGTGTGTCTCCCTGATGCTGCAGTGATATTGAGTTTATATATCTGCACTATCATTTCCTAGCAACTGACTTGCAAATGATTTAAGTATTAAGACACAATATTGCAAATAAAACGTTTGAAAGCCAACAACACAAATCAGAACTGTGTTACAACACAAGAGGGGAAAAAATGTGCATCAAAAACTAACTGTAAACAATATGTATGTCTGTCAATGTTAACCATCCATTCTGTCATTACGTATTCTGCATATACTCAGGTCACTGTATATATTGTTTTTTCAGTACTTTTTTTCCCCCACTCTTGCACAGTCCTAGTTAACTATGTCCTGAACCTGTGTCGTTTATGTTTGTATACTTTATACCTAGCTTCTGCAACACTGCAAATTTCCCCAACTGTGGGACAATAAAGGATTATCTTATCTTATTTACTAACACGGAGGCTAAATGACGGATTCAGAGACCATAATCACCATTATGGACACCTTATGTATCCAATATTGATAATTAAAGAAGGGGTCGCAAACCTGCAGTAAATCACACCAAAACAAATGACCTTTTGTAGTTCTAACATGATTCTGTGCAGAATGCATTCCAACATTTTGAACAAACAGTAAAACAATAAAGCCATGAATTGCTCCATTTTCCAGCACAGCATGTAGCTGACAGACCCACACCCATGAGAACTATCCCAGCAGTTGCGTTTCACACAGCTAACACTGGTTGATTTGAACGTCTGGAGCGTTTACTCCTTTAGTTCAGTTCATTTGGGTGGATGAATTCTGAATGATTCTGATGAAACTTAATGAGCACATAACCACAAACGGAGAAATACTAGATTGTGTAATCTACTTTATTTCATTTTTTGCCTTTATCCCACTTGATTTTCATCTTTATCAGTCTGTTTACTGCGTACTCTACGTCTGTCTTTCAACATATATATTCCCCTCTCTTCTCCCCCACTGGCTCCATGTCTACCATGCCAACCTTTCCTCTGTTTATGCAGGACAAGTACACCATAGCTAATAAAGTAGAAGTCATACAACATAAACACACACACACACACACACATACATACATACATACATGCAGACATGTAAAAGTGCAAAAATACACATGATGCGCAGACATACGTGTATACTGACAGACACGCAGTCCCATGCAAACGGTCTCTGGAGTAAATATTCACTGGCAGAATTGTATTTCCTATGAGCTTTGCATCTGTTCTTGGTAACCTATTTTTGATGGGGCTTTGGATTTGCATGTGTGTGAAAAATAACTCAATGGCCTTCTTACATTGATGACCATAATGTTAGACACACCGCAGCACCTATTAAAACACAAGGTTGACAAGCAATTTGTGACATGTAGTCTGTGATGTGGATTAAAGTAATCTGACCACAGTAAGACTTAAATCTGCTGCAGCACCTAGAGGCTGTAAGGATAATTAATCCCCGTCATAGCAATACTTAGCTATGGGTGACAAATATTGTCATTCCTTGAATAGATTACGGCATTTGGAAATGTCAACTTTTGACATGCGTCTGTGAACTGATGAATACTTACTACTACAAGCTTTCTTAGCATCTAACTGTATCAGATGGCTTTTATCAGTGGCTAAAGTTTGCTCAGCTGTGTAAGAGGTGGGTCCGTTGTCATGCAAACTCTGGATGTACATAAATATTTTCTGAACAAAATCACAGATGCTTATTAATGTATGGGTAACTATTAACCATTGGCAGCGTGACATTCAAATGGCACTGGGTATGTGGCTGTAATGCACCTCAAAGTTGTTTGCTAACCACCAATTAACAACAGATATATACAATATTTCTCCTTCTCGAAGTCATCATCATTTAGATCATAACATAAAGTAGTACAATAATACAATTGAACTTGAACTTTGATCATAATAAGAGGATGATACAAACTCCAGTTCATGTAATATTTCTCCATTCACATTATTTAAATCAAAGTAAATCCGTTGGTTCTGTATTATGTGGATGTATTATTGGAATTGTGCTTGTCTGGGTGTGTCAGGATTTAGTAGCTGCATTTTGTATAGATGTGCTTGAGCATAATGGACATCGATGTTGATTTACCAGTCAGGAGGTCTTTTTCAGCTCGAGCATAGAGTAAACTGTAATATTACTATTTAATCTATATCGCACGGTGTGTCTGCGTGTGTTTGTGCGTTTGTGTTATGATATGCACGCACAAACACGTAAATCTCAGTAGCTGCTTACAGCGCATAATGTACTTCCGTCATAATGCGTGAGAATGAGAGAAGTGTCGGTATCAAATTTTACAGTGTCAGTATCACACATTATGTATCAACAGAAAATGATTAACACTTGATGTTTCTAGTCATGGATGAGTCTCATGGAGAAAGATAAGTCTATAAATGATCACATCTATCTACAATTAAAATAAGATTTTCAAAGACACATGATTGTGAATTTTCTGTACCGAAAAACTTACACCTACAACAAGAAATTTTAACATATGAAATTATTTTTTAAATGCATGCATTACAATGAGAATATTGATATGCTCATCCTGTGCAAAGAAATGTTGAATACAGCTCCACACACATCCACAAATGCATTTTGCGTTTGGGTGTCGGTTGCCTGACAACCCTAATGTTGTGTGTGTGTTTGTTGTGTTTTACACATCTGTGACCTTTCCAGGGTGGAATCTCTGACCATAGCTCCCCCATTAAAGTTCAAATGTGGTACAAGTCATATATACGTGTATGTTTGTGTGTTTATTCACACATGTGCTTTATTGAGTCACTTAAAGCTGACAGAAATCAGAGGATTTTAGCATAGGGAACAGGTGGCAATGAGCTGAGGGCTGCATAAAGCAGCGGTACAGAATTGGCAAATGAGTTTGACAGTTTAAATGGGCCACCCAAATGGTGATGGCAGTGTGCACGCTCAGCTGACACATCAGATGACTCAAGAGCACAGCCATCTACCTCAGCTAACAGGATGGGTATTGCATCACAAATGGTATATATATATATATATATATATATATATATATATATTAATGTTAAAACTCGGATTGAAAGCAAGCTGGTTACATGGAGAGAAGGCTTCAAAATGAAATGCACAATAACTTTTAGGATGGATTTAAAAAGTGGGGCAGTATTTTTATCTGCTGTAAAAAGAAGTAACAAATCCTGCCATTACAACTCAGACCAAGACAGACTCCACTATATGATGACAAAACGTGCATAGTGGATCAGAAAGAGCAGAGAAAGGAGGAAAGAGGAGGCAGAAGGTAGCGAGGAAAAGAGGGGAGGAGGGAGGGGTAGGAAGAGGGAAACAAGAAGCTATGATGGTAGGAAATGGAGGAGGGGAGAGAAGAGTGGTGTGCATAATAATAATAAAAAAGAAAAGAAAGAGTTGAGCATTCTTGAAAAATAACTTTTCATACTTATAAGTAAATACCAGATCTTAACTCATATAGGTGACTTTTACTATTACCAAAGTAATTTTCTGGGAAGACATTTGCACAACAGGTGTGGCTTTCCCAAACTTCTTCCAACACTGCTTTACTGGGGCTGCCTTTAATGTGCGAAAATGTACCTACACCCAGACCAAGGTACATTTTGACAGCTCTTCAAAAATTAGTGAGTTTTGCAATGAGGAATTTTGTTAAAGTTGCATTTTAATACAAAATAACAGGCGATATGGCAGGTACAGTCACAAGTAAAACAAGTAAAGACAAAGACAGATTTACCAAGCGTGAGCGGTAACACAGAGACGGAACATAGGAAGGTGAGAAGGGAATTTGGGAAAAGGTGAACTAACTGGAGCAGGGAAACACTTATTCCAAAATAAATCAAACAGGAAAAGTTATCTCAGAGCATGGCCGTGAGTCCAACATGGAATATTTGAGTAGTTGCAGTTAATTGTGTCTTTAGCAACAGGACAGAACATAAACAGTGGCATGTAAATGGAGGAAATGTTTTAGACATTGGAAATGAAAACTACAGGCTACTAAATCACCACTGTCCTCAACTGCCTATACCTCTCCTGTCCATTTCTCCTGCCCCTCCCATCATATTTATCTGGCCAACCGCCACCTTGCCTCCTTTCCTCCTTTCCCATCCCCTCTTATTTCGTTGTCAGTTGATACAAGCAAGCTACCGACAATGGTTCCTTGGAGAGAGCCGCAGATCAATTTCCCTGCACTCTGGTATTGAATGGTGTCTTTGTGTTGGGGGGGTCACAGTGACTGACCTCTCTTTTCCTGTCTGACACACAGGCTTTACTGGTAACTATCATGCCACCCAGCTGTCCAGAATATTTCAATTTCTCCACCATCCTCTGAAACCACTGACACGATCGGTTAAACAAAGCATTGTTGCTTTGGTGTAATTACTATTTAATAATGATTTAGTTTCTTGAGCTCCGAGTAGGGACGACATCTCAAGAGCCCTATTAATAATCTGAGCAGGCAGCATGAATGAGTAATGCCCCGTCCTATTTCAATAGCAGCAGACTCTTAACCTGCAGTTAAGCTGCTTAGTGGACAAAAGCATAAGGGCGAGGTTGTTCATGTAAGCTCCCTGTTGTGCATAAAATGTATCACGGTCGTAAAGAGCAGTGGTACAAGAAATGTCAGTAACATGCCTGATAAATAACAGCGATAAGCATGTGCTCTGAAAAGTGCTGGGCAAAATAAACATTAATTAAAAGGGAAAAAGAGGGAAAGGCTATTTGAAAGATTGTTCCTTTTGCCATTACAAGGGTAATGAAACATACTCTTATTTTCCTGTTAATGGAACAGTATTATTTGGGCAATTATACCCCTCCTACAAGTTCAATTCAATGAGAAATTCAATGTCGGCCCATGATGAAAGACAAATTGTAGAATGAACTTAAAAAGAGGGATAACATGCAATAATTGATGCAAGATGGAAGAGAAAGCCAATCTGATTATAATGAAATACAAATAAAGATGAACGTAGAACACATAGACACTTGTTAAATAATTTCAATAAAATATGATTGTCCAACAACATGCTGCTGATAGGTAAGGGTGTTTCTGTGTTCCAGGAAATTTCGGGATAGCACTACAAATATGAACAGTACATCATACAACTATACAGCAATTTCTGTACGGTGAGTATATACAGTAAGTCTGTATGGATTATTATTTTTGAAAGCAACCATATTATATTTGTCCTAAATACTGTATTACATAGTGTATTTCGGTATTTATTATTAAAAGAATGTGAATTTGAATTGCACTGGCAACAATAATTAGGGATGTACATTTCCAAGGGTAAAGAACCTTGCCTCTGGGTTAATGGACTATGATTTGTGTGTGCATCCGTCTGTGTGTGTGTGTGTGTGTGTGTGTGTGTGTGTGTGTGTGTGTGTGTGTGTGTGTGTGTGTGGGGGTGTGTGTGTGGGTGTGTGTGTGTACACTGATTATATATTCAAAATAAATTTAATTGTATACATAAGGCAAGTAATCAGGGATGATACCATTGTGAGCCATAAATAGTGCAATAATGAAAAAGGACTTAATGCATTTCGAGAACACACTATAAGGTACATACCTACGTGTCAGTGCAGGTCAGTTTACAGTATGTTTTAAAAAGCACATTATGAGAGCTGACAAGAGACTCAGAGGATTTAAGGGTGAATGAATAAGAGAAGGAAAGGTTACATTTCCAATAACTCCACATGACCCCCATTTAGAGGCTCTCTCACCTCACTTCCACTGGGATTATGAAGTGCGCGTAAATGTGTGTGTTTCTGCAACAGGGTACTGTGGCACTGTGTGTCTCAGCATGATCTCCACTTTGCTCCCAGTGTGTACCTCCGGTGTTGGAGGAAGACCTTTAAATTAACTTTAGACCAGCTCCACATGGCTCCGGCTTGAAAATATTAACATCGCACATACACACGCACGCACTCAACATCATCATTAATGATGACGGACTTATGGCAAGTAACGGTTGAATGGTTTTTAGTTGATACATGATTTTTTAATCAATAGCTATTAGGTGTATACAGTGTATTTACAGTGGTTGGAGATGCTTTAAATTTAAACTATTTTATATGCACCATTTGACTGTGCCCTATATCGTTTGCAGGTCAGGACTTCCATTAAACGTCAGGTAAAAGCCAATTGGATGACTCTCCATTATGTTTGTATTCAACCCTTTATTTATATTGCACTTTTAAAAACATAATTTATGAAGTGCTTTACAGCATTTTTTTTATATATTAATTTATTGGACTGCTAAATTAACAACAGTTTATATTTTATTCTGCCTTCTACAGACAGGTATGTAAATGTGAATTGGACTTCTTGTGTGTTTATGTGATTAGGGATGCACATCAGCCATCAGAAAGGTCATATGTCCTGTTTTCTGCTCTACATTTGCAGAAATTGAAATTACTTTCAATTTAAGAAATACTAAAAACATTCCGATGTGTGATTATGGAGAAGTGAAAGGTGAGTATTATCTTATTTAGTACTGTACACCGATCATTGATGTAAAACTTTTTTTTAATATTTTGGACCAAGCACTAAAGGGAAACACAGGGATTTTATATAAAATGGGGTATATTTGAAAGAAACAAACGATAAATAATTAAATGAATTAGAGCCATTAAAAGAGGACAACTAAACAGACCACTACTCAAACCACTGCCAAGGAAAAGATGACTTTAACTCAACTGACTGACATTGCAAATGAGACAAGAGGGATATACCATTTTAAAACACCAGGGGGAAACAATACAAACAACTAAAACGCCACACAAGGCAACTCAACCCTACTTTGGTGAGGAAGCCAAATCCAACAATGCACTTCCCCTCCCAAGAATGCTCAGCTCCATAATATAATCCTCAATAAACCAGTACCAAGGGAAACCACCATTAGAGGGAAAGTGTCACTGCATTACAACGACGAGACGGCCTACAGGAGCATGGTGTCCCAGCTGGCAGAGTGGTGCACAACAAACAACCTGGAGCTCAACGTCGACAAGACGGTGGAGATGCACTTCCCCTCCCAAGAATGCTCAGCTCCATAATATAATCCTCAATAAACCAGTACCAAGGGAAACCACCATTAGAGGGAAAGTGTCACTGCATGAAACACATGTAAACCTTCCAAAAATACCGCAAACTACGTTCTCTGAGACAGTCATGTCATAGTAGGGCACTACAATTTATTTACCGCAATGGTCAGAGGGAGCCATAACCAAGAAAAACAGCTTTAATAGGATAAAGTGTAGCGTTAAACACTAAACGAGGTGTGGAATACAAGCTGACTTACCTTCTAGCAGGGACCACAGTCTGATGAGAAGATCCTTCCAGTGACCACGATGGATGAGAAACATCTGATGGGATAATGTCCATATCTGTATGTGATTCTGATCGGTCATCTGTTTGGAGGAAAAAGGAAAAGCATAAATGTCAAATTAAGGAAAAATATGTGTCCTCTGCTGATGACTCACAGCTGTAACAGATGGCAGAGGCAGCAGTGAACTAGCAGAAATGTAGAGCTATATTTACAAACAAGGATATCCTTTAAAAATGCTCCTACAAACTGTACGATATACGTCACTTTTTCATTGTACATTTTAAATTAAGCAAAACATTTTTTAAAGCCTACATATATATTTAGCAGCTGAGGAAAAAAGCTTTTCTTTGCAAATGGCATCAAAATATGAGCAGAAGCTTTCCGGCGGAAAAGCAGTGTGTGTCTAAAAGCCTGGTGGATGAATAAAATGCTAAATACACAGGTAACTTGCTAAGCTAGCTTGTAAACATAAAAGGGTCTGATTAATGCTAACATGTTCCTTCAGACAGTGACTATGTTAAGTATAGGTAAAAAGGAGGGACCCAAAATGGAGATTTAAACCCCTCTTGTACTCATGACACACATAAATAAACAACTTACAGGGTGCAGGGCATAGGCAGACAGGCAGGAAAAGTAAAACTAATTCCCAAATCCAAACTCCAGTGTAAACATGAGATGAACATGTTGGGGAAACCATGAGAAACTTATCTCAACATATTGCAGAGAGATCACAGCAACATATTGCAGAGAGATCACAGGACTCCTCACTAGCTTACAGCTAAACTGAAACAGGAAGTAAAATATAGTCCAAGTGAAGGGGCAGACACAGGTGGGAGGAACTGCCAATAAAAAAATTGAGGGAAACAAACAAAGACAGGAAGTCAAACTGAAAACAACCAAACAGAGGCAAGACTTCAAAATAAAACAGGAAATGAAAACTATGACAGACTATAAGTGATGGTGACGTTTTCAAGAAAAGAAAACATACATTTAACAATGTCTTACACACCATTTTGGCAGAATATAAATCAAATAAAAATAAATGTATTTCTTCTATTTAAGAGGTGAATGCACTTTGTTTCCGTAGCCATGTGTCACTACATCCCACAGTTATTGAGGCTGGGACATCACTATTTATTGATTTGTTTTGTTCTTGTACAACAACAAAACCAACAGGGAAATGAGTGAAAGATTGGAATAAACAAAAGAAAGAATGTCATAATTGACAAAAAATGTTTGTGATGGACACAGTATTGGACAATATAATATAAGAGTTGTGTTAATTTGAAAAATGAATAGTATTCAACTGGTAAATAAGCACATAACACATACAGTGGTTATGTTTTTAACTGACATGAACCTATGTTCAAGCAAAAAATATACTGTGGCAGAAGAACAAATCTCTGGAGGGATAAGGTTCCATCTGGGTAAGGAAACCCTTGGGATCCCCTCTGAGTTTCTTGGGGACATCACAAGGGAAGATGATGCTTCGGATACCTTAAATAACATGCTGATACTCTGACCTGAGTAAATGCCAGAACACTGATGGATTACTTATTACATATCAGTCAAAATTACATTTCTGTAACCACCTATAAATAAATACACATTTTCCTTAATTTTATATGAAAAACCAGCACAATTTCATTATAACACACTTCAAGAAGAGAACTATCAAGAAGAGACATTCACATCATGGCTCAACCTAACAGAAACAACATCAACATCATTTAATATTTCCATCTACGTCACAGTCAAAACAGTTCACTAAAAATGGATGAGTGGAATTTCAAAATCAAGCAGGAAAATGCTATAGTGGATGGAAAATACAATTAGACATACTCTGCAAAGACATAACAACAAAAACATTGATGATCCAAAGTATGAGGGGTAAACTATAATAATGACAGGCTGGCATTTTAAGAGACAGCTTGTGGCATGAACATAGTCATTAAATCTGACTTCAGGAGGATTCCACAGCAGCTAATGAGTGTTTATGTAGCTTGTGATCATCGCTGACTATAAAAGGATATGCAGCTACATGCTGTAAATGTATTGTTATTAGAGGTCAGATCAGTCTTTTGTGCTTATAAGAGTGAAGTGGGGAGGATCCTCTGTACATTTGTTCACAGGAGTTGGTCTAACTGGTTTC
The DNA here is from genome assembly GCA_016785305.1 of Colistium nudipinnis. NCBI lineage: Eukaryota > Metazoa > Chordata > Actinopteri > Pleuronectiformes > Rhombosoleidae > Colistium > Colistium nudipinnis. The sequence goes on along the minus strand of JAFBJU010000569.1, from coordinate 621,988 downwards.
GTCCATGCGAGGGATCTTTGAATGATGCACACAAACCACATGCACAGATTTGAATAAATATAATGTAATGCATGCATATCAATGCAGATGGCTTGGCAATTTAAGCACATAGAAACACACAGCTGGTTACAGGAGGGACAGGAAGCTGTAGAAATTATTTTGATCAAGCACAACACATCCATTTGACATCACACCGTGAAAAAAGTGCTTAAGCCAGCATTGTTTTGGCTGGGCGACATCAGAGCTGCTAATACATTTTCTATGGAGCTCACTGAAACAACCCCGCACGCACTCACACACAAAAGTATCTTCCCTCATTTCAAAGACAACTGAAAAAAAGCAAGCATCAGAATCAGAATTGCCCTTATTACCAAGTAAACATAATAATAATAATAATAACAGAAGAAATTCACTTATGCATTTGGAGGTGAATGGATCACATAGTAGAATCAAAACAAACCATAACCTGAAATGTTTCCCTTTCAAGAGATCTAGTGATCTTAAAAAAGAATCCAGTATATTTGTAACACTTTACTGTCTTAATTCAAATTTGCCCAAGGAAAATGTAACGTGATACAAATATGGATAAAGTGGAACAAAAGTGAATTGCTAAACTAAAAAACTAAACTGATTGTAAGTGTATGGCAATAAAATGGCACAGTCTCTCCTGTCTCCTGCTCACGAGCAGCTGCCTAATTATTTATCTTAATACTGTGCAGTTCGCTGTGTGATTATATGTGTCAACACAGTCAATTCTTACAGCTGTGCAAACACATGCAAAATTCATTATATCATGGGCAGTTATCATATATCATGCGTTCAACACCCTCCACAGTGTCCTGTCTTTTGTCCTGAAGTGTTCAAAACTAATCAACAGAAACAGAGGTATGCAGAACCACGAACAGCAATAATAGAATAATGCTTAAAATCGAAATAAACAAAAGTTTATAAGATTTCAGGGCCACCCGCCAAGTGGGGCCAAAAAGTGGTGATCCAAACTCAAAAACATTAGGGGACTAAACTGGAGCATGAGATAACATAGGGGAAGTGAACACATGCTGATAAATAGAGGGGAAATACATCACAAAGGCAAGAAACACGTAAAATAGCTGCAGATATATAAGTAAGTTAATTTTCCAAAATGTAACAGGAAGTGATATAACACAAGTCCATGCATTATTAAATCACTCACAGGCAGTTCCTGATATGTTTAGCTGATTACTCTACAGTCACAGGAAGCTCTAAAACTGCATTAAAAAGTCTATCATATTTAAAATAAATATTTTTTTGTCCATAACTTATTCTTATTTTTAGTTCTGCAAACATTTTATACAAATGCAATTGTTATTCATTGAATGACCAAACTCAAAGTTTACAATATACATGTACAGGCATTTATATGGAATGGGTAAAGAGGGACATTTTAAAGGCAGGACAAAGGTAAACACGTGAAGGATGGACTCACCACTGTACTTCTTTTTATTCCTCCTCGTCTTTTTTGCTTTCTTTTTTCTCATGTGGCTCCTCCTTTGCTTCCCATCGGCCTTGTTCTCCATCTTACCCTTTTTTTTTTAATCGTGTTCTGTTCTTTTCTCCTCTTCAAGTCATCTGATGCAGGCTCGCATCCAGTGAGGGACATCTTGTATGGAAAACACTGACATTATTCTTTGTGTTCGTTTGGAAAGTTCAAGTAATAAAAATAAAGTATATTACAACTCACACGTCCCACAGACAACAAATCAGTGAACACAAAAGCTCCAAGGTGCAACGATTCAAACAACCCAAGGTGCCCTTCACTTCATTGATTGTCCATAACACTGTGACTCAGAAGGAGTCACGATTAAAAGACATTTTTTCAGAGAAATTTCCTCTAAAAGATGGATAGCAGGTTGTGGGTCTAAAACAACAGCAACAGCACCATGATTCATGCAGTCATAAAGCAGGCTGCTTTTTATTTTGTGTGGATGCAGTGGTCTATCATTTACAAATCCAGGATCAGGGTGTGCACCAAGTTACTTTCACAAAGAGCATAAACTGCATACACAGGAAAAATAACATCTGCCCTCAGTTACGACTATAAAACAAATAACCCATCATTCTTTAACAGTTTAATTGTTCTCCACCCTTGAATAATGCCGTGTAAAGTGTCTCCTGCTCCCTGCTGTATGAAGGAATTATAGTTCAGCTTCAGTCTCGGTCAGTATTAATTTGTCTGTCAGTTTGTCCATGCTGCAAAACTAAATCATATTAAAAGAAGCTACAGCTGAAATCTCTCTATATTCTTTCTTTATTTCTCTCTCCATCCTTCCATTCCCCTCTATTACTCGATGCACATTGACCCTACTTCTGCAAATTAATTGGTTCTCTGAGCCAGACGCCGGCATAGTTTCATCTGCTCAGCCAGCTGCGATTGCCGTCTGAAAGATGGGCACCGACTGTACAGTATGTCACAGTGTTTAGTAGCAATAATGGCAGCGCTTAGCCAAGCAGAAGGTCTCCCATACTGACCTCTCATGGGTGATCAGCCAATGCACTGATCGTTTTTTGTGTATGCCTACGTGTGTGTGTGTGTGTGCACTCGTGCGAGTGAGTGCCTTTGTGTGTGTGCGTGTGCCTGTGTACTTGTGTGTGTGCGTGTGTATGTGTGTGTCTACAGTGCAATGTACCACCCCACACCCACATCAATGTCAGACACTCACATGCGAATGGGTGACTCACCGCAAAGGAACATCATGTACGATGAGCAATTTGAGAGCCAATTGAGAAGCTCTAATGATACGGAATAAATGAATGGCGGTCGTAGGAAATAAATTAGGGGAGTCAGTGACGAAGAGATGCAAGTAACACTTATTGTTGCTTACTGTAACCCTGATTACAGATCATGTTCATGTGTGAATGGTTTCAACTATTGAATGCCCACACTCATTTCCAGCCAACCCAACTGAAATACACAGAAGGTTATGTTCAGTACTCATCACGTTTCAGTGTTAGACCTTAACCCATGGGACAGATAAAGTCTGCCCACAATTATTAAGTATGATAGACGAGCAGGAGGAAAGATGCTTTATGTTGTGTCGTGAGGAGCTGCTTTTGATCCATCAAGCTACTGACTTCTGTTCTGGGGAATTAAATTGTGTTTGCAGTTACATTGCACAGATATGTTTTTTCTTCACCAAAATGACTGATGTGTTTCTGTTACTTTTTCTTATTCCACTATTACATACATACATACATACATCCCAAGCTCTCCCAGCTTGGCGTGCCTGACACTACCTGCAGATGGATTACAGATTTCCTGTCTGAAAGGAAGCAGCACGTGAAGCTGGGAAAACAAATCTCAGACTCCAGGATGATCAGCACCAGCTCCCCTCAGGGCTGTGTTATTTCTCCCCTCCTCTTCTCCCTGTATACCAACAGCTGCACCTCCAGTCACCAGACTGTCAAGCTCCTGAAGTTTGCGGAGGACACCACCCTCATCGGCCTCATTTCTGGCAGAGATAAGTCAGCATACAGGTGGGAGCCTGATCATCTGGTGACCTGGTGCGAGGAGAACAACCTGGAGCTCAACGCCTCCAAGACAGTTGAGATGGTCGTTGACTTTAGAAAGAGCACAGCCCCACCCTCCCCCATCACCCTCTGCGACTCCCCAGTGGACACTGGGCACTTCCTGGGCTCCATCATCTCCCAGGACCTCCGGTGGGAGCTGAACATCAGCTCCATAACAAAAAAAGCCCAACAGAGGATGTACTTCCTGAGGCAGCTGAAGAAGTTTAGCCTGCCAAAGACGATGACGGTCCACTTCTACACTGCCATCATCGAGTCCATCCTCACCTCCTGCATCACCGTCGTACGCTGCTGCCACTGCCAAGGACAGGTGCAGACTGCAGAGTTTCATCCACTCTCTGGATGACCTGTACACATCCAGGTCCCTGAGGAGAGCAAGGAAGATTGCTGCAAACCCCTCCCACCCAGGACATGGGCTGTTTGAAAAGCTCCCCTTTGGCAGAAGGCACAGGTCCATCAGGACTAGAACCTCTCGCCAGAGAAACAGTTTTTTCCCCACAGCAATTAACCTTTTAAACAATGCAAAACTCCCCCCTGACCCCCCCAACTCCCTCCACCTTAACTAAAACTCTTTTGCGTTATAGTGACGCCAAGGACAGGTGCAGACTGCAGAGTTTCATCCACTCTCTGGATGACCTGTACACATCCAGGTCCCTGAGGAGAGCAAGGAAGATTGCTGCAAACCCCTCCCACCCAGGACATGGGCTGTTTGAAAAGCTCCCCTTTGGCAGAAGGCACAGGTCCATCAGGACTAGAACCTCTCGCCAGAGAAACAGTTTTTTCCCCACAGCAATTAACCTTTTAAACAATGCAAAACTCCCCCCTGACCTCCCACTCCCTCCACCGTAACTCTTTTGCGTTATATTAATGCCCACAATGCACAGTACACTTTATTGGACATTTAACTGCCACCTGCAATACTTGTAATGACATCTGATTCTTAATAATCTCATCCCTTAGTTCTGTTGCTCACTTAGCCCATATAACCATTTGTTATACACTCATTTACTGTTAGATAATGTTAATGTTAATATTTACTTCTTATTGATTCACCTAGCCGTCATCTTCTTAGTTCTGTCTCCACTCCACATTCCACAATCATCAGTTATACACTTATTACTATATATTGTATTTAATGCTTAATGTTTACTTTATTTAATGTTTAATGTTTACTTTTTATTTTTTAATGTTTACTGTTTACTTTTTATTTTATGTTTATGGCACCAATGCACCAAAAAGATTTCCTTGTAATGTTACTATTAACAATGTAATCATAGTGTTAACTGTCACAATGACATTAACTGTCAGACTCAGTGATGGAGATTAATTTGCCATCAAGTTTTTTTTTTTTTTTCTGTAAATAACCTGCAGTGCTCACCTCACGGCCATCTTGTTGCTCTCCAAAGTGATGTGTGAGGTCACACTAGAGAAAGCACCAGAGGATAAGCTACGAGGTGTCACAACTGTGTGACACTGTGATTCTTATGTATCCACAGAGACAGATCATGCTCAGTTGGAGACTGCACCCAATCGAAAGCCAAGGGAAGATCAATCTGTGCACAAAGCTTTGAATAAGCCTATGATGAGGGGCTAAAAACAGCACATGGACAACTTCTAAGCAGCATCAAAACAATGATGAAATAAACCCGTCGATGACTAAGAACAGCTCATAAATGCAATATTGCTGACAAAAAAGAAAAAAAATCCTCTTCAATCAGCTCCTTCCTGGCAAAGTTCTGACAAAACTAAACATATAAGGATTGATTGCAGGGCTGTTGCACAAGATTCGTTTTGATAGTGAATGGAATTGTTCTTTCCTGGACATTTTCTGTTTGACTCATACTGTCATAGTTATATTGTAATGGATGTCCTAAAGTTGTTCAGCTTACCAGACTTAATCACTAAAATCAGTTTGACTTAAATACTCATTGTTGGTCTTGACTAAATATGAAATTTAGGATATTCTTAGAAGAAGACAAGCATAAAATGCCCAGGTTCTGCATGGCCGACTAAAAATATATTAAAATGAAATGGGTGAGTCTGACAAAACCTCCTCACCTGATCTCTCTCCACTGGTGTCCTTTAATGACCGGACTCCCTCCCACCTGAACATAATCATTCACCATGATCCTGAAGGTCATGAGTGACTCAGGAGCATTTGACCTGCTGGTGTAAAAAAAATGTGAAAGAAGAGAAACTTGAGAATTGCAGGGCAAAATATTCAATGTAAATTTTGACCTTCATTTCGTCAATCCATTAGTGTCGAAAGGATGAATGAAGAGCACTTGCAGAAAAATTAACAACTGATATCCCATATCCTTCAGCCTATATACACTATATATACAGTGGTTGCCTGTTCACTGTCTCTGCGTGCACTAATGCTCGGATTCATGAGCTGCTCTGTGTCCTTGGGATGTCTTCCCAGGAGAATCTATTCTCACACGGTGCACAAGTCTTTCATCAGTGAGAAAATTATGAATAGGACAATATGGAATACAGAGGATGAGAATTAAAATGGAACTGGGCAGAGATGAGAGTAAGATCAAAGTAGTTTGCACTCCTGTCATTTTTGTTTCAAATTATAAAAACAGGGCCAAACATATTAGAGATTAATGGCATTGTCTTTTTAAAGCCATCATTGATGATTGTAATTTTGTGAAAACAATATGCTTATAACAATAATTTCAAAAATGTTAATGTAGACAAACAGCCAGTGGCAAGTAGCTTTCCAGTCTGTCTGTTACCATTAATAAACTGCAGACAAAGCATTAACGTGAGTGGAAGAGCAAAAATAGAACCTAAAACAAAAAGAATATGATCTCAATGTTAAAGGGGCAATTTCCGAGTCCGAACATCAACTCATGCATACGTTTGCGTGAAAATAAGTCTTGATGATTTGCTCAGTTGTCATTGATTATTGTAGGTAAACCTCCCACCATAGGAACAGTGGTTACCTCTGGAGATAACAATTACAAATAAATGTATAGAAAAGCGTATAGAAAATCAAGAAGTGAAATAATATCATTTAAATAGTATGGATTTTGTATTATTTCTATCAATTCCCAACGTTACGGTTCTTTGAAGTGGCATTTGTCTGATGATGTGCCTTATTGTTCAATTTTCATTTGGCTGTCCAGCAGGACCGTCTGAATGAAAAAGGAAAATCAGCAATCAGAAACAAGCTTTTGTGCTAGTTGTCAGAAACAAATTAAAAGTTATTCTGGTATAAGTTTGTATCCAGTTGTGTATATATCTCCCAGCTGCAAGACTGCTCTGATAATCATGATTGGAATTGTTCTGGACTAAATATATTTTCCTTATCGCTCATATACAGCTCCATAGCTGTACCACGTACAGTACGTGATAGTGTGCATGTGTGTATATGTATTTTTGTATATTATGGGTTGCATGTTTGCAGCTGTGCTTTTATTTCAGCAGAATCGTAAAAGGCCGCAATGCGTGTTTGTGTGCATGTACAAATAATGTGTATGCTATGAGTGTGCCAGATGAACGGGTCGAATGATTTCAGTTACAGTAGAGACATTCAACTCATTGTGCTGCAGATAACAGGCAGAGTTATGCAATGCTGGATAATAATAGCTAGTTCACATATCTATTATATTCACGTCTATGCCATTTGTCTGCTTGATTTATGGTTATTTATTACACTGGATGAATATCAGGATAAAGGGGAAATAGGTGAAGATGCTAGGCAGACTTTTAAACCGTGGGCGACAATTTGGTGTGTCGGATTGGTTCCCAAATTGTTTTTGTTTATCTATAAGCGACAGAGCTCATTTATCAACTGTGACATTTTGAAGGCATCAGTATAAAAGGTGTCAGGGTTAGCTCAACAGCTAATGCGTCCATTCATCTCCTGAAACATCAAAATTACTTTAATGGATACAAACGTGAAACCCAATGATACATCACGCTGCATTTGCAATGTCAAGGCTAAAAGAAGAAAAATCTGACAGAGCCAGAGATCATATCTAAATATCAGTCATAGTGGCTGTCATGGGCTCTGTGGGTCTAGTACATATATACATACAGCAATTGTTTATTATTTATTTACTACTTCTCTACTGCATCAAAATAAAAGGCAAAAAAGGCCAAGAAAAAAAATCACTTTCGTGAAAAACCTTCATAATATTGCATGCCATTTTCTGTGATAGTTTCGAAGGATTTAGTGATCATTTAAGAGGTTTGTTTTGGTTCCTGCTTTAACTGAATTATTTATAGTTTTTACAGAACTGGATGAATAACCACAACAACCAGATGCATAAATATGACCGGCTGGTAAACAAGCAGCTCTTGTGATGGGTTGATGAATCAGAATCAAAGGAGGTTAAAGTATCATCCACTATCGCCATGATGCAGAATGGGGGACACAATGGAACAGCCTTGAAATATAAAACGGCTCTAAAATTTCTAGATAAATGGCACTTGATATTGTGTATTTGGTCATCACACAAGCACACACACACTATTTTTATCCTCCTGCCAAGTCACATTTATTGTATAAGCTGGTGTGCTGATACTGTCAACACTGTACTCTGTCTGAAACATTAGTCTCGTCACACAGTAACTATTAGACAGCCTATATATATATATATATATCATGTACCAGGCAGAATGCGCACCAAACTCCCTCACTTATTGTTAGTTTGACATTTACACTGCGCCCGTGAGCAAAGAAAGACTCTGTAAAATACCAAATGTTATATAAAGGTCTGTCCAGATGGGATTAATTGTGCCAGAAGAGGTCGAGTTAGTCTTGTGCAGGGAAGCATTATTTAATAATAAAAAGGAAAATGATGTGCCCCGGCAGTCAGGAGAGATACAACTGAGAGTGATTCACCCAGGACAGGGCGTTTACTGAAATCTCTGGCCTGCACATCCACACTGAACGCCAAACGGATATACAACGTTGCCTTGTAAAGGGTTTAATGTTGCATTTATTGCAAGTGGGGAGAAACAGTCAGTTACAGCTGTAAACAGCCAGTGATATTGCCCTTTACACCCAGAGAGTGCACTGTTAGCCCTTTTGGGGATCAGAATCTGGCTGAAAACACACCGTTGTTCCATTCTCGTGTTTAGTGACGACACTGTATGGACCAGCTTCGTTTGTTGCTTTGAAGCTGATGTGGAAATGATAGATAGAGTTTAAATTATGAGCTAATGAAACCCACAGCAACCATGTCAGACCAGTGCAAACGCTGGGAGGCAACAACGGAACAAGTCATGCTCTAAAATAGACTAAACATGTTAAATAACTGTATCTTCCCTTTGATAGAACAAGTAAAAGTAAAGCCAAACGTTCAAGTATCTTAAAAGTGAATGGGCTGGGCCTTTTTCTCAGTTGTTTCATTGGTTGTGGCATCAGCCAAATCTGGATAATATGTAAACTGCATAGTGCTGAACCCATGAGGCAAGCATTAACAACTGAATTTGCAGGTAGGTCATTAGTTCAGTTTTTCAGCTGATGAATCTGGTTCAGTCTCTGGAGGTTGAGACAAAAAACAGGGGGTATGATGTCTAACAACTGCCACTCTGCTGAGACTTACTGCCCTCTTAATTACCACTATCCATGAAATATGTGCTCATTTGTTGATTGAAATCTCCACTATGGCCCTTAAACGTCTCTGTTTAGCTGCGCAACTGCATTTTCAAGAAGGACGCTGCCATTGCTCACCTCCCCTCTGATACACCTGCACACCATGTACATCACGCGGAAAGAAATGACATATCTAACATTACAAACGTTTAGCTACTTTGTCACCTACAGCTCCAGTTTTATTGATGGACTAAGAGATACATTTACTGCGAGACCATGTACAGTGTTCACACTGATGTCTGTATGTGTGTGTCTAGCGTCCATACGTGCCCCTGTACTCTGTGGGCGGACAGACAATATCACAGAAATGTTCATTCCTGTATGTGAAGTGCAGAGCCATTCTGCCAAATCTGTCATACTTTTTATGTATATTTTTTACCTGATTGTCAGATTTTCTTTTTTTTTCTTCATTTTGTCTGTCCTCATTCTCTCTCGAATGGAATGTAAGTTAGTATAGGTACGCTATCCACCTTTGAAAGAATCATCTCTATCTATTTCAAGCAATGGTTACGATAGATATAATCATACCAATCACCTCAAAAGCAAAGGGTATTGAAATATAGCACCGCGGATGTAATTTTTACTCTATATACGCAACATTCAAGCATACATTCTCTCATGAAATAACAAATGCCTCATTATTCTGACAAAAAAAAGCCATTTTCAGCCCAAGGGGACGTATTGGCCCATACAGTGGCCCTGCAGAACTGTTATGGTTGGATTAAAACAATTCTTCTCTCCCCTATCTTTCAATGCTGCCATGAGTCGACCTGCAGAATATAGCCACAGATCATCTGAATTGTGTGAGATATATATATATATATATATATATATATATATATCCCCTTCTCTCCCTCCCTTGGGAGTGGTGTGTCTTCCTCAAGCATAACATCTAAGTAATCTTATCTGTTCTCGAACTGCACCCTCCGAGACAAAGACATCCCTGAAATCTGCTGGATCCACTCTCCTCCTCTTCCTCCTCCTCTCCTGTGTTGTCGTGTTTCTGCATTCTGAGGTATTCTCCGAGCAGCTCGTTTTTGGGGCCTGCTGTGGACGATCACCGGCACCCAGCCTCCCTCCTTCCGCTAAGCGTACCGTCTCAGGGTGAGGCACGCGGCGTGGATAATTGGCATCTAAGAGAGGAGAAGATTATCAGTCAGACACAGTGAAATACCTAGAGCAAGTCCTGATGAGTTGTCTGACTGAGAAGAACAAGGTCAGTTATCAGATACTCCGCTGGTGTAATAAGCCGACAAAAGGAGGAGGCCGAGGCCACCGACATCAAGAAAAGGAAGCTCCTCAAGATGCATGTGCGTGCGTGTGCGCGTGCGCATGAACAATGCATACAATGAGGCACGAACAGCTTGTTCTATACGGATGATCGGCATTCAAATTATCACATCATACCCAGGGTACTGAGCTATGGGGAACATAAGGGGCTTTCCAACGGACATATCCCTCTGCCCTGAAGGCATTAAATGTGTTTTCAAGCTAGCAGCATTGTAATGAATCAAACAAGGCATGCAGCGGCTTTATGCACTAGTCTGTGTACAATGATTTATATGGTTATATTTTTGTGAAAGAAATGTATTCGGCTTACGGTTCTGTAAAATGACCATCCTGCAACATTGAAAATGTATTTACTAAATCTAATGTAAAGAATTCAATTTTTTTCACACAGTTTTTCCTTCCCATTATGCCTCATTTCTTGCCCTGTTACACCCATTCCCTCCAGAGCAAATACTTTGAACTACGCCTTTTTTCCATTGATGAACCACAACACTGACTTGGATTAATAGTGGCTGACATTCCAACTGGTGTGACACAGCGACTTGTGACAAAGTGAGAGGACATCAGGAGTCACACACCCACTGGCCATGACTCAGGACAAGCCTTTTTTTGCAGTCATATAGCTTGCCAAACTTCCAGCCACAGCAGAGTGACACTCTGCAGGCCCTCTGGTGCTGTTCTCAAATTGTCTTCCTTGGACGACAAAATTCTAATTTCCATGGGAAAATATCCCACCATTTCTCACGGCAACCGAGTGTGTTTTTGTTTTGTTTTTTTACACTTGTTTTTTTCCCCTAATTTCCCCCAAAACAGGCTTAGCAGAGCCCAGTGGAGGTCCACGAGAGAAATTCAGGCAATTGCCAGAGCCAGACAAGCATTTTAAAACTTCCTTTTGGACTTAGGGTTTTCTTTTTCGTCCAGCTGAGATCAACAAGCAGCTCTGCTTTTCCCCTGATGGGAGTGGAAAACAAAATCACAGCAAAGCCACTCTGCATGCGGGAGATAACTGAGTTTTTACAGAACAAGTCAGCTGGAGACCTTTTCAACCTAAAAAGGAGCTTAATGGGCAGATGGGAGAGTAGCAGCATTTGATGGGCGCAAATCAGCAGCCATCTGGAAGCACAGCAAAACGCGGGGTCAGAGGGGACTGCACATGCCTCCAACACCAATACAGGGTGCTTGTGTGGATTTGAATGTGTGTTTTCAAATGTTTGTGACGTTGTGAAGCTTTCAGCTGCTAGATTTTCCTTCAACTGCGAGTAGGAGAGCCCCTTGCGAGGAAGAGGATGGTGACTTCTTCAGCACCTCCAGCACCTTTTACTACCCTTCACCCAGCAGTGAGTTGTTTAGCTCACCAGAGCTTAGATAAAGATCTGTTCTGCTACAGAAGGAGCAACAGGACACGAATCCTTCCCTTCTCTTGCCTTTTGTCGTCTCTCTATTGTCAGTAGCCGAACACAATTAGTGGTCTGATGTTGACAGTGTTAGGAGGAGATTCGTGTAGCATCATCTTCACTACATGCACTTCAAGGGGTTCTGTCAGTGCTGCTATAATCTTTGCAGTGTACCTGATTTTGAATCTTGTTTTCGTTTGGTTCTCCGGATTTTACAAGTTACCACCTCTATACGTCACCAGCCAATGTGCACCATCACCCGATAAGTGGGTTAAATGTTTTCCTCATGGGCACATGGGTTGTAATTACACTGGGAAGGCTGTAGTCTTAATCATTCACTGTCACAGTCAGTCTGAAGACTGGGACTAGTGATAGCCACAACCTCTCTTCTCCAACTTTCATCTTTATTCTTCCTCTGTAGTTTTTCAGCAACTACTTAAAAAAATATTTTTATTCACTTTATTACAGCCTGAACCAGCACTGGATCCATTACCTATCCAAACATCCAGTGGATGTGCAGGGTTTTGTTCTCCTCAGGTCTATAACCATGTTTTTTGTCTTGATCATCTCATGTGATCCTGCTTGTGAGACATGTTGCTGAACATATAAAGCTGCCAGTAGTTTACAGGCCTCTTCCCTTTATGCAGATTTCTCAGTATTGCCAATACTTTGACTGACAGGTCTTGTACCATCCATATCTAACCACTTCCTGGAAAACATTAACAAGCAGCCAATACTCCACTATAACATTACAAATGACTGTTCACAAGCCATTTTTAACGCAAAGCAAATGCTACCTTCCCCAACATGGGGCCAGAACATTGAGATCTTATGTAGGTCTAATTGGTAAATTGGCTGTGTTACTTACGTGATGAAGGGGGGGAGGCGGGCATGAGAACCAAGAAATCCAAAAGGTCCAAAAACAAGGGAATCCAAAAACTAAAGAAAAACACTGGGAACAAAGAAATATCTACACAGCACAAGCACATGGATCACGCACCGTTACAGAAAAGGCAAACTGACACTACAGTAGACAGAGGGGAAACACAGAGATACTGGGGGGGTCAGACAAAGAGACACAGGGGTGACCAAAAACACAGGTGAAACTAATGTGGGTGGGACAGATAATCAAACAGGCTGGGGCTATTAAGCAAATGCAGCAAGTAAATGTAAACAGGGACACACGAGGAGATAAACTATAAAGTAAAAACAGAAAGTAAGACAAGACAAGCTGCACAAGGAAGTACAGCACACGAGGAAAATTGGACAAAGCCACTCAACAAATGAACATGCAAAACTCAATAACCTAATAAATCAAAGGTCCAACAAAAGAGTCCCAGACTCAGGACAGACGTGGCACTTGTTTTGAGGAGTATTGAGGATGTAGATTGTCTCAATGTTTCGTACAGTACCCCTCCCCAATGCAAAAATGTTGCATGTCAGTTTTAAAAGTTTAAACCAGACAGGATTGTCCCTATTGTTGTGATTAAAAAGAAACAATGAGAGAATAAGACTGAGCACATTTTGGGTTGACTCTTAAAGACAAACTCCGAGAATTTCCAGCTATGTTCGAATTACTTTGGATGCAACTGAGCTGCACTCTATTTTTTTACTGGTGACAAGAGCACAGTGTGAGACTAATGAACAAATCTAATGATGCGTTTTTGCTCCTGGATTCAGTGAAGTTAATGGAACAGTCTGCCTGGAAAGAAGCATCCCGTTTCATCTGAACTCTCACAGTGCGTTACACACTACTGAGAGCAAAAATATCAAAACATATTTCTTATTCATTACAAAAAAAACAACTCCTCATCTATATACTGCAAATGGAACTAAAGATTAATGAAAGCTTACACGGCTAACTGAGTCAGTTCATTTGAAGTTTTTTTACCCCCAAAGTGTGATCAATAGGCAGTCTTGACACTGATGTGACGTGTGTGTGACATTCAATGGATAAAAGAAAGGTCAGAGAGGCTTTTTAGATGAATGAATTGTGGGTACTCCACACTATTAAAGTAAAATACACATAGAGCGTAGTTTGTGTGAACCTGTAGTCAAAACATTAAAACCTCTAAATATGGAGTTGAACTAATGTCAGATTTTTTACAATCAATCCAATTCAATTCGGTTAAAGGTAATTTTATTAGTGTCGTGCCAAACCTTCACAAATATTATCTTGTGGGTCTTTGCACAGTGAGGTCTAGACCTTTCAAAATTAGAGAGAAGCCTGTTTCCACCATTAACAAAAAACAACGTCCCACTAATAAAAAACGGTAGTAGTGAAAATGTTACCCTGTTTATGTCATTGATCATTTAAATGAATGAAGTTTGTGAAAGACAGTATCTTTGGTGCCAACCATGGCTCTGAAATACCACAAGCCTTAAGGGGCTTTGTATTAATATATGCAGGGCTCTGTCCGTGGTGCTGAAAAGGCATATGGATATGTAGCTGTGCCTTACTCTGCTCACTCAGTAATATTTCCTAAATTCTCAATATTACGCTACCTTTTTGCCTATAGACTTTCCTCTATAGTGAAATTGTCTTCTTGAAATATATAGAATACATAGACAGCTGCTTAAAACATCACAGCCCAAGCCACCTCCACAACATGATATTATAGGAGAGTGAGTGTCTCCAGATGTGCAATAGTTTTCACTGCAGCTGTTTGGTTTAACTTTGGGTTTTACACTTTGAAGGCTTCTAGGTGTGTGCTTGCCCAAACCTACACTGGTAAACTGTACACCATGGCAAGAATGTGGTGTAGCCCATGAGGCCAGAGCAGAGACATTGCAGCAGTTAAGTTGGGCAATTGCCTAGGGCCCCGAGCTACAAGGGCCCCCCCCCCCCCTCCCAGGGCCCCCTCCCCCCCCCCCCCTCAGAGACAGCTGTAAACACTGGTCCACAGCAACAACAACCTGAAACCCCCTTATATGTCTTGCCAGGTAGAAGACACTGCGATGACACATCGGGAGCCCCCTATAGGGGGCCCCATGCCACTTGCCCGCTGTCAAAAGCGTGTTTAGTTGTTTTTTTTGCCTGGGCCCCCCAGAGTGTCTTGAGACAACCCTGGGCCAGAGCAGGTAATAACAAAAGCAGCAGATAATACCCTGGTTCTGGATGTAAAGCAATAGAAGAAACACAAGGAAGGTAATGATTAAAAATGAAAATGGGAAATAATAAACACCAAGGCCGTGTGTAATGTCACTCAAGGGGCAGATCATGTCAGGTTAGCGGAGCAGGTAAGCGACTGAGGAAATTAACCTGCACTGATCACACTGTTATCAGCTGCCTCAACAGCCGTCAGGATTCACAGGGACTAAACAACAAACACTTGCCTTTTTTGTTTAAAAAGAAACAAATATTTTCACAATTTATTACTAGAGCTTAGGATGTCAGTTATGTCTCAAAATATAATGCAATCAAACCTGAAATATGGTTTAAGTGTACACAGTCAGAAATGTGGGCATCAAAATGATTCCTTCTCATAGTGGAGATTATCAGCCTTTGAATCATGAGTGATATTAAGTCATTAAAGTCATGTTCCCGCCTCTTCGAATGAGCCAAATGTTCCTTTTGATGTGTGACCTGGATACAGGATACAGCGCAGTTAGTTCAGGTCTGGTGATGTTATATAAATGTTTTTGCCATGTCTGTCAGTGTGACTGACTCAAGCTGTCATCAAGCTGTCGAGTAGCCTAAACCCTGTGGAGACCTTTCTCTCCATTTTGTGGCTGTGTGTCTGACGCCGACAGTAAAATAAATAAATAAATAGGGTAATATTAGTATAGCCCATTTTGCGTTCATTAGTTTAAGAATTAAATGAGAAGATCAATATCATCATATTAGGGAATGATACAGTACAAGTTAACGCAGTAATGTAAGTGCCGGTGCTAGTATTTGACTTGCCATGTGTTCCAGGTGTGTATACAAATGATAGAAAAAGATTATGTTACAGGCACTAGATCTGGCAGTGCTGTGACATAATGCTTAAGGATTCACCCACTTATCGAGGTTTCTTAGCAACAGCTTCTGCAGCTGCACGGTTGCGGCTGTGATGCTAACACTTGAAGTTGAATTCGTTTTATTTCCTCATCAGCCAAATCACACTGGGCCAATTGTGGTTATGAGCAATCTCAAACTTTGGCTTGAGTGAATAGCCTACAGACTGTAGTCGATAGTGATATCATCCTCCTCATGAGGTGACAAGTAGAAATCTGAAATTGCCCTGAAGAAATAGGATTGTAGACACACCCGACTGTCGCCAAAAACGTCGCTATTTTAGGGGGAAAATTACTTGTACAGTAGTTTTACCGTAGCTGTTTGCTGTAACTCTCATTCATCACAATTTAAAGACTCCAAACTCAAATACCATGGCAAGAAGGTGGTGTAAAACTTTAGGACAGAGCAGTTAATCGTAAACGCAGCAGGTAACACACGGCAGTGGGATTTTAATAGCAATATTAGATACACGACGAAGATAATGATTACAAATAAAATGGCGCCTCAGGTTTTAAATCTCTGAAGCCAGAACGTGCAAAATTAGTCAGCTAAAGTTGAATGGATTTCTTATTCAAACAAGGTTGATAAACAACAAAAAAGTCAACCAACAGGTTATCCAACAACCGGGACAAGCATGACAAAAATAGCATGTGAGCAAGTCATCCGGGGACCAGGGAAACGGGCAAGGTGCAAAACAGGGAAGTTGTATCCGTAACACTGTGGGTGTACAGCCATCTGCCCGAGTCCTGTGGCAAGAACCAGTCTTTATATACGGAAGCAGAACAAGAACCGGGAATCCATACCCAGCCAGCCACATACACGAACACCGACAAAATGGGCACAAACAACACACAGCAAAGAAAGGAGGAACCAAATGGGAAAAACAAGAGAACACAGGCCAGCTCTGTCCATTGCTTTAAAGCTACAATGAATACCACCATTTAAAAAAGGAACTGGGGAAGATGGGAATAGAGGGAGCTGAGGAAGTGGTGCATAGGCCTGAGACGGAGAGGAGGGCTGATAAGGATCAGGAGAAGAAGTAGCCACGGGATTAATTAGCTGACTCCTTTCAGATCATTAATGCCATGTAGCAGCAGTGGATAGTTATTAACGACATGCTTGCAGCTGGCTGAACTTGCTTAATATACACAACAATAGCACAGAGAGAAGCGATGTGACCACAGTCAGCGGACAGAGGACGAGATAATGGAAAGGTCGGTGAAGGACAGGATGAACATGGAGCATCGCCCGAAAATGTTGCCACTGAACATAAATGAGCATAAAGAATGGTTCAATATGCACAAAAAACATCACTGTCACCACTTGCATGATACACACTATTTTATCTCCACCTTTCAATACAAACCGACCACCATTCAATCCATGCATATCAGGGATTGGACCCGCCCACAAGTGGTTGTTTGGGATCCTCTGGCAGCACCTAGTGGCCTCCACCCATCGCATTAAACTCCAAATGAATGACGAGAAATGAGCTGTATTTTTTTTTTGTTTGTTTTACTGGGGGGAAATACCATCGTTGTTGGGCCAAGAAAGTGTAGGAGCTGCTGTGGTTGATGAACTGTTGCCAACTGGAAAGCAGAGAAGTATTTAGTAGTGAGAGAGAGAGAACGCAGTGAAAGAAAATGACTTTAATCGTTTTAAAAATGCTGCTGTGAACCAGAGAAACGAAGCCCCATGCCAACAACCAAGTACGGCGATGTTAAATTACCCTACTGGCTCTGTCCCTGGGATACATGTTTTCACACCGGGGGAACAAACTAAGACAGAGATTGAGAATGACAACAAGACAGCAAACTACAGAGATACAGGCACAGGAGTGAGAGTGAGAGTGAGGCAGAGGGGAAAGACTGAAAATAACCAACAGGCCTAACAAGAGTGGACGTTGCCACAGTATCCTCAGTATATGCTGGGACCATTAGAATACACACTGGGAGTTGTACGTTCTGACCCTCACATTGTGGAGAGTGCGATGGATTTGCTGCCGGATCACCTCCTCGGGGAAATAGAGCTTCCAAAGAACAGACGAGACGAGAATGTTCACTGTTCAAGAACACGCTCTGCACAGAAGGAAGGGGAACATATGAAAGCGCACGGATTGTATGGCAGAAAACACACACACACACACGCGTAAGCCTGAACAGGCAGCTACAGCAGTGCGTTCTTTTGATGTGTTTGATATGACACCTTCAAAGGCATAGCCACGGGGGTGAGCCAGAGAAACGGCAACAACAAAGGAGGAGAACGTGGAGTATAGACGTGGGGAAGGAGACAGAAGGGGAGGAAAGAAAAACGTGAGAAGAAGGTAGGAGTAAGAAAGGGAAATCCTGCTTCATATCTGGGCCACGAAAGCAAGCTACGAGGGGAAACTTGAAGCCGTGTTATGATCCCCAGTATTCATGTTTCTGTGAGTACACCAGGAGCTTCTCGCTGCAAAGACGGTTCATCACAAGTCATCCGGGTTCAGATCTGAACTCTTTACAACACAACCCCACAGGTCTTTTATCTGAAAAGACGATACTTAAGAATACATGACGAATGAGAAATCGTGTCTGGAAAACCTGCCAAAACGAATATGTAAAATAACATGTATATACTGTATATGTATATATACTATATGTGTGTGTGTTTGTTAAGAAAATATACATTAAGTATTCTTGAATAATTACCATAGTTACACTATGAATGTCTGTTATATTATTCTAAGAGCTGAGCTTTTTTTCTCCATCAGACTGCAGACAACAGGGAAGGAGCACAGGGACCTTGACTCTTGCCGGTTACGGTATGGCACTACTGCACTATTATGTGTTGTAGATCTGTCAAGCAGACGGAGTGTCAAGCGGGGTTTAGCCATCGTAAGTTGATCCCAATGTGCCGCTGTGCCACCAAATGCAGTTCACGTCCCTATGCGCGTTTGGCTTAATGACCGAAGCTGTTGTTGTCCTGTGGTGTCCCGTAGGAGGCTGCCACTGTGATAGGAGACATTGCTTTTGTTTCTCCTGGACGTCGCAGGACGGAGACGTGGCAGTGTTACGGATATGTCCGAGCTAATATGCATAATGACCTTCCCTCTCGGGTCACCGAGCCTTCTGGCCGCTCATCCAGAACCGACCACAACAGGTGGAGCAACAGGCTCTGCAGTGTGCCTACGTATGGAGGTTATCTGTTCAGCACCCCGCCAATTTCCCCTATGCCACTGTGGGATCACTCATCAGAATCCCACTTGTGCCACTGAGCCAGATCCACAAAGAGTCAGTTTTGTTGCACACCCAGAAGATACTGGTATGCACACATCAGATGATTTAAACTGATATTAATTGCTTCAAAAAACAGTGAGTGGCTGCTTCCATATTCTTCGTTTACTCCGGGTTTTTATCGCTGCTTCGAATAAGCAAAGTATATACTGGACTGAGTATCTCAGTTCATTTAAAAAATAGCTTTACATTCCAAAGGACTGAGAATAATTCAGTGCACAGCTCCGACGGCGAGTACCATTTCATGACACAAAATGAAATACATTTTTGATACACAACATTAAATGCGCAAACAAAATACTGCTCATAGCCACCAGCGAATAATATTTGGCTCACATTTTACCAGCAAGCTCAGTCCTCTCTGGAGGAAGCAGAATAGCTGTCACTTCAGCTTCCCGTTCTCAACTATCAGCCATCTGTATTTATTCGTCTTCTAATCCTCTGGCTTTCCCCAAATGGTGGAATCAAATGTTATTGTTCAATGGGTGGGTGGGCGGAAAAAAAGATAAATGAATAGAAACCATTCCACACATTCAATCAATCGCTGCCGTTTCTTGTGCGACCTAGTCGTCTTTTTTTCCCCTCATTTTAATCCGGTGTTCCCTTCAAATGCCGTTCACATACGGGTTACACGAGTGGCCTCTAATCGATGTCATAAGCCATCTATCACACTGTACGTCTGTCACTAAGCTATCTTGTAATCAGTGACCATGGCTGAAGTTAGGCGGGAGAAATTCTGCTAATCCTCTTAGTCTCACTGACGGTGGGACTTGTATGTTGGCTGGCTACAACCCCCCCCCCCAACATGTTGGCTGCATCCAATAATGCCATTGGTGCTCTCCCTGCTTGGGTTCACCCACCACACGCCTCTCCAACTCACTTCGCTCCCCTTCCCCACCTCCCAGCAGCATCGTCGTGTTCTCTCAACGCAGTACCCCCATTGTTTTATGAGAGTGTTACAGCTCGCTCTCGGAGCTGGTTTGTTCTGAGACAGGTAGTGTGTCGGGAACACACACTAAAATGATATGAGTGGAAGTTATTGGCTCACAAAGCAAAGAACTTCACCATTTTGACTTCATGATGACACGAGGGGAAGAGAAATCCCCAAAGGAATTTTAACATGAATGTAATGAAGTGGGATATTAAAATCCCCCAAAAATATTAACATACCCATTTGACATTACAAAAACTTACTAAGAGAAAAAATGAAAACGGAATTAGATTACATTTTTTACTTTTCATTATTACACGCTCTCTGTTGTCATATCTCAAGTCTCATACAGTACATGAACCTACCACAGTACCATTAGCAGTAGTAGTTCTCTATCTAAGTGTTACTGTACATTGGTCTGTGCAACAGGCCTTGCTTAGGTAACGCACAGGAAGTTAATGACCTCCTTTGTGGAAGGTTTTTCTGGAAGCATTTGACATCCACAAGGCTTTCTGATGATCAGCAGGGGAGACCTGGGCTTTATTTTCTCCCTCCATAATCACCTCCCAGCAGTGTCCTTACCGCCAAACTGCCTGCGCCTGCTTTTCTCTCTCTGATTGGACTGCCTGCCTACCTACCCACCTGTCAATCTATCCATCTGTGCTCTCTCTCACTTCGCTGACCCCTAAGGTCGCCTGCACCATCTTGCTCTTACCACATCACTACCATTTTTCGTGTTTCCTCTTTGCCTGCCCTTCTCCTCACTCCCCGTCACCGGGATTCTTCCCTCCCCGCCAGTGTCACACGCTTATTTGCGGCCCTCAAAAAAGAATGCTGACAGATGCAGTGTGTTTCTGAAATGGCTTTTCCCTGTGAAACATCCCACCGGCCCTCTGATCGCTTAGAGTAACTAAAAGGGCAAAAATTCCCCTGCTGGAAGCTTGATGACATATTTTTGATAACACGTCTGGCAGAGAGGCAGCTCCCTGGTAAAATTCAAGGGAATACATGACCCGAAGCCTTGTAGTGAAATTCCATGTAGTATAGATAAGGAGAGTTCATACATCTCCCTAAAATGTCACAATCTTTGCAGCTCAGGGCTCAACACGCAGGAGACCATCTCTCTTTTCCACTGCCAGGTGGCATGTGTTTTTATTGCATCAGCAGGCTTATTTCAACCTCAACCATCTTCTGAATTACCAAAGACACGTGAATATGCAAGGTAAAGTGGTTATCAAGTGTCCCTGTTTTAGTTGGAAATAGGATGGTAGGATTTCATTTCCCAGAAATGATATATTTTGACATAACCCATTTGCACATCTGGCAAGCTAAATCATTTCCGGACTAAGACTAAATCTATAAGGGGTTAGGAGCCATTATAAATAAAGTTGTTTTTTCACGTCGTTGTCTACAGGGTTACATAAAATTGAACCAACACTCAAAATAAATGAACCCAATTCTGTCCAATGCCGGCATGCACCCATGCCTGATAAAGCGGCCTACATGTGGGCCAACGTGTTTTGTTGATGTTTGCAGTTAAAGGTAAAAGCTCTACGTAACAGGGCCCGACATCATTGACCTGACAACAATGTTTTGCGCCTTATTTTCCTCGCGACTCCTTCTCTGTGGATAACCTCCAGATGGTGTTAATTACTTTAGTGTTGCTCCAGTAAAGAAAATGTAGTCAAAGATAAGGGCTGGAAAATGCTGACATGCACTGATGTGGTTAATAGTCAGCTTTGAGACCTGAATCGTCCCTGCCTCATTATCGTTCATTTACAGTTTTCCCTCAAAAGTGGCAGTTCATTTTTGAGAGCATTTCAAATTAAGTATTAGTTCATAATAGAAGAGTAGGCAGAGGAGATGAGATGTGCGTGACCCCTGAGAAGTCGCGGCAGTGAACCGTGTTGAGTTAGTAACTCGAGCAAACCCGAGCCGGTAGCACCATTTAAAATCTGTGCTTGTAATGATTACAGTCGACACTCGGCATGGTTTCCTTGTGACCAAAGCAGAATTGCGTTGGTGCTCCTCCGTAACAAGATCCATCTGTTGTCCTGAGCGAGGACAACCCACATCTCGTCACTCCAAGCCAATTCAATCTGTGGCCTCTCATTTTCAGGATGTGGTGACGAATCTGAGCGCATGCTGCCGAATCATCAGCTTTGGACAAACAGGCTCAAGTCATCCACTGCCCTCATTACTGAAGGCCTAGGCCACACGGAATCTCTGTGTCTATGTAAACATATTTTATTAAGTCACACAGGACTTCTTACTTCAGTTCAAGGATTGTCTTTAAACAAAAAATAATGTGAATATTTTTGTTGATTAAAACCCTACAACTCTACGGCAAGCAACATTAGCGTTGTGTTTGTGAAGGTTATGGTAAAATCAAGAGCGATTCTAAACAACTGGATCGATCTTTAACCGGTCCAGTTGCTTACTTAAAATCGCTATATTGATTGAGTGTTAGTTTGCAACATGTATAAGGTACATGTACAGGGTTAGTGAAGGGCTTTGCAGTACTCAAATAGCATTGTTTAATCTTGAATAAAATTATAGGCATTCATTTTCTCATTTTTCAAATTGTCCTTGTTGGAATTATTTTACATAGGTCGTGCCCACATACTGTATACACACACACACACACGCACGCATGATCATTACTTCGATTGGTGAATGAACTAACCATAGCAAAATACACCACATAGGATACAAGTAACGCACACACTGAGATATAACCCAGTTTTAACATCTGATCACGAAAATTCCCTACACTCATATGCTGACATGCGTACTGCACATGTTGCCATGGTTACACCAGTATGTTACATAACTTCACAGGCAAGCGCCTCCACGATCAGCAGATGCTTAGTTAACGGCACGTGCTTATATCACACTTGACTCAGTCAGTCCGCCCTTAGGTTGTCTATTTGGAGTTGGGATGACCTAGTCTTAGTTTGAAGTCCAAAATGTCTATAGTCAACTTTAAGAAGAAAATAAAAGAAGCAAACTCTTCTTCCTAAGCTCAATATTCTGTGCTCTCTCTCTCTCATTAGTCATTTTCCCTGGTGCCCAAAGACGTTGGTTGCTGGTACTCAGCATATTGATTATGGATTTGGTTCTACAGCACATCCCCAGCCCAGGTCCCATAATCCACTGGGCTTTGCCCTCCTCTGCAGCCGCAAGCAGGCTCTCCAAATATACCCAGACAGTAGGCGCATAATAAGAGTGGAGAAGCTTCTGACTTTTTTTCCACTGAATTACCGTATCTTTCATAAACAAGAACTTACCGCAAGCTGTAAGCGGTTTGTATCAATCCTTTATGTAAGGTGTGGTCAGGTTTTGTATCAGTCACCTCTAAGAAACTTAATATAATGACTCAGGAGTCACCTTTTGTCTGTGTATATTGAAAGATTGTTCAAATACCGCATTGCTGCACGGGCAGTGAAAATGTAGTTATCAGACTTCAAAAGGAAATCTATAAATGCATTAAACTCACGGTCAAAAAGAAATGGGAGAAAAGAAAGCTGGTGTCCATCTCTGTCTCCCAAGGTTCATCTGTAAGTTAGGGAAGCTGAACTGGATTTACATTGAAAAGTCTTCCTGCCTTTAACAAATTCCCTCATATAAAAGGCATAAAAATGCAGATCAGTGCAAACACTGAATAGTCTGTTAAAGTGAAAGAGTAATACATAAATTATGGCTAGTCATTATTGTAATACTTACTTTGAATAACAGCATCAGCCAAATAAGCGTTCTAAGTAAGTATGGTGCTGGTTGACAAGTTTACTTTCCGTTCTACTTTCTCTGCCTCTCCCTCTACTCTCTCACTGTCTGCAGTAACAATGTGTGATGACTGCTGCAGTCACACATGACAAATGTGCAGCACAGGATCACATTTAAGAGCTTCTTTTTGTCCATTTTAATATTTAATGCATTTGTGTGGGAGCATAAATGGTCCATTATTTATCTAGAGCCCAAGCACAAATGCAGAAGTCCAGTTGGGTGGCCATAACGTTTGGTTTCTCTTTGCTCCGCTATTTTTCTATGGGAATCACTTTGCAATTATAGGGGCGTTTTTTGCCATTGCTATTTGCATTCATTTATCATTCATTTGTGCATTTCAGGAAGTCATTCATTTTTTTTTTTGATCAGTAAGTGTTGCGAGCTTACAAAGCAGGTGTTATTGTGACAAAAAGAAAAAGGAGTAGTAGTAGTGGTAGTAGTAGTAATATTGGAACTTGGAACACCTTAAAAATCTACATGACAAAAATTGTGTCGCAATTTCTGTTTACAAGGGGGAAACCCTCTCTTTTCAATGTGGGCCCATGTGTCTGACGTGTTTTTAAACAAAGACGATCCAGTGTCGACATCCTTAACCTCAATGCTGTCACTTTCAGTATAAATTAACAAATCATGAATTATACGGCTGTGTTACATTTGTAATTCAACTGCTGACTACAATCATAAATACAATTGAATTTTGGCACAAAACTATTTGTTCCAGTTTAGGTCGAAATTGTGTTATTTGTGAAAGGAAGTACTTTGGATGTCCTTCGTTGTCCTGAAAGTCATAAAAGTAATGTACACATGGTTAAGGTTGTGGATAAAACACAAACAACAAAAACAATTACTATTCCTCACATGACCCATCCATCCACTCCAACCCCCTCCAAACACGGACTCAATGTACTGCCTCATCCAGCCTCCCCCTTTGCTCCCATCATAATAACCGCAAGTGGTCACCTAACAAAAACAACTGAAGTATGGGTAATAATAGAATAGGATACTTACAAAGATGACCTACAGGCTTGCGTTTTGTTTTGCCTCAAATTTGTTTTAAGTCTACCTTTGCCTTTCTAATTTGCATAACATATGGTTTCAGATACCTCAGGGAGGAAAATAAAGCATGGGGCAGGACATTGGAATTTGGAGCAAGGGTGCCTCACGACAGGAAGCACCCTTACTCATTAAACATCATTAATTCATGTTTTTGCTGTTCGGGGTCATTAAAACCAAGCCCCAAGGAAAATGGTTTTCAGAGCATTGATGCAGATGTTGAGTGAACACGAAAGAAAATATTTCTGAGGAGAAAATAGTGGGAAGGTCACAGATACTACAGCAGAAGCATAACTAAGAATAGTGAAACATTATAATAATAATAATAATAATGCCTTAAAATGGCACGTTGCCTCACATTTTTGTAAAAGTCGTTTTTTAAATAAATTATATCAGTTTGTCATCCTATACGTTTTGTAATCTAGGGGGTGAACTCATGTTTATCAATGTCTGTCTTTCCATCAAAAAAATGATTAATTGTAATTATTCTATGAAGTTGCGTCATTAAGTCAGTAAAAACCTCACCTGCACTAAACTTTTGGCCAGTAGATGGCAGTTATGCTTTGTAATCTCAGTGACAGTGCATTGTCAGTCTAGATAGGAGTAGGCAACAGGGAATTTTAAGGCTTCAAAGTCAATGACCCATGAAGCATGTCTTTATATTGACATGTGTCTATGAAGCTGTGCTGAGACATAATGCATAAGAGAGTGTGTAAGCCTGAGAAGAGGTACAGCAGCATACATCATACAGCCATGACTTTGCAGTCCTAGAAGACCATCACCTAACCTGAAATCCTTGGGCAGATCCAGTGGGAGATATCCACACATAGCAGGATTCAGGATGTATTGAGAGGAAGATTACCCAAAGAGAGGAGAGAAGCACTTACTAACAATACACATCTAAGTCAACAAAGTCCACATCGTCAATTTCAACCAAATTCACAAATAAATACGTAATGTTGGATGGAATAAAAGAAAATAAATTAGATTAACGTCATCATAATTCTGGGTGCAATAATGAGCACTTAAATGTCCAGGGTTCCACAACAATGCAATAATCCCCACAGAGTCGGGGACAGATTGTAATCGCTTAGTTTGTGTTATTTTATTGAGAAAGTGTATTTATGTGTAAATAGGCATAAATGTGTTGTGCAGAAAGGTACTTCAGTTTCAGCTAAATTCATGTTCATCAAGTTTTGACGAAGACAATAAAACGAACCGATGTGTGGACAGCTTGCAGATCCAATAAGATTTGTTTTTGTTTGAAGTGAGGCACGATGACGAAATAGGAGTTAGTAATGGCGTATAGATGTTTTGATGTTAGCGAGCACACATTTGGATTGCTTCCATTTGAAAACAGAAAAATGATGGTATTATCATGTTTATTATGTCACATAGTTAACCTCTCTTCAGGCAAAACACAGGCTTTGGTCATATGTCGAGTCACCTACAGTAAATTGATCTTATATCCTACTGCTTGCTGGCCTCAGTGTTATCTCCAAACCCCCTGCAAGGGTGATAATAGTACACCGGCATTGTTGTTTCCCACAAGCCTAATATGTACCCACATAACGACAAATAATGTCCACCTGAACATCCGCACTTTTCCTCTGATTGAGTTACTTTGTTTTATTGGCTCAGATGATTTTTCTCCCCGGCCTCCACAGCCTCTGACAGCATCCCGCAGGTGTATCATTGCCCCTGTCACGTGTGTGTGTGCGATATAGGACACGTGCTTGGTCGTGATAATAGTGTTTTGTGCCAGTGGTTACAGTCCATTCTTATTCACTGATGCTCAAATGCTGACATTCATGATGGCTGTACAGCGACAACGTAAACCCACTAACGTACTGTATATTTGTTCTCAAGTTCCTGCTCTTCTTCCTGCTTCTTGTCTGCCTCCTGTGCTATGTATGTCAATGTGCTAATGTTAACTGATAGCAGCAGCAGGGGGTAAATGTTGCAGGCTAACATTTCCCTTTGTTGCCATGGCAACACAAGAGACATCTTGTATTGGGTACTGACATTCCTCAGAAACTAAAGCAGAACTGATTAAGCTGAGCTGATTAAAACTGGGGGCCATCACATAATCCCACTGTAAATTAAAATTACATAAGGGAGGCAATTCAAATAAATCATTGAACTTGTAATTTACATAGGGGGCGGCTACGTCTTTACATTTACTCCTCCCACAATTTTTTTTGGGGGGTATAAAATCTGCAGTATGACTCAGACAGGCACGTTGGCTTCTACCTATGTAAGTGTGCAGCTATATGCTATAAATACGTATGTGTTGCCCTTGAAACAATGATATACTCATGGGTATTAAAAGGGAGGTTATGGAACTGACCCGTGTTAATTGGGTATACATTAAGACATCACGCATATGCAGAAAATGTAAACATATATGCCATGTCAACCGCGGGAAGGAGTGGTGGCAGAAGACAACACGATAACATTGGAAGAAAAGAAAATCTGTTCCTTGGTTGATGTAGCACAGTAACACCCTAAACATTCTACAAGAATGACCTAAACAAAGAAAGAAGAGCACATTGCCTTGCAAATATGGCAATTTTGCATTTTTATAATATTGTACTTTGGGATTTAAAAACCCAAAGATATGATCTTGAGTACAATTTAACTATCGCTGACTCCCAATGTGGACATGCAACAAGGGGCACCCGGGGTCAATACGGGTGCTAAAAGTCGGCACGTGAGGTGATGGCCACTTGATAGAGGCAGACTATTCTGAGTGCACCCCCAAACGACTTGCCTCAGGTGTAACACAGCAATTCACAGTGCAGCAATGAACAAATAAGCAATAAGTAAGCAAACAACAGTTTTTATATAATTTAACTCAGCAAAGGGAAATATTCCCAACCAAGCCACAAAATGAGAAAATTAGAAAAAGGAAACAGCAGCACAACGATAGGGCAAAACAATTCAAAAACAAAACTAGTGCAAAACAGCTGCAGTTAACCGGCAAAAAATGAAGTAAAACTTGGGGAAGTCAGTCTCAGCCCCACACATGCAAACAAAACTGTCTGTAAAATCACTAAGATATCTACGGCAGGATAGTGCAGTTGCATACCTCTGAGAGAAGCAGTCACTCCAGCAGAGACCAGGACAGACAGGAGCCAAAGGGAAGTGAAACAGAGGCCAACAGGTGCCCTGATTAGGGGGCGTGGTTGGGGGGGAGGAGCAAGACATGGCTGCATTCACAACCACTACAACAATGTGGGAACCCCCACCACAATAGGTTATAATTGAAGCCGTGTTGGCTGCTTTAAAGTTGTAGCCTGAGGATATCATTTGGCCAAATTACCATATTGGCCCAACTACAAGACTGGAGAGATTACCGGTGTAAAACGGCCTTCATTCAGTTAAATTTGCTATAGTTTATCATTTCCCGAAAGAGATAGATAAATGACGCCTGAGAACAAGTTCCTCATGTATTCACTGAAGAAATGGAGGGAGAGAAAGAATCTGTCAAAAAGCCAAGAATTACAGCTGTCACAGATGATGCGCTCAAAACGCGCTGAAAAATGAAATTGTTTTGACAGCTTCGAGTCTGACAGTAAAGAGTGCAAGTCTGTGACTGATACTGACAAGATACACAACTGTGGGTTTCACATATTACAACATTTCATAACAGACCAGAGGGAGTAGGACTTGTATCTCCTTGAGGACATTTTTCCAATCACAACAGCTGATAATTAATCATGAAATAGCATCTGTTGAAATATTCCAATGCTGTTCTTCCATATGGATTAGAGTATATAATAATAATTAATACAACAACAAGGCTACTTCAAATAGTGCAATAGGTTTGAGGTGGAAAAACCAAGTGCCAGTGTTGCAGAATTGCTCGATGTTCCCAGGATACTGTATACCAGAATTCTACTTACTCCGCTGTATGTATCAAACTTCTAAGAACATTTTTTAATCTACCTATGAGTTATGGACATTTAAATAAATAGATGATTTATTCTTTATAATTTTGAATAAAACACACAGCCTGCAATTGAACAGTCTTTTTTTTACGATTATTCTTGACAGTGTAGGTTTCACCTGCTCCAGGCTGCACAAATCAATAGTATTTGGGACATTTATTTCGCTCTCTCATCCAGACAGACCTGCAAAGTATGATCACGTTAAATTAAGTCTAAGGCTGCGATAGAGTTGTGTTTCCCCAATGGCACGTATATCCTGTGAGCTGGGAGCAAACACAGACTACAGTGATTGACTGTGGCCGCGCCACAGCAGCAGGACCGTGTGAGACCGCACAGCACTGGGCTCCCTGACCGGACGTTTGTCTCTTCATTCTGACACGTAACTCGGTGTGATGCATCTCACACGCCAATTCCTGTGCCGCTGAATGACTTGATGTGCACATTATGTTGTATTAAACTATTGTTACAATGGCCAGGAGAAATCAAAGTTCCCATAAAGAAAGCACTCATGGTGTGTTTGAACACATTAGTGCACACACATGTTTGGTAATATTGTGCTCTAACACTCTTGTGGGTGAATTGTGAACATAAGATACATGACATGACATATTCAATGTGTGCCCTCGGAAAGACATTTTCACATAACTGCATGTAAACACTTAAATTCAGGCAACAAAACAGACTGGTGCTTAATTTAATGCGCTGAAGGATTTTACTGCCTTACACATGGAGTATATGACCGGCTAACTTAAAGCTATCTTGAGACACAATGGCTATGATCTTACCGCAACAAGTTACGATCCTGTTTCATGATAACTAATCATTGCACTGCTTCTCGCCTCTGTGGAGTCTGTCAGCTCCTTATTTAGATCAGATCAATTAAATCCAATTATTCTACAAAACAAATGGCCGTCAATAGAAAAGAGCAGAAAGTACCATGACAAAACTGTAAGAGTAGAAATATCTGCATAGCTGTGACGGTTGCTAGCTGTTGGGGATTTTTGAGGACTGGATTGAAAGTGCAGAACACATACTCTGAAATGATTTGAAATGTATGGGTTTTAATAGTAAACTTTTAAACTGATCTTACCTGTCAGAGACTGGGTGGACAGATTCAAGGTCTGCAGCAGATGTCCATGGGAGCTGGTGGGAGTAGGGGTCGGGAAGCCAGAGCAGAAACATTGGTTAAATACACAAATATAGGACAACAAAAAAAGTGAAGGAAGAACATGGGAAAGGCCTAATATTAACAACAGGGTGACATTGGGAGGTTTGGGATTTCCTGTGGGGCTGAGTTAGACCCTGTTTAGCTACAGCCCCCAACAGAGGGTGGTCCTAAGTTCTGCACCACCATGCATGCCCCCTTTTTCTAAATCGGTATTCAGCACAGCTCAAATGACACAGAAGTCTCAGTACGGCTCATCAGGTTGAGTAAATGGATTCAAAAATGAGGCCAGCAGTGAAAGTTGGTACGCCATTTATTTTTTTTTTGGCAAATTCTTTTTTTTTTTTTTTGGAAAGTCAGATTAATCATAAATAATTGAACGTGTAATTTTTGTTCCATCTGTGCACTTGTATTCCCTGAATCATGTTCTCTGCAGTTTTTATACCATTAGAAAACATAACATAAATTATAAAATTGCATCTTTTCTAACCATACAAGGCCTATTTGTAGAGAGAGGAGGGGGCTACAGGGGAATATGTAATTGTATCCCTGTTGGTTTGCTATTTTTTCCTCCCCTGTGCTGTGTATTTAGAAGTCTAACCAAGTCCAAACGGTTCCAAGCCCTCCAGTGAGCACTCCACCACTTCATCCATGGAGATGTAGGACGCGAGGGATGGAGAGGAAAGACTTTTCCCCAGTTAGAATAAAACAAATTAGTCCTCACAGTTAATTATGCGTCTTAGGTAGAAGAGGGGAGGGCCAGTTTACTTGTCCACCTCGTGTCTTGTTTATCTGGAACAAATGATGCTGATGTTAGAGACATGAGCAACAAATTAGCGTTTTTTGCTACTCCATTTGGGAAAATCTAAATTTAAAACATTTTCTGTGTTCGAAAGCCACAGTGGGTTCACAAGTTTACACACTGCATCACACGAGGCGGTGCACGCATCAGAACCCCATTGGGTGTTTTTTGTTGCTGTTGAGTTCGTATGCTCTCTTTCCACATTCGAGGTTAGTCTGCAAGGTCAGTATCCACGGGAGACGAAAGGAGTTCACCTGTTTTCGGCAAAAAACATTAAATGAAGCAAATATTTACCCCACAGCCACTCTCGATGGGACATGATCAGAAGAACCGCCTCAGTACTGTGACTTCAGTATGTTCAGAGTGGGAAATTCAGGCTGTAGAAAAAAGCAGTAGTGAGTCAGCTACTGTTGATGTAAGATCTCTAAAGCCTGCTTAAAAAGATGTCACCCTATGATGCATTATGATTATCAGCCTAATCATTAAATCATCACGTGCATTCTGCCCAGTGTCAGCCAGACTCAGCACGTAATTATCTTGTTTCTATCCTCCCATCTAATGTTTAAAGTATTTTAATTCAGTTCTTATCTCTATTATTTTTCTGTTGTACGATTTAAAACTTTAAATAGTATCTGCCCTTGGAGACATGTTAACCAGCAGTCACTTTCAAGAGACTCGCTAGATTATGTGTTGCTTTAAATAAAATTACCAAAGTTGCAAAAAAAAAAAACAATGAGTCAAGGAGCCAAATGCTTCTTTTGACAAAATAGAAGCTGATCACGCCAATGCATTTTTTTTTCAAAGAATAACAGCCAATGAAGAAAATCCAACATTTGGCCAAGCAACAATGGTGTACGTTTATGAATAAATGATGCCACATTTGGCCAAACAAGGGAATAACTGGAACGCTCAGTCAGTCAGTCACACATGGGACAGGCCCCGCTGTTGTTGTGTAGCCAAAAATAACCAGGAGTACAGCTTTAACCAAAAGGATGCTACACAATCGGAAGGTCAACAACCTTGTGAGAAAGGGACAATGGTCTTGAGACCCAACAAATAACACATAACATACTGCCAGCTGGTTATCAGAACCACAAAGGGAAAATTGGAATGGAATTCAGTCTTATCTTCACATCGCTTGATGCTACCCACAGTTCTTGGGGCGTTAAGTGTTAGGCTGCAGGAGCAATGACCCTTTGGAATAAAACTGCGTGGAAGGCCTCTATTGATGTAATGCCTGCCAACATACAGAGAATATATCTGACAGTGTTTCAACACAACCATGTGTTGTGACCAGAACGCAGAGAATTGCAAAGCGACGTATCAAACTTTAAAATTAAAACATTAAAAGTTAATTATACATCATACAGACTTTATCTACAAAGCGTGCCTCATCGCCCGGAGGTTCCATGAAATCCTCACAAAACACAACAGCCTAAATAATTCAGGAAAAAACAGACAACATACTTGTAGACTGAGATGGGATATTGCGAGTAAACACACAGCCTTGTATTCGACATGTCAGGCATGACGAAACAAAGACAGAAACATGTTAAGTAACTTCTTCTCGTTTAACGTAAAACTGCTACAACTGGCAGGACATGTCCTATTCAACACAAGCTTTTTGAGACGCATCGGTCCACGTTACACACTCCGGAGCGGTTATTTCCTGCTGCAATTTCACAGTCCAGTCGCGAAATCGAATCATCATGAATTCTGATAAGCATGAAATGCTTGCGTTTTGTGAAACGGTTGAGATGTGACCGTGTGGTCTACTTTCTATGATCAAAGTGAGCCCTCTGTAAAGATTATAGGTTTCGCAGCAGCCAATTAAAACAAACACACCAAAAAAGGGGACATTGTGGAGGACAAAGAAAAAAATCTATTTGACATTGTGATATGATGCGCCGGAGCAACCAGCGGAGGCGAACAAGATGCTCAGCACAAAGCCAAGCTATCATTTTGTTCTCAGGCCTATAATAGCAGGTTTAATGCAGGTGGAAATGATGGCAATTATCTCCCCCGTCGGATGGTACTCACTGGAGCTTTCATATCAAAGTCACTGTGTGAGGAGGTCGATGGGAGTCACCCTCTCAATTACGTAAGGCTTCGGGCATATCATGCTCTGCCATCCACCGTCTCTGATGACTTCAACCCCAGCAGCCCCCCCCCCACATCCCATCACACCATAACCCTCCTCCTCTTCTCTTCCTTCTCTCCGTCTCCAACTCCGAATCTCTGTTTCCTTCCATACAGGAGTCCATCTGTCTATGCCTGCTCTTCCACTCTCCCTCCTGTGGATGTGCAGTGATGACTTAGTGAACCTGAATAGTGTGTGTATGTCTGTGTTGGGTTTAGGCTGAGGATGCAGAGCAGCAATTGCATATCATAGAGTGAGGCATGGGGTGGGGGAGAGCAGCGGGAGGATGAAGAGTAGCAGCAGCAGGGTTGTTTACTCTTGTCATTATATGGGAAAGGGAGGTTCAACGTGTTGCAGAATTTAACGGAACACGTCCGGAGGACTTACTGAGGACTAAGTAACCAACTATACTGCGATAGTTCTGGGAGGACTCCTTCTCTTTCTCTCAACATGTCAAAAAGGCCACAGCTTGGTGGCAGACCTTGCCTGGCCTGCACAGAGTATTTATATAAGCCTCTTCCAACACCTCCGGGATGAGCTGGAACATGACACCTGGTTGAACATGCCAATTTTTCCAGACTCGCTAAAAGTTAGCGTGGCCACGAGTATCTCATGTATGTGTCATGAACTCAGTGTTTCATTTGCAGGAGAGAAAAAGGAAAGAATGTCTACTCTGCTTGTGGACAAAAACAGTTATGATACGCAGCCCTTCTGCTTATAGAAAACGTAATAAATAATAATAAACATAAAAACCGTTTTTATATTGTTACTGAAGTTCAAGAGTTTCTTGCTCCAGAAAGGGTTGAAATTACATCTGTTATAATTGTTAGGTTGAAGCTCGTACAGACATACAGGGAGGCAAGGAAGCTTCTAAAAAATTATATTTCCTGCAAGAACTTGTATGTAAATTGGCCCATAAATGTAAAAGCTGAGAAATGACATTACATTGCAGCTTTGGGAAACCGCACAAGAAATAAGATTACTCCACAAACTCGAGGCTACAGAGTAAAAATTAAATTAGCGAAATTAAAGTTAATCATCTGAATCTCCATAGGACAGAGCCAAGGTGATGGTCTTTGCAAGTTACACATGGCACAGTAATTTGCCTTTGAGCCTGCTGAGGCTTTTGTTTTGGAGCTCTGGAGGACTGACACATCTCAGGGCCGACCGAGAGGACAAGGTGGCCTTCGTCTGTCCCATCCACTGCACCAACGAGCCCAGGTTACAGTCACACCGCCACGGG
This sequence comes from Colistium nudipinnis, assembly GCA_016785305.1. Lineage (NCBI taxonomy): Eukaryota > Metazoa > Chordata > Actinopteri > Pleuronectiformes > Rhombosoleidae > Colistium > Colistium nudipinnis. The sequence goes on along the minus strand of JAFBJU010000569.1, from coordinate 587,778 downwards.
TTGTCGTGGAGATACAGCTTCTTCAGGTCTGTAGACATAAGACAAGAAAAGATATAGCCTGTATATAAATGAATTAAGCTGGCATCAGTAAACGAGGCATTAATATGTACCTCTGCATTCATGAGTAACTCCTTTGTCCCTGTGAAAGAGCGGGACAGAGAAAAAGCTAGCTTTAGCCTTACCAGGCATATGGGTGAACATGTTTCCATCCAGTGTCTTCAGGCGGTTTCCGCTGAGAGCCAGCTGAGAAAGTTTGGGCAGGTTGCTGAACACATCGGGTGGCAGGAGCTCCAGATTGTTCTTCCTCAGGTAGAGTTCCTGTTTCAATATTCAGCACATTTATTTTAGAGGGCGCACATACACCTGAGAAAGTTTCGTGCAATGCACACTCAGGGACATCCTGAACAACTTCAAGGATGCCAAATTCTGTGTGAAAAGCCACTGTTACATGTCCTAAAGCACACTTGTATGTATCTTTGCATATATATATATATATATATATATATATATATGCTCCACAAACTGCTGGGACATGACATATATATATATATATATATATATACACCACACGTAGCTACCGGCTTTATGGAAACCTGTAGGATTGTGTATTTTCACAGGCAAAGGTACAATGCATACATTACTCACTATGTTACCTGCACATTGTCGAGGCCATCCAAAGCTGACGGGCTCAGTGAGGACAGTAGGTTGTTATCCAGAACCAGCATCTCCAGAGATCGCAGCGTCTTGAAGGCTCCAGCAGGGATGGTCTTCAGGCTGGATTTGGAGAGACGGTCAAAATACTTGATATTCATATAATTTTGATAATAATTATTTGCTTGTCTAAATGTATGTTACAACATTAAATCACATTAAATAGGGCATATAATGGGACCTGTTGCTATCCAAGTTGAGAAAGATCAGCTGTCTGAGGCCAGCGAAGGCCTTGGGAGACATCCTCTGGATGAGATTCATGGACAGGTCCAGAACTTTGAGGGCTACGAGAGGCTTGAAGGCGTTGGATGGGAGCGAGGTCAGCGTGTTGAGAGGAAGATCCAGATCAGACAGGTTCTTCATGCCGACAAACATCTCAGCTCTGAGGACGCTGATCTGATTCTGTCCCAGCATGAGGAAGCGGAGGTTCAGGAGGTCCTACAGAGGCAGAAAAATATATTTTATTGGTCTGTTGCATTGTCATGGCTGTCGATGTACTCTATGCCTTGCTGAATCCTTTACCTGGAATCCCTTTGGTGGAAGGCTGGTGATGTGGTTACCGTACAGATTGAGAAGCATCAGATGCTTGGCACCAGAGAAGGCCTGGGGGTGGATGGAGTTGATGGCGTTCCGTTCCAGGTTAATACTCTCAATCTTCGGAATGGAGCTCAGAGCATTGGCCTCAAGGTCTGCGATACCATTATCACCTGTACATCCCAGGGATGAAGATAGTTACTGAGTTTACTACGTTTACTTTGATGTCTGATGAATGATGTATAGAAAATCCAAACGTTAATTTTACCCACCAAGTTTGAGAATCCATGCATCAGGGGGCAGATCAGGCGGGAAACTGTCAAGACCCTTCTTGTGACAGTTCACCTCTGACTTATTTGCACCCGACATCCTGGAGCATTTACAGACATCAGGACAGCTCTCCGCAGTCGGAGCCACCCATAGCATCACCAGCATCAGCCACACCGAGTACTGCATCTCTGCTGCAGCGTAGAGAGGGTGGAGAGAGAGAGAGAGAGAGACAGAGAGAGAGAAAGAGAGAGAAAAATACCTTGGGACAGCCTTGACATTGAGAAAGAGCTGGACATGCGAAAAGCATAGAGGCACTGATGCTCATTTACACGTGTGTAAATGTAAGTTAAGCTGGTTACCAGCTGCATCGGTCACCTTCGGATCGAGCCACGCGCGCGCTCACACGGGAGAGGCTCGGCGCTTAATTACACGCCAATAACATACATCACCGTCAGCGCAGGGGCAGAGACTTTAATAAGCGGTGAACTGTGACGACCATGGGGAAATTAGGTAACTGCAGTGACCAGAAGTTATCAGCCAGGTCAAATATGCACTCAATGTGGTTTCACTTATCTACTAAAATAAATTCAAAACAATGTTTCGGAAAAAACAAAAAGGAAATATGTTAAGCATGACCAAGACTATTGTGAAAAGTGGAGGAATAAATTTATACCTTTCAAGTCACCATAAAAAAAAAAGACATGCGCGTGTTACGTCAAAATGTTTGTTAAAGCATTCGTTTTCCCAAATGTGAAACGGAAATTGATCCAAATTGGAAAAGTGATATAGTAAGACAATTTACGTATTTACCAGAACAGGCTGTCATCGATCCTTCCAAAGAGCACTCCAGACGTGTGTCCACTTGGTTATCAATCTCCTTTTCCCTTTAGAAGTGTCTGTAACACAATTCGGTAGGAAGCTGTCAGCAGTCAGAGAGAGAGACGGTCCTTGTGCTCCTGGCCTGAGCTACTTGGCATTTAAAAAAGGTTTGTTGATACAGATTTTATTTCTTATTCAATTTCAGCAGCGCAGGAACTGCAAACGTCTCAGCTCCCAGGGAGTTCTGAAATGGGCAGATGAAACTAGGCGTGATATGAAGTGGCTGTCAAACTTGCCATGAAAGCAGCACAACACTTGCCAGTGCGGCGGTGTGGGAACGCAGCCTGAGCAGACAGTGAATGCAGGGTGTGAAACTCTCAGAGCCGCAAGAGCTGCAATGTCACAGAGCACAGAGAAATGTGGCATGCACAGATTATGGCACTGATCCATCTTTCACTGCCAGGTCTACTGTGTGTGGGTGTGCGAGGGTACTGTTTAATATGTGCAATATTATAACCAAGCACAGTACAAGCTGAGTCAATGGAAAATTGACCAGAATGATCTTTGGCTATTCACACCTACAGTATATAGATGCAATGGCTGCTGAGGCGGCCGTGGCCACAAGAGAGCAGTCAATTACAAGATAAGTGCAAACAAGCATTATCAGATCAGAGGAGAGGAACAGAGGACAAGACAATTCTCAAATTGTTTCTTCTCACATATCTGTTCGATGTGTGTGTGTGTAGCTTGTCCTGGTGGCGGCACCCCACTGCTGCACAGAGATGTGTTTTGTACTTCAATGTATTTTTGATGTATCTTCTTCAAACACCATTGAACTAATTGAATGGTCCACATTTAAAAAAAAGTTTTACATATGTCAAAATAAAGCAGTCATTTGATCTTATTTTTTCACAGTGTGTTCAGGTCTTTTGAACATCTCTCTCTCTCTCTCTCTCTCTGTGGCAGTTTGTGATTACACATTATTCCTCAGCTGTGTAGATGTGGCAGCAGCTACATGTGGAAGTGGGTCAGGACGGTAATTCCTTATGAGAGGAGAGAGCACAACTGCCAAACATGTCACTGTCTGTTACACAGCAGTGAACAGAGGAGAATAAAGAGAGAGAGAGAGAGAGAGGGAGAGAGCGAGCGGGAGATAGAGAAATTAAGAAGAAGCTGGGAGGAAACTATGATGAGCAGAAGGGTGGCGATTAGGAGGCGAGAGAGTAGGACAGAAGGAGTGGGAGGAGAAAGAAAGGGATCAGAGTGAAAGTAGAAACAGAGGGAGTGTGTGAGAGGAAGGAGAAGAATGAACAGAGCAAAAGAGGGATAGATTAGGAAAGCCAGAATGGATGGAGCAGTGGAGGAGAGCCCAGGCCAAAACTGTGCCACACGACGCTGGGATTTATCGAGACAGGCCAAGGCAAGGAGGCGGCAGGGAGACAGCTGTGCTGACTGGACCCATTCCTTTGTCCGAGGGAGAGGAAGAAGAAAGATCCTTTTCAAACCTAGCCAGCACACACACACACGCATGCACACCTACACAAACAGAAGTAGGCAAGCCATCTGGAAGAGTGTCATTATCTAGCTTCCACAAATATTGAAGAGGAGACAGCTAGAAGGTGTGCGTGTGTGTGCGTGCGTGCGCGCGTGCGTGGGTGTGTGCGTGGGTGTGTGCGCACTGCAAAATATATAGGAGGGGAGTATATATAAATAAACTAATGCTGCCTTCTTTCATAATCCAACATCAACCAGGACAAACTCATTGTAATTTATTCTAATTCATGAAAAGTCAGTGATGGATAAGTCGACTAAAATGTCATATTGTTTGTTATTGTCAGTGAAAAGAAGTGACCAAAGATGAATTGATTTCCACTACCGCGTATGAAGGATATCCATCAGAAGCAAGATAACTTCCTTATTCCTCTGTGCCACGGAGCTCCACTCGCCATTTCCCAGCAATTTCAATCCCTGTCCCAGGGAACAAAAGCACTGTTTTTATTGATAACACACAAACAGCGGCTCTGTCCTATCAAAGTCGCCCACTAAGTAATAACAGTGTGACAATATCTAGCATACCAACTTCAGATATGGAGGACCATATGGGAACATTTCAAAAAAAAATAAAGCCAAGGAGAGAGGGAGAGAATAAAAAAAACAGAGGCAGAGAAAGAGGACACTAAATGCCGCCTGTGTCCATGACTGCCATGTGAAGCTGTTTGCAGCCACTCTACCCACAGCAGACGGTGATTTATTGTGCACGGCGAGCTCCCAGTCGAAGCATTTGTTAACAATGGCCCACTGCCATTAGATCAGCTAATAGCGATCAGATGGCAGTTTTATGGAGGAGTCGTCGGCATTTGTGTCGCCCCCGAATGCTCGACTGTCGATAAATGGCGGCCGTAGGACGGATGGCTGCACCAAGTGCTCGTTGAGAAGATTTGAGTTAACACGCGCACATTATGGGGTCTATAAAAAGGGAGCAATGGGAGTGTTTCTGACGAGGGGAGCTACTGAATCCAGATCTGTCACTTTTCTCAACACTCATCATCCTCTTCATCATTATTATTAGTATTAGTAATAATGTTATTATTGATCGATGCTGTGGTCATTGCTCCTGTACTCCTTTGAGTGTAAAAATCATTATTATAGCATATACAGCTATTCCAAGAAGAGACTTGAAAGTGTTTGGTCTCGGCAGTCACTCGCTCTCCCACCCTCCCACTGCAGCGCGTGCATACTGACAGATAAGGACGCCATGGTGTTACAGAGACCAGTGCAAGGACACCACCCCGAGGGAGAGTTCCTGCTAAATGTCCTGTGTTGCACCTGAAAAGGAGGCACAAACCTTGTGGGAGACAGATAGGAAAGTCCCAACCTGCAAAAATGATAATTGAGCTTATTATTACTCAGCATATTTTGGTCGTAATCAGGGCTATTATTCCCGTCAAAATTTCATCTGTTTAAAAAGAACTATTGCTTCGATTTCCGAGAGTCTAGAATGGGTTTTAACACAGTTTAAAAAGTAACCGTAAGGGCATTTGGCTTCGCTCCTAAACAGAGTATTATCTGTTGATAGAGCCACAACGCAAAAAGCCTTCGAGGTTTCACAGCCTGCTGTTAAGAGGGCCTCGGTGATGAGACGCTGTGGGGCTCACAGCAGGCCTCCTGGGCAGATTTCTATCAGACAGATGTTGAGGGCAACGATGCTCTGCGAAGCGTGGCGCGCAGCAGCTATCCAGCAGCCGAGTCAAATCAAGCATTGTCTATTTAAAGGCAGACTTTGATTTGCTCCCTGCAGGCCAATGGCTCATCCCATATCGGGTCTCCTCCCCCCCAGGTTAACGATGGGAACGGACCAAGATGGCAGGGACACCGTCAGCCTGTCGAGGGCACACAACATTGTACCGTGTTAATGGTCGGGGGCGATTGCATCCAGCTGCAGCAGAGAAAGAGAGGCGCGTGTGTGTGTGTGTGCGTGTGTGCGTGTGTGTGTGCGTGTGTGCGCGTGTGTGTGCACGTGCGTGCGTGCGTGCGTGTGTGTGCGTGCGTGCGTGCGTGCGTGTGTGTGATTGTTTGTGGAGATGGTTCACAGGATCAGTGACCGGTGAGTTAGTGATAAAGTATCACTCATAACTCTGTCTACTAACAGCATGCTGGGCCTGAAGGAGAGAGAGAGAGACACTGCTACATGCATGTTTACTTGGGGTTATGTTAAGAGCGGGTCAACCTGGGTGCTAGCAGGGCTGCAAAGACACAGTATGTTGTGTGGTACGTTGTGTGTGTGTGATCAACAGCCAATCAATACAATTTCCTGTGAGAGGATGTGTCATGTGCCAAGACTCACAGTGGCAGTAGGAGCTGCATCAAATAGAGAAACATGTCGTAACGCGTCACACTGGATATAAACCCTGTCTCCAAATATACTGCAACAGGAAATGAATTTCGATGGACAGCTTGACTTTGTCCAGATGCCACTGGTGAACGACGTGTAACATACAGCTGCAGAATCGTCAGGGGATGGTTGAGGTAGTTGTTAAAAAGTCTCTCGAACCATCTCTGGTTAGGCTTAGGTTGCTTTGGTTAAGATTGGGAACAGACTGTGGGATGGGTTATTCCCATTCTTGTACGACAGTTGTTCAGAGCTAAGTCCTTCCAAAGGGGTGGATTGGTGTCTGGAGAGGCCTATTATGTAGAAAAACTACAAAGAATCTTTGAACAGAAACATTGCTAGAAGCGGTGACATTTTTATTTATCAAATCATACCCATGAGACCCCTTTGTGACGTGTTCATGAAGAACCAACTCTCCCTGCGAGTTCCAAGATGTAAAGCGTTCTGCTGTATTCATTTGTTCAAAAGAATATGTTTGGTTTGTGCCTTATTTTTTTTCATGGAGCCTTTTCCAGAGAGAAGGGTTGAAGAGAGTTCTGAATGATTCTCTCAGATTGAAAAAAAACAAAGTCAACACACTCTGCCCATTGTTTCACCATTGCGAGAAGCCTATACGATGCCACAGAATATGCCTTCTCAGAAAGACATCCTGTTTTCTGTTCCGAAATGTCTTCGATCGAGCCAATTTTGTTTCTCAAATATGTTCTTAAAACGTCACGCTATTGTTGCGGTATGATGACCATTTGTTTTTAGCATGCTCATTTCTTCTCTTGACGCAATGAGGCTTGAGATGAAAGGCAAGAGAAATCCATATATGCCCATATTTTTTTTTTTTTCAGTTCACAGCAGGCATAACTAAATATGTGATTTGTGTAAACTAAATTGGGCCCCTCAAAACCACCACCTCCTTTTTTAACTCTACAACCTCTTTCTATGTTTTTCTAGCAGGTATGAAAATGATATTTGCCAATTTCCCAGCAACACCACAGATTGTCGCTTAGCACAATTATAGCTGTGTCTTGCTGAGCCTCGATGGACCCCTCGTATGCGTCTCATGCACAATTGTGCCTGGTTGACTTAACCAAAGGTTCACGTGTGGTCAGATTTCTTCTCCCCCGGAGGAAAGCCATTCTGATAGAAGCATTCCCTTTCTCTGGAAAATCTCAGCAATCAAATGTGTCTTCTCATATGTAATAAAGAAACAGCATTAGCAGAATGTACAAGTTGAATAAAACCTCACCTATGAATAGTAGCCTTTCCTGCCTGTACTGGATGTTCCCTGTCCTGAGGATGCTACCTGGCAGCTTAAATTTCAAAAAAGGACATAGGACAAAAAATAAGATAGCTTGTAACATGTAGAATAGCCTTTTGAAGCAGATTTAAGGAGATTTAACTCTGATTGTGTGACTGTAAAGCAAATAAAAAACTGTTGGGATGATGTGAGAAGTGTGTGAAGTCAGATCTAACCTGATCATTTGCTGACATAGTGAATATTACTTATCTATTCCAATGCAGGCCGAAGGATATGTCCAACACAGTGAATTAACATGATAATATGTGTTTGTAAAGTGTGTTGAAAATGTTTATTTATATTTCACATTATATCCAGCCGCCTCTGATCACCAACAAACATGTTGAGTTTAGTGTTTATGAAAAATAAACTGCTACACGCTTATAAAAATGCACATGTACTGCCTTTTAATATGGCGTTTTTCTTTTTGTAAACACATTTTTTTTCTTCCTGCATTTTCAGAGCAACCACCTCCACCTACTCATGTTCAAATATATACTTCATAGCAGCTCACTTGATACCAATATAGCTCATTCTGCACTGTGCAGGAAGGTACCTTTATTTGGAGGATAAACCACAACAATAACAACTCCTTTCTAGCTATAAGTTTGTCATGTAAACTTGTCGCGTGTAGATTTCCCTTTACGTTCATATAAATAAAACACTGTAGATGAAATAACTTCTTTAAAAAATCCTTTGAAAAAACTAAAACTTGAATTTTGAGTATAACTATAATAAAGTAATTGGTCAGGAATAAAAAACGTAAAGGATTTACCAATACTTGGTGCAGATCAACAAAACTAAGACTTGTATCGACATGGATGTACATGGACCAATGTCCTCAAGAAGCAAAGACTATGCACACTTAAAAAGACTTCTGAAAAAAAGGCATCTGAATTAGCTCATAGTAATAAAAGGCTATAAATGATTAATGTTTCTGAGTTCCCACCTGCAGCCCTTAGTATTCCTGGCCAGGTTTGTCCTTCTAATCAGAGTAAAACTACGGGGAAAGAAAACAACAAGCCTCGTAGCGGTGGGTATCATTCCAGAGGAGAAAATAGATACAGTCTGGAACCAAGGCCGGAACTCTTTCTTGCTTATACAGCCGTGCTGCAGCTGAGATATCTGAATCCGCTCCCACGGAAAATGCTTCAACAAAAGAGTCCAACAAACATTTCATCATCAAACCATCCCCACACATGCATTCGGAGCAATCCACCCTGCTGACACCTCAGATCTGAGGCCTTCAAAACTGACAGATGAGTCTGCTGCTTGGGCCTGATGTGTGTCTACTATATGTGAGAGGTGAGCCAGTGTGTGTGTACGCACACACGCACGCACACACACAGCATTGGAGCTGAATGCTGAGCTGGCCTCCTTCTGCCTCCTGACTCATCTCTCTGCCAAACAAATAGAAAAAAATATGTTTTCTTTTCCAAATTCATTTAGTCAGTTTTCAATATTACTGCGGTTACACGATCATTTAATCAGTGACCGTTCCTAAACCAGTGATAACTTACAGCACACAGGATTAATCGAGTTACCGTAGAACCCCTTTGCTCTCGGAAAAGCCCAATGCATCCTTTTTGACCTTGACAGTATGTGGGCGGGACAACATGAGCTGTATCGAACTGTATAGTGGCTGATACAAGTGTATGTGTGTGTGTGTGCGTGTGCCTGTATGAGCACTAAAAATAAATAAATAAAAATAAACCAGCAAGCTACTTTATGCTTCACACACTCCTGACTTCAAAGGGATTATAAAATCAATTAGTCTTGTCAAAAACAGCCCCTCAGTGTAGCCACAGACCTTAACCTGAATGTTGGCACTCAGATGTAGACTCAGCAGCAGCACGGCGCCTCTTTGATGTCGGACTAAAGCGACTATTGTGCTGCATAATGAGACTGGCGCTGACCTTTGTGGAATAAACTGGCCTCATTGTTAATTCAAAAACAAAATTAACGACGAGCTTTTGAACCAAAGAATAGTTTATCTTTTCTTCTCTGCGTGTGCGTGAGAGAGGATCCTGTCTTTGCGAGGACCAGTTCGAGTTGCAGACTTTGTGTTCCTGTCCTTCACTGCCGTCTCCAAACCCACCCACACCTTAACTCATGTTCCTAATGAGGCAAAATGAAATGTCTTAGGCCCTTGTTAAGCTCAGGCGTGAAGTGCTTGTGGTTGGGGATGAGGTTTGGGCTATGCTTTCCAAAATGAATGGAGGTGAGTGCAATGTCCTTAAGATAACCGTGCAGTACCTATGTGTCTAAGTGTGTGTGTGTGTGAACGATGGCAGGGAATAGCACAGTAGATGTGTATTGCCATGGGAACAAATGGAACGTTAACCCAGGGCTGTTCGCTTGTCCTCAGAGGGTAATGTGATAGGATTCAATTCCACTGGCAAAGCCACAACAAATTGTCCCAATTATTCGGCATATCCAGGGCATGTGTGATGTATGACGGGGGTCAGTATGTGGAAAAGCCTAGGCGGTGTTGTTTCATCTGAAACGTGAAACACTTGCTGGAAATAAATGCATGAAGTACAACTATTTGTAGAGAAAATAAAAATGTTTATAATTGATTATTTCTAATATATTTGCAGGACCTGTTTAAAATAGTTGTCCCATTTACACCCAGGTAACATTTGCACACTATTTATATTACTGGAACGTTGTCGATACAATAATGTAGATAGTGTCAGGTTACTATGCAGACACAGGACCAAGCAGGTTGGTTCAGTGAATGTCCGAAAATCCAAACTCAAAACACAGCAGCAGCAAAGATCAGATTAGCTCAGGAATCACAGGGGAACAGAACAGAAACAAAACTGAACCAACTGATGACAGGGCCCGGGACAACAATAGACAAAGCAGGATAATTGGAGACAGGTAAATCATCCTCAGGGCAGGGCACAAAATCACAAAAACAGGAAAGCAGGCGAGGACAGGAGGTGAAACACAGGGTAAGGAACTACAAAGTAAAACAGAAAGTAAAAGGGAAAGTCCAACCCAGAATCCCAAGAGACATATGAAATCCAACCAGCTAAATAAATACAAAACAAAGAGTACAACAAGTCATTGTAAAGCCCCTAATCGAAAATGGTTAAAATCAATCGACAGAATATAACACAGTCTCACTGGCAGCCTGACTGGATCACGATAAAATCCAGTAGTAGTAGTGTTGGTTGAAATAACAATTAGGGCAGGGAGAATAATGATAATCACTTGTTTCACTTAATGCCACGTTATTTATTGGCTCATTTCTGTACTCATTATCCCACTGCACATGGTGGTCCGGCTTTTATTCCCACCGAAACCAGTTCGGAATCACAGCATGAAATATTAGTGGTGAGATCGAGGATAAGAAATGATAGCTGTGACAAATCAGCTGCTTAGATTAATGAACGGAGCAGTTTATGTGTTTGTTGGTAAAGCAGGCCTCAAGGCTTAGTCCTCTCTCACACCCACTCCCATCAGCATGTGTGTCTGTGTGTGTGTGTGTGTGTGTATGCGTGTGTGTGTGTGTGAATTAAAATACCAGCCACATGATGCACCTTGCTCCTACTCTGACTCTATCTGTACACACAGCACATTACCCCATTGTCATTGTGCATCTCAATGCGAAACTGTGCTAAATAGCATGTTTACTTGATGAGCTGATTCCACAGCTACAGTGTGTAATATTATGTGAGTGTGAGCAGTGGTTGATGTGCCTGTCCCAGCTACAGGGCCTGTGTGATTTCATGGAAAAGACCTCCACCTTGTGGCAGCAGGCGCTCATGTTCACGTGATTTTGATGAAGCGGACACATTACCTGCAGAGATCAAATGATTCAGTCACACCTGCCAGCACCAGCAGTAAGATGAACTCCATTTCAAAAACCACGGCCAATGTTTCGTCTGTGTCCCAATTTAAAGTTTTGTCATTTTGTAAGTTTACAAAATAATATTCATATTGATTTGAAATCTTAAATTTGAAAATGCCGTAAAAAAATAGCAAGGACATTTGCTTTGTTCTCCCACACATGGGATTATTTAATACATTTGCATTTTTACACACAAACCTTTTGTTTGACTGGTCCAATGATTGATGAATTGATTAAGGAAATGACATGTGAGATAATTGTGTCCTCAGATCACTCAGGGCTGTTGGGTTAACCGAAGCTTCTACTGTACAATTTCAGGTGCCATAGTATTTCAGGTGGACTGTTTTTTAATCATCACCTGAGATGTGCAGTGATTGGTTGACCACTAGGCTTTCTCTTTGGGAAATATACAAACTACTGATATGCTTCTTTTTTTTTATAAACAAAGAAAAATTGTATAGGGTCTCCAGATAAGTTAAACTATTTCATGTCATCTCTTTTCTATCCATTCAATGTGTCCCATTCAGCTGCTTGTATCTGCTTCTGTCAAATTCACAAATTAATAAAACCCACTTCTCTGAACCTTTGCATGAAACTGTAAAACTTAACATTGTGGTATGTGGCTGGGAGCAGAGACGTTGCAACAGGGCAGGCAAACTGGGCAATTGCCTATGGCCCGAGCTAGAAGGGGACCCCCAAAGATGGCTGTTTACATTGGTCCACAGCAACGACAGCCTGAAACCCCCTGAAATGTCTTGCCATGTAGAAAATACCGCAGTGACATGTAGGGAACCCTCTTGGAGGGGGCCCATGCTACTTGCACGCTGACTAAAGCGTAGTTCTTATTTAATTTTAATTTTTAATTTTTTGCCTGGAGCCGTCAGTGTCTTGAAACGTCCCTGGCTGGGAGACAAATGTAGTCTGTTAAAAGCAGTACAAATAATCCTCTTTGGTAAAAGTTGGAATCACTGCAGGGCAGTTCTTAATAGGTAGCGCCACCTGTCCACACGGGGGTGCTGGTGAGTCTGAGCGTTTGTTTGACTACTAAGTGTGGTTCACTGAGGGACCTCTGTAATCAGTGACCGGTGCGGTGGTGAGTCGTGAGAGTGAGTTTTTCAGTTACTTTCTATGCCTTTATAGTAAAAAAAAAAAAAAAAAAAAAGCAAATACATACTGTCGGTAAAAATGCATAAAGAGAGAGGGTGAAGTACTTCAAAGAAAAAGGGAAGAGATTTAAATGTACGATAAATGCGTCTTTGTGGGCGTTTGCGTTGACTCCAGCCAGGAGTGCAGGCTGTGTGCGGCTAAAGCTAACCATGGTGCCAACAGACGGATCGAGCCGGAGACGAAGAAACGCGTCCTGTGGGCTAAAGGGTGAGTGAGTGAGTTCAGTGAAGTTAGTGAAGTAGTCCACAAGTATTTCTGGGAATGCCATTGCAACCAACATGAATGATAAACGTCCTGGGGTGTGGGGCCCCGGGGTTCGGCTAAGATGCTGCCGAGGTGGTCTGTGATGGTGGTGTGTCACCCACCTTATCATCAAGAAAACAGAAAGTCGCCTCAGATGTCCTCCTCGCGTTCATTAGAATAGAATCGCCTGTTTCGTCTGTGTCCCAATTTAAATTTGTGTCATTTTGTAAGTTTACAAAATAATATTCATATTGATTTGAAATCTTAAATTTGAAAATGCCGTAAAAAAATAGCAAGGACATTTGCTTTGTTCTCCCACACATTGGATTATTCGATGCATTTGCATTTTTACACACAAACCCTTTGTTTGACTGGTCCAATGATTGATGAATTCATAAACCACCTGTGTGAATTCATAAATCCCAGGTGGAATTCATAAACCACCTGTGTGGATGTGGATGAGTTGAATGGGGGAGGATGGACACGCGGCCATCGGCCGCTGGGGAGAAAGGAAGGGACGGAGGAGGCTGGCATCCAGTGAAGGGGAGCCATGCAGGTCGACCTAGGCCCATGTTGGGACGGAGACGAGCCGTAGAAACAGGCTCCTGGTCCACAGGCCGAGCAGAAAATGATGGCGTCCCACCTTCCGTGACCTCGCAGACCGCGGAGACTCTTCCTTCGGCCTCCACAGGTGGGGTGAGTATAATCTGAACCCCATACCAGCTAACCGGTAGTGTCTATCTGTTAACTGATAAGTCACAAGGTCGTTAAATAACAGGACAACCGTGTGTCGACCTGTGATATGATATCATTACACAAGACCTACACAGGCTGATTAATTCATTAATGCTCTCATGTTACACGTAATTGTGTCTTTTTGAGAAAAAGCCTAACTGATGCAAAATTGCATTCAGAGTAGAACTGCCCAGTCCTACAGAATAAGACTTAATTCCTTAAATCCGAATTTAATATTGGGATTTTTTCTAAAGAAACTCAAAAGGGTTTCTGAGGTCATTTTACTTCTATCAAGTCCTGCTCTTCTGCCTGTCATTTCTAGAGTTAGAAAGCAATTAAACAAAGTAGCTTTACTAACTCACAATATGAATATGATATAACAAGTCAGTCTGAAATTCTCCACATGGAGAGCAAATTGTCATCATCGGGCGAAATATCAAACCTACAGTCCAGACGATAGAAAAAGGAAATACTGTAAATCTTTATTTTATGCTGCAATATTTGTACAATATTTGTATTTGTAACTTCACTGAGCCTGATGGATCGGTCAACTTCTCCTTCACTGTTGTCATATAATCAAAAAACATCCAACGGACTGCTCTCCACTCACAGAGCAAAGGGAGTTGTTCACAACTTTAACAAAGCACAATCACCATTGTGTGGTATACAATGTGGTGGCATCTAAACGATCAAGCCTCGAGTCAGGTAAAGAAGGTGGCAGACCATAATACATTTTGAAGAATTGCCCAGAAACCTGGTGAAATCTAGGTGTAAACATAGCTACAGTGGTTCAAAATTGATAGTTAACTTAAAAAGGATACATTAAATATTCTACTCAAGAGAATTGCTACTTTCAATTATTTACTTAACAGCATGATTAAAAAATATATATTTACAGGGTCAGCACAGCATTAAGGAAAATGATAACTAATTATAGTTTATGTATTGCTACTTGTGCATTCATCTACAGCTGCACACGCATAAAAATACTTTTGGGTTTGCAAATGCACAGGTTTTCAATGCTATCAGCTCACAGCTCTACATGTTGTCACAGTCGAAATTTGGCCAAAATACTTAAAGCTGGAACGGCAAAAAAAAGCAAAAAAAAACACCAAATGTAATTAGGACTCAAATCAATTAATCCACGCTACAAAATAAAGGAAATGATTGAGACTAAATAAAAACACATTTCCTTCTTAAAGCCCAGCACTCCTGTGATGTGGCTGTGAGTGCAGTTTCTTAATGAATGCCAATGTTGTCGGTGGAAAAAACAAGACATAATGCTCATAATTTTGCACTGCCAACGGGAGGACAGATCAGGGAGAACTGGACACTGAGTGAACCCGAGGTAGCAAAGCCCACCCAAATACACTTGAATTGAATGCCATCTTGCATTAGTGCATTTTTTTTTTTATATATATATACACATTGAAGTCAAAACTACTTATCGATAAAACTATACACAACAAAAATGTTTTTTTAACCAAGGTTTTGGGTCCTGAGAAACAAAATCCTAGTTCCAAACTACTGACTGTAAATAAAGGTGGACAACGTGACCCCAAAGGTGAAGCCAATACAAAAATTTGAATTTTCTATGTAATTACCATAAGCCTGTAACAGGAAAAGCTTGGTTTTGGGATGCGTTGCCTATCTTTGTATACAGTCACTTGATCCAATTTACAGGGTTTATTTAAAAGTAGCATTTCCATCCCACCCATGACAATATACACAAGCTGTAAAAATAAAACAGAATTACAACGTAATTGATGATAGCAAAGATGATGTAATCTGGAATATGAAAGCAAAGACTAAAACCTATGATAAAACGGGTGAAAACGTAACATATGAAAAACAATGCAAGTGAGTTTTTCCTCAAAGTATTAAAACAAGAATGTATATACAAAATATACATCCTAACAAGACATTTCTCCCAAATTGTGGAATTTAAGTTTTGATTTTTTGGGGTATTTTCTACCTAACAATAACAATTCTTCAAACGGTCCATAATACCAACGAGTCTTTTTTCTTCCACATACAATGTCAATGTACTGTAGCTTCTTCAGTCCAAGATTTAATTATTATTATTATTATTTTAAATCTAAAAAGTCAATTCAGTCAATCCATTCATATTTGGGATTTTTTTTTTTTGCAAGCCTTCAGATTGCAGGTCTAAAAAAGGCCTCGGCTCGAGTGTCCAGCGTCGGGCTCCTCAGTAAACACGGGGAATGATCCGGTAACGAACAGTCCGGCAGTACTCGTCCCATGCCGAGCCGTACTTCCTTCTGCACTCGCTCATGTCGCGGGAGTCCCGGTGCACGAGCAGTATGATGAAGTAGATCATGTAGTACCACGGCAGGAGGTGGCTGAAACCTGTAGATTTGGGGGAGACAGAAAAGTACAGATGAGTTTTTTGCTTTGTCTTTCTTCCCTCACCCGTTCATGTTCTGTTGTGGTTTTGTCTCAACTCACCACAGGGCAGGGACCAGGCCAGAGCCATGAAGAGGTCGCCGAGGTAGTTAGGATGTCGGACCACACCCCACCAGCCAGAGACCAGGAGACTCTTCCCTGTAGCTGTGGGGATCGTCTTCAGATCTGGCCAGAGACGGGTAAAACCAGGTCATGAATATATACAGTTTCTGTAAATGCTATCATTTAAAATCAGTACTTCTCTCACCTCCATCATGTGACAAATACTGATTTTAAATATAAATCCAGTAGTGTAACACATATTGGCAGACTTTAGCTGCTTTCCACCTTTTACTGTTTACATGTCAGTCACAGGCATTTACCTATCAATCAGTCATGACACGGAATTAACTTGAGAGCTCAAACATGTGTTTAAACATGTACAAAAAACACATCACAACAAACACATTATTAACTCTAAACCTGCAGTTCAACTTACGAGACAGTTTGGGGTCTGATGGGTCTCTCCTGAAGGCGTTCTTCTCAGAGTTGGACTTTCTGAAGATGTAGAAGCCACCGACTGAGAGACAGAGTGAGAGAACGCGGTAGCATAAAAAGTGGTGCCATTGAGGTGTTCTCTACTTCTGGAACAATGAAAATGAAGGGCCAAACCGCAGAAATATTTACTCTACCTATTGGTTGTTCATGGTAACGATTTATCAAAAATTCTCTTTATGTTATATTAGTCTGAATCTGTGCAAAATATTTTAAAAAGACGAGTAGAAAAGCTATGCAATTCCATTAATCAAAATCCAGAATTGGAATCATCAGTAAATACTGTAGGATGCTTTGCTTTCAACTCACGTTTGAGCGTGACGATGGCTGCAACTGCCGGGAGGCTCAGCAGATTGGGGTGGCTGACCAGGTAATAGGCCTGCAAGGTGTAAGTGAAGGGAACCCACACCAGGTCGCCAAAAGCCAACATGAAGCCAAAGCCATCATGCATCAAGTCCATGGTGGTCAGGATGGCCTCCTGGGGGGAGAGACATACACAAGTCAGGATTTATTTGGCCCGAACACATTTGGTTTCATGCTGAGAGTGAGAACAGCTGACTGTGCAACTGTGCATACGATGGTGTTCAGTAAATATTCCCTTGGAGCAACATTTTTGAGTAAATTGTGTCCCGTCCCCGTCCCCGTAGAGCGTACCTCATTCCAGAGGCCATCCGCCACATACAGCAGCTGGAAGAGGTTGACCAGGATCATGCTGTTTGACGGCGCATCCAGACCATGCTGCTTCATCTCAGCCAGTGCCATCGCAAAGTTGATCAGACACTGAACAATAACAGAGACAACCGTGATGAGTATTTACTTCTCATACAAATGGTAAATATCAATTATCTATTAATTCCCTGAAAACATGTTGGAAGACATTTCTATCATCTCCACAATTTTAAATATAGGTAAAAAAAATGTCTTGAGTCCAAACACCATGCCTGTTAGTCACTTAGACTGGACTTTTTTTTTAAATTTAATTTATTTTTTTTAAAACAAGAGATTTCTCACCCATCCAATCAGACCAGGACGCATCTCGCAGAAGAATTTCAGATCGAAGTCTTTGATGCGAGGATTGAGCTCATGTCCTTTGAAAAAGTCATACACCACATTGCCTGGTAAAATGCAGTCATACACCACATTGCCTGGGGGGGGGGGGGGGGGGGGGGTAAATCGATCAGCCGTGGGCTCGCATCATTTAAAGCAGCCTGTGGTCAAAGTAATTTTGAAAATAAATCTCACCAGAGTTTCCCCCTAGGGCGAGCTTCTCTGAGGCAGCGCAGCGGGAGCGGACATACAGATAGATGCTGAGCAGGAGGGAGACGAGAAGGGAGGCCGTGGCCAGCTGCAGGAAGTGGCTGTGGACGTAGGTGAGGTCAACACCCTGGTACACAGCTGCTGCCGTTGCTGCAGCACTGACCAGGATGGCAAAGAAACCTGTTCACCACCCAGAAGAAAGAAGGAAGTAGAAGTGAGAATAACGCAGTATAACACCACAGTCCTGTCATAGCTCCTACTGTCATTGCTGCTGTAATGTTTTTGCCGTTATAGAGGTGGTAATTCCACTGTGTAATTAGCTCCCACACGGAGGATAAATCAGTTTGATGCACATCCAGGATTGAAAAAAGAAAAATGTTCCTAAAGGGCCAAGAAAAATGCTGTAAATGCATTTTTTCCCTTTTCTTAAATAAGCATTATAATCTGTCAGAGATGTTAGTATTGCCTTATTACATTAGTTTTAGTTGGTGTAAAATATATGCTCATCAGCAAAATAATGGCTCCCTAATGACTACTCAACTATTAATGAGCCTGTAAGCCACTCTGAGGTAAAGGTGCGATAGGCCGAGACTCTCACCATTGGTTCTGTACTTCAGCCGCTCCCCAGACTTCAGTGGCATGCCCTCGCTCAGCTAGAAACACATAGGAGAAAAAGAATGGGATTAACACCTGACAAAAGGCATAAATAAAACAATACAGGGAGAAATGTATCGAACGCTCAGCACAGAGCAACTGGCCTATCACCATAATTGATGAATAGTGACTGTACCAATTCTTTCTATACATACAACAAACAAAAATATGTATATTTGGACATGTTTCACACGTGCACTAGAAAGCATGGCAGTGACCTTGGAATTGCAAGTGATCCTTTGTAATTTTTTTGTTTGACTTTCGTGTTGTTGCCAGAGTGCAAGTGTTTTATCAGAATAAAGATAAATGACTTTCACTTCCAATTTGGGAAAGTAATTTCACCGCTATCTGAGGTAGATGGGAACATTGGACGTTGCAAGAATTATATTGCACCGTCGATGTCAACGCTATTGTGTGTACAGTTGTCGTTTGTTCTCACTCACCTTTCCAACAGGCAGGACGTAGAGCAGGGCCTGGAAGAGGATCCAAAGGATCACAAAGCCAAAGGCCTGGGCATCCCAGAAGGCTTCAAGAGGAGGCAGAGGAGGGGGGAAGTTGGCCAGACTGGGGTCCTCCAGGTTGACCTGGAGTATCACGAAGAGCACCCAGGCGGGCAGGAAGAGCAGCCAGAAGTACGCTCCTGGAGGATTAAAAACACTTCTTAAGCAAAGGTTTCTGCGTGTCCAGCTGACCCACCATCACATGGATAAACACATCCACAGATAAGTTGCCCAAGACCTTTTGTGATGGAAATAGTTATGCTCACTATTATGCATTAAAGTCACACCGCTGAGCCTTCTTATTGTGAGGCTGAAGCTTTATGGCAAGAAGGAAAGCATTTATTATCTACAATGGTGAGGATTATACTTTAAATAAACCCAAAAGTCCGAGTGCTTAGATAGTAGGTTTGTCGTGCAATGTCAAATAAAATATTTTCTTTTTATGTGCCATAATAATAATGTATCCGTTAACGCTACTGCTTACAATGTTCTACCTAACTTACACTGTTTTAAAATATATTTTCGTACACGTCTTTAGTAAATATTTTTTGTACTTCGGCACAATTTCTTTCTGGATAAATAAAGCCCTATGTTATCTTGTCTTAATTGAGTGAAAATAAAATTACAGATTGAATCAAGTGCGACTAATCTAATTTGTGTGGGCTGTACCAGGACTGGACACGTGAAGGGGAAAATCTGTCTGGAACTTTGCTCCTTAGGCTACCCTCTGCATGCAACATGTGACCCACCTATCTTGCCTCCGAAGTCAAGTGGGGTGGAGAGGGTGGCAGGAGGTGAAGCCACCATGGCCGCCTCTTTCTCAGATATATCTGCAGCTGTTGTGGCTCCTCCATCATCCTTCCTACGGCGCAGATTGTAGCGGGTCTGGTTCTGCTCGGGTTCTGCCTCCACCTTTGCCTCGGACTTTAGAAAACACATTTCGGATGGGGCCATTAAAAACACACACAAAAAAAACGCACCTCTTACGAACGTCTGAAGACTGAGCAAAATGGGATAAAATAAAACACAACATTTGCCATTTCCAGGATTACTGTACGCAACACTGCTGTTAAATGTACTATTTAATCTATGACTATAATAAAGGAGGTGGCAGTCTAATAATTCTTATTTTTAAAATCATAGACAATTTTAAAATATGTTATGCTTAGAAAGCAGAGTGAGCTAGTTTCAACTATGAGTAACTGATGTTAACTTATGAGACATATACAGTAAAATGTCAATATTATATAGCAATAACATGTTGCAAATGCAATGCAAATGTATTAATTTACTGAATTTATTAGTTTCTGAATTTGTTTTGTCAGTCACCCATGGCTCCCCTGTTTAAAAAAATCCAAAAGCAGAAAAGTAAAGAAGCAGCACATGTTTGTATGGCATGTGACTGACCAACTAAAGCATGATCTTGTGAGGCCAGCCTCCCAGTTGGAAAACACCGCGGCGCCCCCTCCCGCCCTCCCCACACACACACACACGTGCACGTCATGACATTCCATTAGCTATAACCTGCCTCAAAGCCCATCCAATATTATAATTACTGCTATATTATCAATATTACACATCATTGAACCCTCTTCTGTTTGTATGTAAATTACTCATACATAATATATATCCATTGTTATCCATTATTTTTACTACTCTATATACATACTTTGATTAATATATTAATGGGATGTGCATCCTCACTGTCGTAAGTTCCTTACAGAGATTCTTATACAGAAATGTGCAGTTGAGCTGTTTTTCCACTTCGGATTGTCGGAATATTTATACTGACTGAGTTTATTGATTGAATTTGGTTTGTATTTATGTATTTACTGATAGTTGCTGGGCAACTGTCATTTTAGAAACCATTCTTCTGATACACTTTTCCGATAATCAATAAATAAACAAACTCACTAAATATAAACATCAGTTTTCTACATATGAACAGTTTATGAAAATTAAGAGAACCCACCTCTTTTACTTCGTTAGCCATGTTATTCTCCTCTGTCGTTTCATGTTTATTGTTACTATTGTTTTCAGCTGGCTTTGTCTGTTCCTACACATCAAACAATGAAGGGAGGGTGATAGACACAAAAAGGGAGGGAGAAAAACAAAACAACGTGAGGGCCACACACAGGGAACGTGACTCTGGTATGTTCAAAATCTCAAATCAGAGACAAAACTTGACATTTTTTCCCCAACAATGAAAAGGTACTGATGAATTAGGACAATTGACAATGACCAGGCCAGGTAATCTCTTACATCTTAAAATCACAGATTTCATTAACTGTACCGAATGACGATCTCTAACAGGGAATCATTTCTATTTGTCAATTTATGTTTTAATAAAAAAGCCACTCGGACAGTTTACAACCCTGGCATAAAAATAATCATAAATGAATGAATAAATGAATCAAATAATAAAGTCCTATTGTTAGATAAGATCAAGTCATACTGTATACCACTATTGCACTAATTATATCTGTATTAGTTACTAAACTATGAAACTGTTATTCCCAATGCCGAATATTTTGTTGGTATGGCGAATATAACGAGGCCATTTGGTCGTCAATATAGCCACGTCAGTCTATAGCAGGCCATTCAACTACAAGTGCAGAAAACTGAAAGTGACCATACATTTAAGTAAAAATAAATATTGTTCTTTACGAGAGGTGAAGATATTCTCTGCATTATCTTCTATTGATTCAGCTACTCGAGCATCATCTGTGCCACGGTAACATAGTGAGAAGAGGTTCTTACCAGGGGGGTCAGCCTAACTTGCAATGATTCCTTCATCTTTAAGTCCTTACTAGACAGTACACTGTCTGTTATCGCTGCAGCAGCGACGGCCGCCGCTGCGCGGGAGGACGTGCGGCGCCCTGTCCTCGCCGGGGAGCGGGAGCGGCTGCGCCGGCGGCTCGGTGAGCGGGACTGGGAGCGGGAGCGGGAACGGTACTGGAAACCAGCAAGGTTCTAGAAGGAGACAGGAGCAAGAAACATGAGGGGACTGCCACCACTGCTTAAAGTTAATAATAGTATATATATCAAAATTGAACTAGCACAGCTACAGTAACATTCCACAAGGCTTTTATATGTTAAAGTGATATAAAAGGTATGCTTAAAAATGTATATAAATAAACTTGATAATTAGCTTCATCATACTAATAGAGTTGAACCTACACTGCTTTCAGAGGTGATTACATCAAAAACAACCCCGCACCACAGAGCAATTATTCAAACCAAGATACCACACCACAAGTTATTTAAAGGAAAACTGAAGTAAACACTGGCTCTACCTTAATATCTTGCACCCTGAGCTCCAGTTCGGTACCGTCCTTGTAGATGACAGTGTAGAGCAGACTGTCGGTGTCAAAGCCCAGCACCTTTACCTCATAGTACAGGTTGCTGCCAGGCCAGCGGCCCATCACCTTGTCCCCTCTCTGATACTTCACAGGAGGCATCCTCTTGAACTGAGAGAGTCAAACACAAGAGATCAAGAGTGTAAACAAGGACAAAGTATAAAGAAGAGGAAGGGCAGTAAGTAAAGGACAGCAAAAAGAAACAGAGAGGAGACACACAAATATACAAGTAAATATGCATATATTATATATGCACACGCACATTACTTTTAAAATGCGAAAAGTGCAGGTAATTCAGCGTCTGCTACAACCTACAAACCCTGAATGAATCCTAAATTAAAAACAAAACAGCATAGAGTTATGTTAAACAATGACATCATAAAACAGGTGAGTAAACAAATGCAGAATACTTTAATTGGAGTTGTAAGATGCCCTTGTGCTTAAATAAGAGCAGGTGAGAACATTCATCCATTAGAAAGACTTTTCGCCAATGATATATATTTTGTCCTGGAATTTTCTTGTAGTCCTTTGACAGGGATTTTTGGATTTGTTTAAGGTGGCTTGTGTTTTAAATGCCCCAGGACTTGCATCACAGATCAAAACGTGTGGCACGGCTGCACAGACGCATTAAACACAAATTGATTATTGATTAGAAAAGTAATGAGGTAATTGGCATTATATTTTGGTCTGTTTAATCGTAACAATACAACACTGTATGTATTTTGGCCTGGCTGGGGCTCTAATTGTTTAATTGCCTGTACTGCATAAAGTGTCCATTCTCCGCATTTGTTTACACACCTTCTTAAAGCATGTTAGCTTTACATAAAATGTGCCCTATAACTTTCTGGGCCACTTCTGAAGATTCATAAAAGTATATGGATATAAATGACACCATTCAAAAATAAATAATTAAACCACTCCCACCTATTCTGTTTACCTGCAGGTTTAAAAAAGGGTGCCTGTGTTTATACACCTTATCAAACTGCACCTCAGGGGTTTACAACTTCAAAAAGCAAACATGTTGAGAGACTGGACAACCAGACACTTTAGAATGGCAAAATCCTCGTACTATGCACCACTGGAAACAATGAAGTGGGCCAGGCAAGGTCAGCATTATGGAACATTAGTGACCAGGGAGGCTCAGTGTCCAGAAAACCACCCCACACTACTGCAGAACTGCTGACAGGTCTGTCCCTGTTAGGTTTACCCAAAGCTGCCTGTCTGAAAGAGTTGGTACATTCAAGTCACAGCCAACCAGGCAAGGTCTTTAGGCCAGCTACTGTAAAGAGGTTAGTGTACTTCAATGGGGTTGTGGCTGTTGAGATTGCCACCTCTGACAGCCAGTTGAGGAAAGTATTGCTGGGCCCCTTTGTAAAGTCAAACCACTGCATCTCAAATATCCCTCAATCATATTCAATGTTAACCGTATTTTTTTTTTTTTTTTTTTAAAGGGACAATATAGGCATAGGCATGTTTAAGTTACTCTTTCATCTCATCTTGCTGCCGACTGTATGAGCACACAGAGAAAGCAAAACAATACATTAATAGTTATTAAACTGCTTCCACGTCACATTTATGTTCCTAGAAGGATGGAAACATTGACTTAAAAACATTCATGAAAATGTGCTTTGATTACAGGAAAAACATTTTAGCTGGATACCAAATAAACAGCCTCCTGTCAGTAGCCTTACTAATTAAAATTCCAGGAGTAAATACAGGATCATGTTTGGGGACACATAAACCACTGAACTTATAGTTAGTGGTTGATGGTGTGATTTTTCTTTTTACCTTTCATGGTCTAGTGTACTGTAACCTGAGGATTTGAGTACACTAAACCCCTTAGCTGAATAACATCAACCTGTTCAAGCCTTCAAAAACACAACACTGATTTACAGCAAACCCTTCAACAGTCAATTGAGAAATTGGCTCACCAGGTTAACCATAAACACGCAGGTGGGGTCAACACATGCAGCAAACCTCTACTCCACAGATGCAGGGCTGAAAACCACAGAGATGTTACACACGTGTGTGAACCCCAGTTCAGTAAGACACACCCAAAGCAAGTCCCTGTGCTGCTCTCCTGGCCCGACCGCCCAGTTCCATGTGGGATAAGAAAGTCAGGGCCGGATTCTGACCGAGGACAGTTTCCCCCATCAGCTGTAACGTGGGTGGAGTCTCAAACAAAAGCCAGGCAGACAACCCCCCTCCCTACATACACAAACACACTGAAAACTACCATTAAGCTCCACCTGGTATGCAACCTCTTTGGAATGCAACATGTGAATTGAGCTGTAACCTCCCAGCAAACCAGATTAGTTCACATGACAGTACTCTGTTACTTCCATCAGTGTGGTTTACATGTAAAATAAATGTGCTTATTCGGCATCAACTTGAAGATTAATACACAATAAATTGCAAGATTCATTGCAACTACATTACATGATTTTGTTTGTTAGAAAATCAAGGTGCTTTATGGAATGCCGTTTACCGGATACAGCCATAGGAAATCACCGGGAACACTCGTGGTGAATCAAAACATTGGGCCATTGAGCAACAGCTTCTTCTTCGCCTCAGTGCGTTGCATTGGGCCGTGACGCTCCCACTGCTGCCCCCCTCTGCCTTCGGAGGGAGCGGCGGTTGTAGCAGGTGTTTTACACTAACCACCACAAGGGGCAGTAAAGTATTCATGACACACTGCAACAAGCGTCAGCGTCTGAGAATACTACTCAATCGCTGTAAACAAAGCAACACATCGTAAACACAGTACATTAATGGTTAACCACACAAACCACTTTGAGCGGACAGACCAAAAATTTGCTTTTCACTTTCATGCCCGCATTACAGACAAGAGAAGTCCCTTCCCTGGGTTGTAACCTTAAACTATTAGGTTTAACTACAGAAATGAGTAATTATTGTTTCACACAAGAATGCGCGTCAAATAATTTTTTGTGAACAGGGCATATTATTTATGCCACAACTCAATTGATATGACAGAGGAAGTGTTTCTTTAAAAGATAGCGGCTAACGTTACCATTGTTGTCTCTAAGGAGGGAAAACGTCATGCATTCAAATGCCACTGGTGAGGAAAAACAAGTGCATCCGCTGCACGATCGTCCCGCGAGTAACTATGGAGAAGTTTAACAAAAGTACACGTAGTGGTCCCCCAAAACGTTCTTTTGTTGTTGTTTTTGTTTGATCGGCTTCTTACACAGGTGGCTTAAAAGCAAGACAACAGCTAACAGTAACCCAACGGTCTAACAAACGAGTGACTTTAATTAAGCAGACTCCGCCGAAATGCTGCACACGTAGTCCAATGATGCCTAATATGGATGGTGACGAACAACACGTCCCCTTTGTAGATCAAAGCGCAACACTACCACACGCCATCAACACACCAAACACTTCTTTGGATCATTCGGTGGAGTTACCGGGAAACAAGTTTACGATCCAGGAACTAGCCGCAGCCTGCAGCAGCAGCTCTAACCAGCCAGATGGAGTTAGCTTCGGCCGAGCACTACTTTCCCAACAAAGAGAAGCATAAAGCGACATGCTACGGTGCAGCAAACATAACCACAGCACAGTGGCACTTACCTCAGTGCTGCGCTTACAGCTCCAGGAGGACGGCGGGATTAAATATTCCTTCCAAACACACGTGATTTTTAAAATCTAGTTTTAATGTGTTAAAAACTGCCGCAGCTAACGTTTGACGTAGAGCTTCTCCCTCCCTTTCTGGGCAAAACGCATCAGTGACAGGAAGGCGCGAAAGCTGCTGATTGGACGTCTCAGCGTTCATTTCAAACAATCCTGCAGCGTCATTGGCTGCCGGTGGATTTTTAAACTCAATGGTGATTGGCTTTGAGGGACTCACGACTTAGTTTTCCCCGTGTCAAATTATCGTCACACAAAATGTTTGAAGTGACCACAACGCGTTGCACATAATAAACGCTATACAATGACCTAATTTTAAGGGGGGAAAAAGTACGGTTTATATACTAATGATGAAACAGAATATACATATTGAAATGCACAAATAGACCATGCATCATGAAGTGAAATCATTAAGTATTATATTGTACTGTTTTTATGGGAGAGATCATTTAAACTATCCTCATTAATCGTATTTTAGAAAATTGATTTAAAAATAGCAACTTTCCAATTACATCATAATTCTCTCTCTTACTCTGTGACTCAGGGTGTTTTCCTGTCTTAGTGCGGCTGCAGTACTGCCCGACTCAGTCTGCAGCTCACACAAAACCTCAAATGAACTGCACATGTACTTGCCAGACCTCCCCACACTCCTCTCACAGGAAGTGTAAATTTACGGGCTGTAAAGGAAAGCTGCACAGAAATATTTTTACAGGCAATAAAGTGATGGAAGCCTCCTTTAATATGCAGTTTTCCACTGCAAACCAGAGGTAGAAAGGTATTTGTGGCAGTTTTTGCATTAATGCAGACATATATTTAGGTTATATTCTAAGTAAGTCACATATGTTTTGTCTGAGAAATCAGCATTTGAATGATTTCAGCTTCAATACAACCATAATTGGATTAATTGAAATATCTGTCCAACTATCAAACATCAGCACAGTGGTATATTCAAATAAGAAAAAAGCTGTCATTATTAAAAATGACACTTTACATACATACATGTCAAACCCTCCTACCAATCTCATACACCATAACCTTGTGCATTGCATAACACAAT
Organism: Colistium nudipinnis; assembly: GCA_016785305.1. Lineage (NCBI taxonomy): Eukaryota > Metazoa > Chordata > Actinopteri > Pleuronectiformes > Rhombosoleidae > Colistium > Colistium nudipinnis. The sequence continues at coordinate 560,821 of JAFBJU010000569.1, read as the reverse complement.
CAAATCAAATAAATGTCCTCTTCGAAAGCGCCTTGTAGTCAATCCAAAAGTGAAAACCACAACTTGCAGGACTGTTGGTCCAAATATCTGTCTTCCTTTCACTCTGCAACACAGGAGCAGCAGTTCAGCTCAGCCTACCGGCAGCAGAAAGGCACTCACATCATGCAAAGAAAATATATATTTCAGTCACTCATTTCAGTTAGTCTACCACTTCCTGTTCTCCTCTACACTGATGGTGAGCATGAGGCACTGTGGAGCAGGCAGGCAAGTTGTCACATTTAATAGGCCGTCAAACTCCTGCTGACCTTGTGCAATAAAATCTGCGGGTTCTTTCAGGAGAGAATGAGGTCTTAAGGGCAGTCTTAACTTTCAGAAGAAAGAATAAGACACTTCCTCAAGTAAAAGAGGAGCCTGGAGTCATGAACAATAAAACACAACTTTGCTCTTTTTAATACACTCAAATTTTACTTCGACAGATAACAAGCAGCTCATAAACCTTGTCCAAGGTTCAAGTCATTCAAAAAAAAGGGACAACCGCTAGTCTCATATTGCGTTTTTTATTTTATTTGCTCAAACAAAACAGTATGTTAGCATGTAAGAAAGACTAATTAAACGTGAGAACAGTATGGTACAATGTGGATGATAAAAGAATATGTCTGGAAACCCATCCATGAAACTTGCTTCAACTAAATTCATCTCAGCAAATATTCCCCGTAAAAGTCACAATTCCTTCAGTTCCCTCAGCAGAAAACGGACAAACATAAAAGTATCCATCAGCAATCCCAACTTAACATGGAGCAGACCTGCGTTTCTCAGAGATATCCAAGTTAAAATAAAATCTAAATAAAATCAGCTGCTGAACACAAACGGTCTGTGTGACATTTGAGTTACATGGCATGTGGGAACACAGAATGCTGCAGCCTGACTCATCGGGACTTGGTCTAGAAAAATCATCTCAGATCAAAGATCATCTTTGAACCCTTATACGTCTTGTGACACAAAGGTTTGATTGTATTTCCGAGCTGTAAGAAAAGCTACCTCACAACCGTACAGAAAGAAACCACATTTATGTAAAAAAACAAACAAAGAAGATCTTGGTGCAAAGATGTTTACTTGGTGAGGAATCGATCAATGTGACTGAACTTTCCCTTCAAATTAAATGACCACAATGAGAAAAAAAAGAGAAACAAAACAATAACTGTATATGATCATAATTACAGTCCCTAGATATTATTACTAGTCATCTTTATATCTTTAACATATAAATGCAACTTTAGAACAAGGCACAGACCACAGCTTCGTAACATTTCACCTGCCATCACGTCCAAAGGACTGAATATAAAGATGGACATCTTTCTGTGTTTAGATCTCTTGACAAAATGATACAAAAATAAGAAAGGCGACTTTGTCGAGAGTGATAATGTTTAGCAGGAGACTGCCGGTTTAAATCCTTTGGTGAGAGAGCCACACTGTTGGCTTTGAGCAGCTGTGCTGGGAGTATGTCGGTTTGCTCTGTGGGGTTTTTCTTGTAAAGTGCAATCAATGCTGTGTAAACACTCAGGACAGGGAGCCTCGTGGCTGGGTGTTTCCATTTAAACAGGTGGACGAAAAGGTGAGAAAGCTTCATCATCATAGCATTACAGGGCTGAGACCGATGTCAAAAATCTCTGGTCAAACTTACGGAGAAAGACATCTTTATGTATAAAGTGGTACTGAAAGCGAAATGAATGTTTTTTCAAACCACAGTATAATTTCATTAATTTGTCCCATACCCAATCAAAAATAAATAAATTCTGTGATCTCAAAAAACATGTTGCAAAACTATAACATCCAAGCCCTTGAGCAGCTGCATTCAGTAGACAGCCTTTTGGTCAGTTACCAAGTTAGGCATTATGATAACCCATTATTCAATTCTCCTCATAGTAATTTAATGGATTTGAAGACTTCTAATCATCAAAATATTAATTAGAAGACTTACAAACCAGTACAAAGTGGGGGTACGGAGTTTGATTGATTAACCAGGCAAAGGGGTCTAGTGGAGACCACCTAGATGCATCGTGGGAACTGTAGGATTATTTTTAAAGCTTGAGGCAGTCAAACCTCTTCCATCACTGCCGAACCACTTTAGGATACACATACGTGTACTGTTAGTGAAGCAAAGGGTCCAGAGAGGCGACATCAAGGTTTCAACTATGGGGAAAGTTTGCACACTGTATTACCTGGTAAGTTCCCAGTTTGAGGTTTGTAACATGTAAAATAACACAAAGTGAACACTGGCGATGCTAATTGACTTAAAACGTGATGTGCTATCACTTTAGAATCCCCTGGAAGGTGAAAAGGTTCTTATTTTGTTTGTCCCACTGGCTCCACTGTGGAGTGTCATGAGGTTTGATTGTATTAGTGCGGCTGTCCGTGCTCAGGATGGACACAGAGAACAGAACTGTAACCCATATGGACTTCTATCAAACAGCTACAGTTTGTGGACACCAGTCTCAGCTCCCAACATATTCCTCTCAGGTTGATTGTACTCACCAAACAGCACTGAACCGGTTGGAAAAAAAATGAAATAAAAGCGATTTTTAAGAATAAAGTGACACTTCCCTTCTATACATGTATTTGTGGGGAAAATACAGCTTCTCTCGTTTTAAGGGTCTGACAGAGGCAGGAGATACAAGAAAAAAAACAAAAGATGAGACCAACACGTCATCAGTAAGCACTGGGGAAAGTGCAATGGCACAATCATGTCATGTCATGCATTTTGGGTTGACCTGTGCACCTTTAGAAACATTTTTGCTCATACAAATGCTGTGAAATAAAAATAAATGTAAAAAGAAAAATCAGTTTCGCTCCAATGTGGCTTAAAATACAGTATCCTTGAGTTTTATAGAAAAAAAATCCAAATAAAAAAGGAAAAAATATTGTGGATTAAGAAAAAATTCCATGAAATCGTTCCCAATAGTGTCGCTTGGATATTCGTTGATAGCCGGGCTTCGGTTTCACGGAAAATCTGCAATTCGGTTGACAAGAGGTGGCGCAGTGTCACATGGACAGACCAACACTGAAAAAACGTCAGGTGGTGTCGGGCCTCGGGCCTAAAATAGATGCTACACTTATTGCTTGTAATAAAACTTGTGACAGTTAACAGGATTTTCGTGGCAGACTTGTGACCCTCACCTCATAAAGAAAACGACTGTACGTGCACCACACGGAGGAAGTGACAGAACACGACAGAGACGGACAGAGAAAGGGGGGGGGGCAGTCTTCACAACAGAACGAACAGGAAGAAATTAATTTCTATCTACACGTCTGGCGATGGTCACACAAGCGCAACGGTAAAATGTCTCCGCCTCAAGAGGGAAAACGACACCTCCGACAACGATTCCACAGAGGAAGGGACAGTCCCGTTCAAAGATTGGATTATTGAGCTACTTCATATGGCCGTAGATGTACACGGAGACACACATGGTGGATAGATACGTGTTTTTTTTCTATATAAGATTTTTTCTCTCTTTTGTACATGTTCAGGTTAAAATAGTGTTTTAGGAAGACAAGCTTTACAGTGTTCTGCAGAGGTGGACTTCACCAGAGACTGTCAGTCCCCCATTACACGCTCACACTCACACACGCACACACCCAAACACACGCACTTGCTCGCTACCCCTATGGCATTATGGGAAACAACTTTCATTTTCCATCCCCACCGTCCTCCTATCGCCACACTGGCTTCGTGCCTTTTGATAGTAAATCACAAGAAGTTGCGTTCCTTAGCATCAATGTCGTTTCTGTTCACTTAAGAGCCAATGGTTAAATACAGTATCTTGGAGGAGTTCAACATTATTTTTGTCTGTGTTTTTCTCGTTATTATTGGTCAAAGGGAGAGAAATCATCTTTGCATAAAAGACTTTTGCCTCTCTTTCAGAACCATGAGTGGGCGGGTGGGGGCAGGACAGCCAGAATATGAGACCTTGCAGAATGGATTCCTGTGAGTCACAGCTATCAGAGTTACGAGCTTCTTTTCCACCACTACCCTGTCCACTGTTGGCCTGCCTGTCCAGCGCTGCTCCACCCCTAACTAAGTCCTCTGTCAGTATTCATATGAGTATTGTATCATCATCATCATCACCATCGCCGTCTCCACCGTTTGTCGCTGCTGTGTTCCACCGTTGTCTGTTTTCAGCTCACGTTGGTGGAGATGTTCAGTACAGCTTGTTTGGATCCTCTATGCTGTGCTGGACCTGCCCAGCTCCTCCCTAATTGCTGAGCACACACAGAGGGAAAATGTCGGGTTATTTTTGTCCTCACCTCAAGTCTCAACTCTAAATTGTGAAATGTTGTGAAAGTTGCAAACACAAAAAAATTGTAATCCAATTAATATCGATGGAAGGCTTTATGAAAATATACTTCCTTGTCCCCAGTCTGAACTTTTGCTTAATAACAGTGTTGTGTCTGATCTTGGGAGCATGTTTTCAAGAAAATGTTATAATGTAATGTAAATGTAATATCAAGCCAAAATACACATTGGCTTAAAATAGTCAGTTCACTGAAATTGCCAAATGTGGATTTCCTGACTTCAGTGGTATCTGGAATGTTTTGTAAAAGCATTTAAAGTGTTCAATATCATGTCAACATGTCATTTTCAGACAAAAGATATGACTGTTCAGTATACTAATGATCTGGTGACACTGGGCTCTGTGTGGTGGTTTGGGCCTTGAGGCACCATTTGATTTCACAGCAGCTTGCAAAAGTGAAAATACTGCTGCACATACAGCAACAACTGTGCTGTTGTGTCGCTGCTTTACTTAGCTGAAACTAGATATTCTCTATGCATGTGGAATATCTGCTGGTGGCTTGTTGTCATGAATAAAAGACAACTTTGAGTCATTATATAAGTCAATGTTCCTTTGAAACTAAAAATAAAGTATGTTTCTGATAAGAGAGTTCATATGTGTTTTCACCCCCTGTCTACAGGTTTAATAAATTGAAAATATATGTCATCTAAAGAATGTCCACATGAGAAATGGAATGAAAAAGAAAATAAAGACATAAGAAATAACTGCCACACTGTGTAACGTGTATATTCACATTTTCTTATTATGTCTTTCTGTGGGATGGCCGATGTCTGTGTAGAGAGAGAGAACAAAGGTTTCTATGACAATTACCATCAATGAGCTCTTCCTTTAGCTTCGACAATTCCTTTCTCATCTCATCCAGAATGTCCTAAAAAAACAAAACAGTTAAATGTCACATTTCTATCCAAATTTCCTCCAACTTTCAGAGAAACAAGTCAGCTTTCATTTCCACCCTCAGCTGCCAGGGAAGAGGAAAAGTAACCTGAGATCCTCCTTCAGCTTTTGGATTTAGCTCAGGTGAAGTACTGCCAACTGGCAATGGGAGGAAATCCGTGTGCTGGGATTAGGCTTAAAGACGATACTTATTGCCACAAAGGTGTAAACAAACAAACAAAGAGAATATGTGGGTAAGTTAGTGTAGGTTTCCGAAAATGTCAGTGACGGTGAGTTTAGCAGTGGGTTTGCAGGGTGTCATCTGTGTCACGGACCTTCTGCTGAGAGCTGTTGTAGTGACTGATAGGCAGCACTCTGACAGACGCTGTACTTATCTAACGGGCTCATTCACAGAGGTCAGAGGGAGAAGCTGCCTTATAACACGGACGGGTCCCTGCTCACACCCACACTGTGTCACCGGTTCGAGAGCGCTTCATAATAATAGCAATGGAAAGAAAAAACAAACTAAAAATAAAAATTCCTTCATACAGTTTTTGCTTATGCGTAATATAATTCATATACAAATGCCAACTCACATCGTTGACATAGGCTTAAATTTAGAACTGGGACAAACTTATGAAAACAATAAGAATCATATCTGTGGATAAAATGTAATGTAATATTCACCAAGTGACTGGGGACCCTAAGAAATAAGATGCAGGGAATTGCAAACCACTTATCAATAAAGTTCTCATCGAGTTGTTTAAATGTTTAATTAGTGTGTCTGCATTTTATTTTCAAACGTGAAAAGTCAGCAGTCAGAATTGTCAGAAAGTTGACTGTGGACATGTCAGGTTTATCAATGTTTGGTCGACTACTTCGGTTAAAATGTCTCCATATGCTTCAAATAAAAAATTGTATGTACATTCAGAATTATTTTTGGAAGAGTCGGTATGATATCAGTTAAGGGTACGTACAGCCCTTGTTTCGACATTTTTGTAAAAAAAACACACGAATGAAGCAAGTGAAGGATAAAAGGTTAAAAGCAGTATTGCTATTAGTAGTAGTCCAAGAAGTTGTGTTTTTTATTTCATCACATACTGCTAAAAACGAAACACTAGCTTAACAGTAAATATACAGTTTAAACAATATACAGGGATGGAATGAGAATTCATCGTAAAATGTGTGTTGCTATACCTGTTTCAATCTGTCATAGTCAACAGCTTCTGTTGGCACACCGTTGGCAGTTAAGGATGCAGTAGGTGTTGGAGTGGATTTAGGTCTGCAGGAAGAGACAATGAAAAGAAAAAGAAAAAAGAGCAATGAGGTGTAAAAATGATATATTGGTTACAGTGTGGCACCACGGGCTACAATACTTTCATGTACATCAAATCAATGCACACTTGGATACATCCTTCAAATTGTGCATTTGCTGTGTCACTCATTCATCAATTATTTATATATTATGTGATATTACCACAGAACGTGCCAGTGAGCTCTTAAAGCAAACTGTGCTGTTGCACCATTTAATGCTAGTTCTTCATTTGGGTGTTTATGTTCATCTGATTATCTGATGAATATGATCATTCCTAACCGCAATTTGAAGCATGCAAGCACATTTGGGAAGTGCACTCATCAATGCATGCTTAGGAACACTCGCAAATACAAACACACACAGTCCAGGGCCTCCAGAAACTTAATTAAGGACAAAAAGATAGACTACAGAGTAAGATATACCTGCAACCCCATGTATTCTTCTACATAGTACAAAGTGCAATGAAGTGTCCATGTGTTCGATTTCTGATGTTAAACAAGTTTGTGGAACAATAAAAACATTTCCTCCACTTCACGTTTTTCAATGAAAGGTGCAACCCATGGCTGCAGCTCAGCTTCCTGTCACATTGTGTCTGAAGATAAGTGATAAGGCAGGAGGATGCCAGACATGAATAAAAAGATCCGGCGATGCCAATACATCAGGATAGCTCTTTGTGTGCCAGGCAACAGAATGGTGGAGGCGGTGGTGGCTGGGGGTTCACCAAGCAGCCAATCATTTTCAAGAGAGGAAGCGCGACAGGAAGGAGAAGCGAAAGAAAACTAAATGAGCTCAGCAGCTGGTTATTTAAAAGCAGTGGGCTGGAAACTTTACTGGCAAGCGGAAATCACGCTCGTGTTGCATTACTTTTATTTTCCAGGCTGTTTCCTGTTTAAAACTATAGTATTGTGAAAAGAGCAGAGAGAAATAAATTTGGGTTGAGAATGTCGGCTGCACATTTTACACTTATTCCAAAAATGCTTTTAGTACACTGTCCATATGTGTTAAAATATTGACAAAGGGGAAATTGTGTAACAATGGGTGTTGGCCCTATTCTTTTCTGCCAAATGACACATTACCCCCTTTGAGCTAGGAAGTGTGTTTTAATTAGCCCAATAACGTAATAGATGGGGAAAAAATATTGTCTGATGCCCAGAACAGAAGTGAGTCTGTTTAGCTCCCTTGACGTCACATATTTAAGTCATTTAACAGATAGGCTGGAATCAAAAACCAAAAACGCCCATCTGGTCTTCTCTCAGCGTGAGTGCGAACACACACACAGGCACACACACACTAGCGCGCGCACACACACACGCACATACTCACACACACACACAACAGGGCCTTATCTGTTAGAGCCTGCTGGATCTGTTCTGGCTCTACAATGATAATACCATGCCAAGTCTAGTCTGCACTGGGTGGACACTCATTTTTGTGTTTGTGTGTACGATAGGGTGGGTGTACAGAATGTGACGCAGACATATGGATTTCCCTGTTTTAAAGGAGGAAAAAAAGGAGAGGTTCGGAGGGCAGCGGACTGAGGAGCATGCAAAAAATAGAATTAGATTCCATTAGAAAAGTCAATCATCTAGGCAGGGACTGGTTTGGAAACTCCATGACATTGTAAGAACTGGCACATTTCACACACAAAGACAGATGGCCACTGCAGGAAGACAAGACAGAAATCATTCCAAAAGTTTCAACCAAGCCTCTAAGACGAACTCCTCTCCAAAACAAACGAACAAACCCCCCCCGAAAATCCACACGCCCATCACAGCAAACTTCAAAAACAAGGAGATTGTTTTAAAGAAAGGGATTTCTCAATCTCCCCGCTGCCTTTTCTCTCTACCTGTTGGAAGAATCTGCTCCCATAGGAAATCTCCACGGAGACTCTCGTCTGTGTGAGCAGCAGAGACACTAACTTTACAAATGACAGCTTAGTGTCCGTCTACACAACTGAGTGTCTCCAGCCTGCTGAGATGACTTTTAGCTCAGGGCTGTACCCGTTCATGACACCCGCTTCTCATCAGGTTTGGAAGAGCCCGTCTTAAACTATTAAGTGATATCATTTAAAACACCGCTACTGAACCATCGGTGCAGATGTGAGCTGAATACTAGAAAATCTGTCAAAAAAATAATTTTGATATTATATTAGTAGAGGAATAATTGGCAAAAAGGGGCTGTGGGGTACTGAAGGCCTTTAAGCTTATCCTATTTGGTCAATAAGTAGACTCTGAGGAGCAAAACATTCCCATGTGTATTTAAGGAGGTGTAAAGTCATCTATATGATGAATATATATTGACACCAAGAAAATACCGTGTGCGTGTGCCAATCATCGAACCAAAGAGGCTGGAAATATCCAAAAACATATAGAAAAGGTGCCTCAATAACTGCATAGTTAATTTTGATGAATCTCCTTATTTATATAGATGCACCTCAACAGGAAGTTTGGTGTCTGTCATCCAAGGTGCACACGAAGGCGTCGTAAGCTTTAGTGATGTTAGCCAGCACTGAACGGCCCCAGCTCTGCACCATGCTAAAGCTATCTGATGCTTACGTTCCTTTTAACCAGGGAACATGATGTTTAGTAGCAATTGCTGCTAGCCATTCCGAACACAAATGATGTGGCAGATGTATTATCAATGGAATTACCCTTGGGAAACTGCTGGACCACTTAACAGTGTGAAAGTTAAAGGTGCAAAATTGTGCTGGACAGAGCGTACCGTACCTTCCAATAACTGGAGATTTGCTACCATTCATGGTGTTTGTTCTTTCCCATGGCTTCCTGGGCATGTCTGCAGAAAACAAAATCAAACATTCAATGTGAGAGTCGAACTCTTCTTACCGTGTGACCTGAATTTCATCCATTCATCAAAACAGATGCTCTGAAGTCATCACATGTAACTGGCTCAATGTTTACTTGGATCCTCATCGGCTGCGTTAGGAAGATGCATAATGACGAGAGTAGCTGTTGGTCTGCCTCAGTCTTCGCACTGTGATGGCCAATAACTTCTTCTGACACTTACCCGGTGTGCTACAAGCTGACACTTTAGGGGTTGTGTTTATGTCGCCCTCCTCCTATTGGAGAGACAGAGACAGGGGTTCAAAGGTCAAAGATGAGTCACAGAGGGTCAGCGGATCACCGATATAATAATCAGAGAGCGTTGCTTCACAGGAGCAACAGATATTAAACAGAGACGGCACCGGCCGTCTGAAGGAGGAGTCACGTTACACGCGGTCAACGTATAATGCGGAACATCAGTGAAGAAAATGTTGAAGCAAAGGCAAACTAGGCACCTGGAATTATGTAACATTCCAACTGGCGAAAGTAAATTCAAAGTGGTGAGAGAACAGCATTGTGGTGCATATGACATGACCCATACATTAAACAAAGAATGTATCAAGACAACTAGCAGAGCGCAGAGTTTGCATTACCAAAAACAATATCAATAACATGTGGAAACGGGGGCAGATCGGTACCAAGGGAAAAAATAAATCATGGCATATTTAAAGAAATGTCTGTGGAGGTTCTCAGTCATCCAGGTCATGGTAATATCAAGTGCGATTCAAGTAGGCAACTGGACTGGTTGAAGTTTTCTAGCGGCTGGAAAAGACGGGCGAAACCCATAACCTGAATCTGGGCCAGATGGCCAACCTGCAACCTGCAAGTTTGACACAATGGTCCTCGAATTAGGTACTCATCCTCTGATTAGCTATTCATCTCGCAGAGGATAAATACCTGAACTTTTCTAGCAGCTAGTTAGAACTGAAGAAACCTCTCGGATGAGAGGAAACGTCTTCAAGAAATCTTCAACCAGTCCAGTTGCCTACTTGAATCGCACTTGATATATTTAAAGAAACCAAATAAAGAAGGACACTGCAAGCCTGTATTGAAGAAAAGCTTACTTCTTGGTAAATATTTGACACTTGATAGGATCTGACAGTAGTGATTTGCAGACAGGAATTTGGTGCACAACATCGGAGTCATGTGGACTATCACACAGATAAAGCAGCGAGTGATGGATTAGTCATTTCAGGCAGAAATGTGGCGAATGCGGCGAAAACATGCACATCAACACACAGACAAGCCTTTGTGTGATTCAGGAGTGGGAGGGAAAGTAAAACTGGACACATTGGACCCAAATCCAACAAGAAGTCCACTCAGTAGACATGGAACAAGAACAGAGCAGCAGTGATGACACTTACTGATCTCTGGTCGGGTTCAGGTGATGAGCCCTTCTCCGCAATTCTTCTCCTGTAAGATACGGAGCGCAGATTTGAAAGGCTTTTAAAAATAACAAGCTGCCATGTTGATGTTAATATCAGTAAGGACAGATCTAACAGTTCCTTCCCAAAGTCCCAGTTTTCCAAACCCCATTTAGATTGGCCTATTTCTACAGTTTTTCTTCCTTAAGAGTAAAACATTATGCAAATTGCAAATTAAGATTTAACTCCTCATATTGATGAGTACCGACTCATAAAATTGAAGAGTATTGGAACGGGTGACGATTGCATTATTCAAACAAATAAAACGAATCAAAGTTACAACAAACATTTTGATGGGCTAAATGATAGGCATAGACAGTGTGTGTCTGAGACATACTGAATCAAACAATAAAACTTGAGGTGACACTACCTCCTGGCCAGCAGAGCACTCATCTCCTCCATAAGGCCTCCTCCTCCAGGCAGAGGGCCATTGCCCCTGGCTTCAGTCTTGGCCCCCGCGGCCCCTCCAGCTCCCAATATGGCTGCGGCCAGAGCTGCCCCTGCATCATCACTCTAAAGAGACACAAGCATGATATACCAAACACTGTAAAGGGTCCTCTACAGTCAGAGGACCTATCATTGCTATTTACGTGCTACAGAGAAAAATATTTAGAAAAACATCACATTCTTGTTGATTTTTTTCTTGTTAAAGATACATGCAGACATTCATTGTTTGGCAGAGCCGCTGTGTCTCTGCTAAATGTGTGTATGTGTTTAAATCTCTCTGAGATGAGATGTGACAGATGACTGTGTGTGTGTGTTTGTATGTGTGTGATGATGCATGAACTTGGCATGTGTGCTTGACTGTTTCAGAGACAGTGAGACTTTGCGTTCACGTTTAAGGACGGCGTGTGAGTGATGTGCATGTATCAACAGTGCATTGGTCAAGCGGTTGTGTTACACTGAAGAGCTGAGGCAGAGATTGATGGTTGGATGGATTGATGAAACACAATTGTGGTGTGTGCATACGCAGTTTGAAACGGCCACTGATCAAGTAACCAATCAAGCGCTCACCCTTGACACTTTGCGCAGCTTGGCTCCAGCGAGTGCGGCGGCCAGGCCGGAGTTGGGGCGGTCCTCCGCAGGAGAGAACAGCCCGGCAGGGAGGGGGGGTGCCGGGGGAGGAAGCGGGGCTCCAGGAGGAGGAGGCGGACCTGGCGGAGGGGGCGGCGTCCCACATGGAGTCAGTGTGGGGGGGAGAGGGGGAGGGGGAGGCGGAGGGGGGTGGGAGGCTGGGCTGGCTGGGGTGGCGGTCGTTGGGGTCACAGTGGAGCTGGGCGGCAGCGGTGGAGGTGGGGGAGGAGTGGGGGTGGTCAACCCTGGGGTCTGCACCAAGTCTGTTGGGGGGGGGTACACATTGGGGGAAGCGTAAAGACACAAGAAAAGAAAACTGAGTTCAACTGTCATTATTCAGTAAATCACAGCGTGAGTTCCGACTCAGACTCTGACACAGTGAGTTTTTTGACTGTGAAGTATCAGTATCAGTCAGTTGCCATATACTCTCACTGGTCTCCACAAGATGTTGAAACCTTACTCTGTGATTTTGGTCCAGGTTGACATATGTTTACTTACTTAACTTACTTAACTTAATTACTGCACAAATAAGGTGCACATGTTTTCCTAATGAAGGGATGTGTACACATTGTTAGATCCTGAATAACTCTTTCAGATTACATCAACAGGTCACACCGCTGTCAGGATATTTTTTCTTTATTAAATGAAGCAAAACATGGAGTACACAAATGAGGTATATCATGCCACATCATAGACCGATCAAATGTTACCATCGACATGCAAAGTTAGTATTAGTAGTATTAGTGACTGGGTTTAGGGTTAAAAGTATGGAAATATACATCAGAAATAACTAAACATCTATTATATTATTGGCCAACCATAGTTGGACAGTTCTTTGGTGTAACCTAACACGGTCATAGTCGCACATAATGACCACATAGTCACAGTCATCAATTATAGATGGTCCACAGAAGGATGTGATGATGGGATCAATATTGAATCAGCAGTTTAGTCCCTTCAAGCCAATTGGTTCAATTATCCCAGAGGTCAAAGGTCATTAAAACCTCTCCTGCAGCTAATAGAAGAAATGCCTTTGGACAAAGGTCAGTGAAACAGCTTATTTGCATATAAATAGAGAACTAATGTTTGAAGTAAAATGAACATTTGAGTTCCAAACGGAACAAAACTCAATCTGGACCCATATAAATAATTACTTGGATCACAAAAAATAGGAATGAAATCATAAATAGGGACTTAAGCTAATATAGTGCATGTTTAAACTATGGCGTGCAAAATGTGTGTAAGTGAAGATTTCAGGTCCACTTACATTTTTATGAATGAAATCGGACATGATAGAAACAGAAAATCGGCAGCAATGCGCGAGAACAGCCAATTTAGAGTGCGAATCTGGCTTGTTATAGGGCTGTCAGTGATCCACTGCTGTTACACACAGAATATCTATTCGGGACAAGATTGGACTGACTGCACGGTGGAGTGTCAAATGAGGGTCACGAATGGAAAAATCAATAAACAGAGACGGTGAAACAACAGAAACAAACGAAAACATATGCCAAACTTCAGTTTGGTTGATAAATGGACTGAAAATCAAAATTCCAAAAAAGGAAGCGGCCCCACACAGACGCCAGTCACGGAATGCCACATAAAACTGATTTTATGAGTTGACAAAGAGTGTTAAGCAGGCCTGTGCAGCAGGGACTAGTACAACATGAAAGGATCAACCACAACACAGCAGTTTTACTGTGAGATTCAAAACGGACCAAAAGTGACTGGGTAGATTAAACATGGAATCAACCTGGACTGACACTCCTCAAAACAAAGGAAACACTTCCCTCATAATCAGCTCGTAATATGTGACCCTGCTTGTGATCAGTGACCAGCTCAATGCTCTGATACCCTGCGACAGGATTCAATAGGACAATTGAATGAAATAATGATTCAATACTTTTCCAGCTTTTATACTGTTATGAATAGATAATTGCCTCCACTCGCATCTTTCAGTTCAATAGACTATACATCCATTTTTAGCCCGGACCACACATCCCTCAAGAGCACCGCAGTCCTTTGCCAGCTTCTGATTGGTTTGTTGGGCTTGAACAGGGAATTGTCATGACTAAGTCGAAAGAGGCCTTGTTTGGTTGTCCATCTGTGTCTCAGTAGGGCGCCTTCTCCAAAATGGATCAGTTATCTGTGAAAACTCTGCCATATTTTCTGTTTCATCCCCACTCGATGAATAGGAACCAGTTTTACTTCGAACTGCCACAAAAATGAAGGAGGTAACAGCATCTTCTCCCTTCATCAATTTTTTTTTCCAATGTCAGGAAATGTGCCAAGTTCTGGCTTAGTTGACCAACAGATTCAGAATTATTTAAGTTTGAATTGTATCGTAACTTAATGACATCCCATAATTAATATCAACATATCATGGTTATGTCATCCACTATGGTGCCTGACCAAAATATTTGGAGCGGAATCGCATTGCTCAAGCGTGACTGCAGCAAAACTTGGCTTCTCACCTGAACTCATCAACAGCAGCGAGTGTTGTCAGGGGTTTGCACATATTTCAGTCTGCTTCTAGTGAACTGTACAATACTTTACCTCGAAGTAAGCAAGAAGTAAGAAGAATTCCACAAATAAGATTATTTCACAGTGATCCAATACTTTGGCAGTTGCCCTCATGTATTTTTCCGACTTCACAGATCCAACAGTGTTTAGTAGCCCCGACATGTTAGTGAGTGAGTCAAGTGCTGTGAGAGACAGAGGGGAGAGAGGCAGTGAGAGAGAGCTGTAGGCCTTACCCTGGGGCTGACAAGAGAAGCCCCCCTGAGGCTGGTAGGGCTCTGTGTCCAGGTCCCCCGGCCCCGACAGGCCCCGGCCCACAGGGAGATAGAGGTGCTCGACACAGGCGGAGGAAGAGGCGGCGGCGGTGGCTGCGGCAGCGGGGGGCGCTGTGGAGGGAGAGGACACACCAGGAGCCTGGGATGAGGAGGGGGGAGACGGATGGGGGGCTACAGGGGAGGGGAGAGGGGGCGGGGTAGGCGGCGGGGGCGGGGTTGGACAAGCAATGCCGACGGGGGTGTGGCTGTGCGGGATGGTCAGAGGGGAGGGAGCGGGGAACATGGGAGGGCAGTTGGGGGACGGCGAAGGTGGTTTCTGAGTCAGGGGGGAAGGTGCTGCTATGGGGATGAGGGGCCGAGGACCTGCGGCCTTCCCTGGGGGACTGCTTATCATGACAGGCGGCGATGGAGGCAGCGGGGTGAAGTTGCACGCCGACCACACCACAGACTTGGTTGGGACAGGGGCGGGAGCTGGCGCAGGGGGCGGGGCCTGCGGCAGAGCCTGTTGTCGTCTGGGGACCGTGGCGTAGTGGGGCAGGACCGGGTGGAACGCCGAACCCAGCGAGGTGGCGAATCGGGAGGCAGAGTGTCTGAGTGGTGGGGTCGGGGGTGTGCTGGAGGACGGTGATAACGGCGTCCCAGGAGCTGGGTAGGTGGGTGTGGACGGGGATACGGGCGTGGAGGGTGTTCTAACGTACTCCTGGGGTGTGGGAGAGTGCAGGGTGCTTTCAAAAGCTACACACACACGCGACGCCAACGGACAAACCAAGGTCACAGACAAAGACAGGACAGAAGGGAAGGGGGAGACAGAAGGAAGGAAAGAAGGCAGGAAGGAAGCGGCCGTAGTGCACACAGGAGGGAAAGACAGCAGGTGAGGAGAGAGAGAGAGAGAAGGAGGTAAGGGAGGGAGGAAAAAAAGAGAAGGGGGCAGATGAAGCAGGAAAAACCAGCACAGAGCTACATAATGTGTTTCTGTCTAATTCCAGGTGGTGTGTCATTTCTGGGCCTGAGGTCATGCTACTATGTTAGTGGACAGGCGTTAGCACAGTGGGCCGAGCCAGGGACACAAAGCCTTCATAGAGCAGCAGGGGAAACAAAAGGACTGAGGTGGAGAATTCAGACCCTGCCACTCAGTACACACCCAATAATAAAAGTGTCACCTACAATTTCAACCATATTACCCAAAATACCCAGAATGACGCATTTAGAACCGGGCTCATCAAATTCAATACGTTTTGCGGCATCCTTTGTAACCAGCATAACTGTACACAGAACTACATTGCATACATGTGGCTATTGCTCGCTGCTTTCTCATATACAGCAAAGTAAAGCTAACATTTATGAACAAAGCTGGTGTTTCCAATGGAGCAAGCAATACCTGGTGCAAAACCCATCAGAGACATTAAACTGTGTACTTGGTACTAATGGTATTTTAGAGGTGAGAAATCAAAACTTACCTGCAGCACTATTGGATTTGTTTTGCAGTAATATCCTGTTTATATCCAAAAATGTAAAGATTTAAAACAGGACAAAGATTTACACTGTGATAAGCTCATATCATCCAGGACACAGACCTGGTGGAATCTTTATGGCATCTGTGTAAAATGCCAGTCTTTCATTATAAGAGCCTAATGTCTTCCTAATCTCATCGTTTCCTGTAAATTTCCTGCTGGGGCTAGTTACTGCTGTCAGGCTCTCACACTGCCAGAGTCTGACTAACTAACGGAGGAGGGGGTCATTAAAACAAGTGTTGATGGTCTGTCTGTCCAGTTTAACAACTAATATACATTTGTCACATTACATACCATTCTTTTTGCAAATATGCCACAGTCAGCTCCATCATTTACACACCTTGATAGAAATGTATAATATGTTTCATGTTCGAGTGAGGGAGGACAAATTACTGATTTGCCTTCATTCTCTAATCTGAAAAGCTTAGGGTCTAATTCATTAGTGGGCTTGTTAATGTGCTACTTACTCTAGACTGAACTGTATGCACAGGCCATATGTTTTTTTCCAGTGTGTGTGCGTGTGCGTGCGCGTGTGTGTTTGTGGTTGGGGATGGTGTGAAGTTGCTAATCCACCGTTCACCTTCTGCTCTACTTCCCTTACTATTCATGTCATCCTGCACATTATTTTTAGTGCTGATTTTCATGATTGCATTTAAGATTCCTGCCTCTAATTCAGCATCCATCCATCCGAAATCCACCCAAATGATGACCTCTTCCTGCAAAAGGAACCTGACATGAACAAATCACACACCCGCAAGCCTGGCTCAGTTTAAGACACACACAAATTCATACACTATCCCATGTCTTTCACAGAACACACGCAAAAACTTTGCAGAGAGGGCCACAGGGGTTCACGTGAACCACCCAATCAGCTGTCACAGGACAGGACAGGACGACGGCATGGATCTGTGAGGCTCATCCCCTCCTGTGTGTGACTTTTTGCTTTTTGCACCCAGCTGAACAATCTGACAGCTTGTGCCATTTATCCTCTCAGATATGAGTTTACGCTCCACTCCACTACTCACACAGTTCCTCTCTGTCTTTCCCAGTTCACTACACTCCCATCGCTTTTTCATTAACCCAGAATCCCTTCATGCCTTCAGTTCTTCCTCTGGCTTTCCTATGCTTCTGCCAACTTCTTGATCCTTCATTTCCCTTTAATCTACTACTCTGCACTACCTCCTCCTCATCCATTCGGCCATTTCCATCCTTTTGCTCTATTACCCTACCCTCTTCTTCCATTCTCTCTCTCTCTCTCCTTTTTGTATTGGGCTGACCATGTGACTGAGAGGCCCCAGCTTTTCTCTGCCATTCCTCATTAAGCTCATGTCCAGAATGAACTGTTTATGCTGACTCGTGGACACGAGCACATACAGATATTATGCACACGTGCACACAAGAAAACAAAGCCATATCGCAACCCTGTGCTGAACCAACTGGAGTTTAAGGAAAACTTTGATGCAAAAAACACAAAACATGACTAACAGCCTGGTGGCCAGATTCGCTGGATAATGTTTGAACATATTTGGATTATTTTCTTATTTAAAAACATGACATATGTGTTTTGCCAGTTAACTGTATACATTTATACACTATTATGTCTGAATTAGGTTAATTGATTAAATAAAATATAAATAAAAAGTACTTCATATTTTAAATTTGATATTGATTTCAATTAAAGATGCCGATGATGCTAAATGGCCATTTACAGTAAGCTTAAGCACCAGATAAAAGTCGCACAAAATAATTTAAAAGTAATTTAGTTTATATAAAATAGTTAAATTGTAAGTAAGTCTTGACAGTTTAGCTGCACACACGATGATTCCACAATGACCGTTTCTTGCAACAATCGGATTTAAATAAACAACTGTAAGATTACATGTGAAGCTGTTTAGAGTTAGATAAACACAGAACTGTAAACATTAAATGTTAAATAACAAGCTCCCATCAAACCCCTCAGATGCATGTGTATGTGTATCTACCCCTGCATTCCTGTGTATTCTCTGCATTTGTTCCCCGTGTGTTATCGAGTATGACATGTGAAATAACTCCTCCCTCTTATCCTGGGGCTTTTGCATTCACACATACACACGCACACACAAACAGGCATACACATTTATCCCTGCGGGTCTCACCAGCTTTCTCCATGATTATGTATTTTTAGACTCTGACTAACCACTGAGCTGTGCCTATCTGCCTGTGTGTGTTTGGATGTGTGTGTTTATTCATGCAAATGCTAAGGGTTCGTCCGTGGAACTGAAGCATGTCATAAAGCGTAGCCTTCCCCACTGACCTGTCTCAAAATGTCAGAAATGTTCCTTTCAACAGTAGCATACGACCAAAACCTCATCCGTTATAGCTCTCATTTTCCCCACCCACTTGTGTTTCCACTTTGGCCCTAATTCTGGATTAAAGGATTTATTCATTAAGTATAAAAAAGGTATAAAAAAATTGAATTTTGCCCAATTTTAGAAATGAGCTTGATGTGAGCTGTGTATAGACACAAAATCCATTGAAAATCCTTCTGTGGCTGGTGTCACGGCTGTGGTCGCTCTTTCTTATGTAGTGCACTCACCTCTGCACTCATGAGCAAAGACTCAACACATAGTTCCAAATAGTATAGGACTATCACGACTAGATCACAATGTTAGCACTGACTGTAGGAACACAGGAGATCAGTCTGCAGTCGGAGAGAATCCACCAACCATGCTCCTGCCCAAGACCTTCAACCATTGCCCTCCTGAACAGATGAACATCATCTGCCACTTTAAAGTTAAACTAGACGAACCTTTTAAGACTCCTGAAATTGCTACAGCTACATCAGTCATTGGTTTAATTGGCAGTGACATCCACAGTTTGATTGGCATGCATTGGCACATTTATTGTACATTTAAGTTCAAATGTCCAATTCCATAGTATCTGAAGATGGATGAACCAGATAAACTGTATACAGTTAGTATGTTAAATGGAATTGGGCAGTCATGCAGACTGCCATGAACCAACTATTGTTTGTATGTTCTTTCATGTGAGACAAAGCATGACCCCCCTCTTATTATATTTGAATCTGGCAAGTATTTGAATGCTTTTGAAATGATCAAGTCTTTTAACTATTATGATTCATGTCAAATCATTTTTCAGGAATATCTCCATGTAATGAAATATTTTACCTCCTAAGTCCAAAAGACTGAGCCCTGGCCTAGAGTGTATGAGAGCGTGTGTAAGAGCAGGAAACCAAAGTGTATCACTCACCGGCATTAGAGATGCGTCTCCCTCTCTCCCAGTCCTGCTGCTCTCTGTCCAACTGCTCCTGCTGCTCCCTCTCCAGCCGCTCTCTCTCCGCCTTCGCCCTCTCCATCAGCTCACGCTCGGTGCGCTCCTGCTGCTCCTGGCGCTCCCGCTCCATTCGCTCCCTCTCCGCCAGCGCCTCCCTCTCCTGACGCTCCTGCTCCTGACGCTCGCGCTCCTGCTCGCGCTCCAGCATCTCTCGCTCCAGGCGCTCTTGCTCCTGACGCTCCCTCTCTTGACGCTCTTGATCCATGTCCTTCTGCCTCTGCAGCTCCTGAAGCTCCCTACAGTTGGTAAAGACAGAAAAAAGACAACAATACACAATAAAACTTAATTGAATTCACCATTATTAGTTGACAACAATCCTTCCATACAGTCAATCGAACAGAACCAGTGAAATGAGAAAAGCAATAATTTAGGAGGTGGAAGGTTAAAAGAAAAAGTCAGAACCAAAGGGAGAGAAGAAGGAACATTTGTAAATTAGTGTGAGGCCTGTCTTGACCTCTTTGATACCTGTTGTCATTATATAATAATTGCTCTTAGGCACAAAAGCCATACTCTTATGCAACTCCACCTAGCTGTGGTAAAATTTGGGCACATTAAGGAAACACACACATCGAGCTGCCTGGGGTGAAAATCCTCTCAGCTGCGCACAGCTGCAAACAGACAGCCGTGAGTCTGACATAGAAAGATGAAAATATATATATTTTTAAATCAGTTGCTTTTTCATCCATTTCTGCCATCCTTTCTTTTTGTGGAAGGGGGTTGAAAAAGTATTATATCATGACATGATGTCAATGGTATTGAAGCATGGAGTTTTTCCCAAGGGATGTTTAGCACAAACCGTGTCTGCAGTGTCAGTTTTGGTCACTAGGTGGCAGCAGAGGGCAACGGTAGAAAGGCTGGTAAAGTGAGACTGCAGTATCAGTGGAGGGGAAACGGGAGAAATGGACCATGCAAGCAGCAAAATGCAAGCGTGTGCGCGTGTGCATGCATGCATGTGAGAATGAGTAAATGCATTACATGCACAGGCAGCCATTTCCTTTAACTACATCTTAGATTCAATCTAAAAAAAAAACGAACAACGCCTGTGGGGATACTGGACTGTTGTCAGCAGTTTGTGCAAGAACATCAAATCAGAGCAGGAGACAAATGTGAACAGAAGGAGAGTGGAGAGAGAATATACGACATATGCGCGATACAGTAATCCACTGTGATGAATGCATGATGTAGTGCTGATATAATGTGAAAATGTGTATTCACAAGTGTGAGTGAGCTCTTCAGCAGCACTTCACTTTCAAATGAGTGAAATCAGCTGTATTTAAAAGCTTTGTGTAAATCCAATGAAATGTCCAACATACCAAAGAAAACAAATGCAATTACTTTGATGTGTATGCTTTATGTGGAAAGTTGCCTCCACCATAAGCGAGGTATACCATAAGGTAAAATACATAAATATATTCACAGTCAAATGATGCAAATTCATCAAAAAAAGAAACCCCAATACACAAGTACACACTATACACCATTTCATATTCAAATATTCTGCACAACCGCCTGGCATCCTATTCTACCAGATCCTGCATTCATTTATTACCTAGAAAAGCTCTTGGGACAGAGGATTTCTTGCAGATTCTTCTATTAGCCCTCAGTGATCTATAACGTCTCCCTGAGGATAAAAGTTCAGTTTCGCTGTACAGTGGATGGGAGGGGGTTGTTACTCATTCTGTCAGCCTTACTCCGTAAAGACTTCATAAGGCTTAGCAACTTTTATGGATTCTCTAGGACAGTGGAGGCCGCGCTCGCATTTTTCTTTTTTACAGCTCGTCTCTCCCCTCATATATTGTATCTACAATGCCAATCCTTCACTTTATGCATATTGTTTGTACATATACTGTATATATAC
>JAFBJU010000569.1:311692-539424 GCA_016785305.1 Colistium nudipinnis | reverse complement strand
TATATACTGTATATACATACATACATATTATTTGTAACTTAACTACTCTCAGACACTTAGACTGTTATTACACACTTAAGGCCACTGAAGACTTAACTCGACTTCTACAGTCTTATCTCTTAAATCATGTCTTATGTTGTATGTCTTATGTGTTTATTCCCTGGCACTGTACACCAAGTTAAATTCCTGGGTACCTGTACATTTGGCCAATAAAAGCAATTCCGATTCTGATTCTGATTCTGTCACAAAGTGCCACAAAGCAGGGGCATGATAAAAAGCAGAATCCATTTCCCTGGACTCTCATTTTAATTAATTTACAGTAAAAACTCCTGTCAATGTGTGTACCCAGGTATGGAAAATGATTAAACATTCATTAATCTGCTGTGTATGACGAGCTATAACATATAACATATAAAATACACTCATGAGCATAGTGTAAATAATAGCTGATGTGTGCTCTTCTGTACTCACTCTGCCTGGTGTAGCTGCGGATGTATAAATGGGAAAGGCACACAGCTCATGCTTCATCACAATGACTAACAAGGGTGTGAGGAATCATACGTGTTGTGTGAATGGAGGATTAATTGGGGAAACAGAAAAAAAAAAAGGTGAGGCGGATACAAGTTGTGGGAGGATTTAGTCTGAGGTTCAAAAATGCGCGCGCACAAGCACGCACACACAAACGCATGTATTCCTTGGGAATATTTCATTTCATTGGGAAGCCTCGACCATTTTTGCCACATTCTGTGATTTACTTGTTGGTAAATTGCGCTGGATGTAAATGAGTGTTACATTCGTCAATGACTCAAGCAAGGGGAGAGGTGTCATCTCTCCCTCACTCGTCCGGTTCCGCTGAGAGCTGACTCATAGCTCAGAGTCAATCATCAGCATTATTGCTGCAAAACACTCCCTCCCTCTCCTTCCACCGCCCCGGTGACACGCTCAAACCGACACACACACACACACACACCATAAGGCATATATCCACCTGCAGCGACACACATACACACACACGCACAGAAACACGGAGGTCATGACGCAGTGATGTCACTGTGTTTCCCACGGTACGGTTTTGGCAACAGTGGCTCTTGCATTGCATTCGGTAAAGTGATGATTTTTTCTTCAGGCACAGACATTTGTTGTGTATGTGTCAGCATATGTTGGGCCAGTTTCCCAGGGAGGGGTAGCATATAAACCTTTTTAACTTGTCAAATCGAAAAAATTGAATTCTATAAGGTTGTTTTCTGTTTCCCATTATCAGGGTTCAAGCCTTTTCTTTTCTGCAGCATAACATCTGTTATTCAACTTGATCTGATTCAACTTTCCTAACTTCCTCATCACTCACGCTTTGACTACTTTGACATATTCCCCCGGATGAGAGAAAAGAAAAAATGTTGTTGCAGCAAGTGTATTGAATTCATTCGTGGATATTTGTAAGTTTTCATACAAACATGTGACGTGATTGTTGCATCTTATAGCCATAGCGGCTGCCACATGGTCGATGCCCCTCAGCTCCACCCAGTCTATCTGCAGTTCACCATAATGTGCATTTTCTGGCCCTAGTGACTGTTAAGATGGCAACCAGCAACCGAAACCACTCGAGATTGGCCTTCAGGGTCCTCTGGGAAGTCACAGATGCTGTGTCCATGCTTTCTCCCAGCATGAACGTGAGAATAAATCAGCCATGGGCTGCTCTGATTGGGCTGAGCTATTATACTTTTTTGGGACCAGTGTGTGAACAAATCAGAATGTGGTCATGCAACAAAGGCAATGACTCAGTGGCAAAATTCAGCTTGAATAATTGAATTAAATGAGTAATTAAAATGTATTTTCCATGCCTGTCCTGTTTGTGCCACCCCCTCTGTCTTCACATAGCCTCAACTGAGGCAGCAGGATTTTATCAGCGAATTTAAAACATTTTTGGATTTTGAGCATCCCTAAAAATAGATTGGGTATATTTATAGAGCTATGGACCGTATTATTAAGACTGTATTGGTGTTTTTTTCCCACCAAACTCTATTTATGTAGAACATCTGGCATAAAATATGGAAAATAAGCCTCGTTCTACATAGATATTTTTGTATTGCTGTTTTTCTTTTTATAGGAAAACGGAAACGATCGGCAGACGCCTGCAGATCACTGCACCTTCACACACAACCACACACATGTAATGCCCTACTTCCCACGGTGTTTCAGTGGTCCACTAATGTAATAAGGGACACATGCAGACAACCTGGATTCACAGAGTCTTGCCTCTGGGGAATTCACACTCTCTTCTGGGGGCGTCATAATAATGTTCTCTCTGGGGTCACATCAGTCCCAGTACGATCGTTGGCTGTGCAATAGCGGCCGGACGTCTTTATAATGAAATATATCTCATCATGTAACAGTGTGATGGTAGTCAAATCAGTCTAATCAGGCTGATGGCAGGGGTGTCATGTTGTATTCTTCTGCGCGGGACGATTAAAAACAATAACCAAAGGGTCTCAGGCGATAGGTGGTGCAGTTGGTACAGTCTGTCTCAGGCGATGTGGCAGTGGTTTAAAGTCCAATTGGATTTATTTTTTCAAAAACTT
Source organism: Colistium nudipinnis (assembly GCA_016785305.1). Classification (NCBI taxonomy): domain Eukaryota; kingdom Metazoa; phylum Chordata; class Actinopteri; order Pleuronectiformes; family Rhombosoleidae; genus Colistium; species Colistium nudipinnis. The sequence goes on along the minus strand of JAFBJU010000569.1, from coordinate 536,848 downwards.
CTTCGTAATCTAATTCCACTACGGTGTGTCAAGACTGGTCGGGCTTTATGTTAAAAGGGGTAGAAAAGAAATATATGCAGGGGACTGGTTTCAACATAATATATCTAAAACAACAGTCACTGTAACTCGCCTCCTGCATTGCCTCCTTAATTTTCATTACGCACGTTGGTAAAGAGGTAGCACTTGATGAGTCTTTCCTAATTAGAGCAGAAAGGCAACCGTAGCTCTCGTGATGTTTAAATGCACTGTTGTTTCCTTTGTTGTAGTTAAATGGATGGGCTGGCACTGATGGATGTTTTTGACCTCTGGAAGCTTTTTTTTTAACTCTTCAAAGTTTAGCCACGAAAGGTCAACAGTTGTAAGCTGGTTGCTTTGAGGTTTCTGCTTTACAGACATACAGACATACAGACACGCACGCACACACGCACGCACACACACGCACACACACACACAATGTCGTAAGTGCACTTCAGCATTCCCCTGATCAGGAGATGATGACATTCCTACAAAATGTGCACACAACTTTAAATTGTCTTTGTGTGTGTATGTGTAAGCCTACATGCAGACACTGGGGGACACTGAGTCTGTCATTCGTCACAGGGACACCTCGGAGTGCATGGCCCCACGTAGCCTTTCAGCTGATGTCACGTTGCAGCGCTCGGCCTCTGAGCGCGGACATTCCTGCTCAGTGAGAGCAGCTTCCCTCGCTGCCAAAACTTTACAAGTACAGCACATTTTGATTAAGAATAGCTGGCTAAAAGAATGAGGGCTCACTGCTCACATGAGTCAACTGCCTGCTGAGATCACTCTCATTTACTGACACACTAACTGTTTCAACCTTTTTTTTTTTTTTTTTTTAATTGAGTTATGCTGCCTTAACTGATGCCAACAATAACAGTACAGAGTTTTGACTGGTCAGATAAGAAATATGTAATGAAACCAAAGTTGGTTTCATTATATATTTAGTATAAATCATACACAGGTGTAACAAGTAACACAAAAACAACACTGCAAAAAGTGGATCGACGCCATTGTTTGCGGTTTAAAGTTTCACGTGCGATCTGTTTAAATTTCGAGCATCCATATGAAAAAGTATTGATTTAGAAAATACCAAAAAAGGTGATGCCCATCAAACAAATACAGCTGGTTGGATTTTTCTTCCTTTCGCGAAGTGAAATTTTGTGGAGTCACTTATTAAACAGATTATATCCGCTTGGGGGTTTTACATATTTTGGTTCACTTAAAAACTCAAAATATGGAACAAAAACGGGGAGAAGAAGAAGCCTACCTAAGTTTCAAGTAAAGTCTGCATTGTATTACAAAATTTGAGAATTTCATCACTTCCAATGGATCAGTGCAATGACTCCCAAATCTGTTCTTCCCGACTACACTATCTACTTTCAACTTCTTTCCTCTGATGTGTGAATCTAAGGCAGGTTTTCACTTCTCTTCACGTCCCTCTCTGCTTTGCAGGAAAACGTCACAAGATTCAAAGCTGTGAAAAGCCTCCTGCACCATTTAACTGGCATCCCAGTCGCCTCCTGACAAAAGTTGCCAGGGAAACCGTTGCTAAGGGAGCGTGGGCCGTGGCACGGCCTGAATCCCCACATGCACATACATGCACTTGCACATATATTGCTTCACTCTCTGGAATAACTTATGATGACTGAGATCAAGGTTCTGTGAGCAGGAATGAGGATTTGGGGGAATCTTTGGAATCTAGAACCATGAAGGAGGGCAGCTGAACAGGAAAAAAATGCAGGTAATGTTGCAATGGGAACTGTAGTTACAGGGAATGAAGATCAGAGATTTGCAAAGGCTTCCAATACAGATCAATTTGCTCAGATCAATAGTAAGCTTATTCCTTAGCAACCAATTAATCGGACTAAAAACTGCCAACTCCACAGTGGAGAAACCTTGAATTAATCATTTTAATCTGAACAAAAATAACAAAACCCTATAGAACCCAAGGACAATCATGAGAAATACATTGATGGTCATGGAGAGTGGACAACAATGTATGCAGTTAATGCAAGACAAGAAACTACACAGAAAATGAGAAGGTAGAAGATCAGTTCTAAATGTACCATCTTGTAAGCCTTATCAATAATATTTTATATCAATTCGGTTTTATTGATATACCTCGTGCAATGTTTACAAACTGTAGTATATAGAGAGATCTATTTTATTTTAGTTGAATAATAAATTATGCCACGTTCTAAATCTTTAAAGTCACAACTTTGCTAAAGCTCATGCCACTGACACTGGTGAAATCCGCTGGCCAACTACTCTGCAGGCCGTCTGATTGGCTCCCAGATTCAGAAAATATTGACTGGACTGACTGGAGCCCAGATGGACCACATGGTCTCAGGTCAGGATGAAGTCCAAGTGTGTCACATACACACACAAATGCGCCCCCACTCACACACTCCATGTGTCATTTGGAGGGCTGTGCAATATGATTAAAATCTCATGTCCCAATAATGGTCACTTTATATCTAAATAAGAATACAGAAAAACACTTTCTCTGTCATGCTCACTTTTCACTCCATTTTTTCTGACATTGCCTTAAATGGAGACATAAATGAAGATAGGGTTTTTCTACTGCCTCATAATAACAAAGAGCCTTTGTCAAGTGTCCCACTGACATGCAAACGCATGTTTGTGTTTCTAGTTCTGCATATTCAAAACTGTGACTGTCATTTTAGAATATACGCAGATGTCAACAAACGCTCATGACGATGTGCTCAACATTTTCCGCCCAGTGTCATTTTCATCCTGTGTGTTGAATAGCACCAGCTAAACGCTAACCGAAAGACTAACACACACCTTCAGATCCATTTCCTCTCCCGCCTCTCCATCCTCCCTTCCACTCAAGACGATGAGCAAATTTCCCTCTCTCTGTTGACACACAATCCCTCGCTCCCGCGCGGCACACAGCTATTTATACCACAGCCCATTATTTCGCCGCTTATGTCTTTTTAATCTGAGGGCAGCACCCTGCATTTCTGAGCAGGTGGTTTATTGGCAGTCCTTTCTCGAGCCGTCCGCGACTCCCCTCACACGCGGAGTGAATGTTTTCGTCGCGTGGCGTTGCCCGGGTGCTCTTCATCCGTCTGTTTGTGCGTCGGAGGAAAATTGGATTGCAGAGATAGATGGAGGAGGAAGTGGATGAATAAAGAGGCGGAGAACAGACAGTGGGAACCGAGAGGAAACGTGCATCATTGGTTGCCGGATAATGTGCGGTCACTGTGGAATGGTGTGGTCCATTCACTGGTAAGGTGATCTTCTTCAATGATGCAGAGAGAGAGTGAAGAGGAGCAGGGGAGAGTGGCCCTCAATATCTCCAATTATTTCATTTCTCTCTCTCTCCACCTCTGTCTCCATTTCAGACTCAGTATGACACACAGTCCCGACGAACAGCCTAGTAACTCGATGAAGTCATAACCAAAACATAAGCTTCCATGTTGTCCAAGTTGAAAATCATTGGCAAAAAAACAGCGTGTTAATCTTTCCTTTTGAGAAGAAGGGGGGTTGAATGATTCTAGACTATTCTCCACTCATTTCTTTATTATTTCATCCCATTCTCACTCTGCTCTACACATCTTTCGCCGACTCTCCCGATGGGCTGATATTGGCCTCTGCATCAGCGGGTGACCTCAGCCGCTGATGCCCTCGCTGCCTGCCTGTCATCTGCTGCTAAATATGGAGCAACCCAGAGGGGGGACAGGAAAGGAGGAGGGGAAAGAGAGGGAGGAAAAAAGAAAGACAAGTGAAGCTGAAGGGGTGAAAGAGAGAAAGCTCAAAAAGTCAAGAAAGCAAGAAGACATTTCCAGAATAAAGAATTGGAGAAGTGGGGTGGGGGTGGTGGCGGGCAGCCAGACCTGAGAGTCCGTCCCAGTCAGACCTCCACATTCTCTAAATTTCCTGGCAAATCCAAGTTCACCTCAAACAGCATTAGAAGAATCCCTGACTCACATCTGAGGAATGCTTCACTACTGTGTGTGTGTGTGTGCGCAAGTGTGTGTGTGTGTGCGAGTTTGAGTGTGTGTTTGTGTGGGTGTGTGTGTGCGAGTTTGTGTGTGAGTGTGTGTGTGTTTGTGTGCAAGTTTGAGTGTGTGTGTGTGCGAGTTTGAGTGTGAGTGTGTGTTTGTGTGGGTGTGCGTGCGAGTTTGAGTGTGAGTGTGTGTTTGTGTGTGTGTGTGTGTGTGCGAGTTTGAGTGTGTGTTTGTGTGGGTGTGTGTGTGTGTGTGTGTGTGCGTGCGCGAGTTTGAGTGTGCGTTTGTGTGAGTGTGTGTGCGGGTTTGAGTGTGTGTTTGTGTGGGTGTGTGTGTGTGTGCGAGTTTGAGTGTGAGTGTGTGTTTGTGTGGGTCTGTGTGCGAGTTTGAGTGTGTGTTTGTGTGTGTGTGTGTGTATGTGTGTGTGTGTGCGCTGCACAACATGCTCAATGTAATCAAATGCATAATATGTCAAACCTCACACAGCCAACTCCAACATATTACGAACTCATGAAGTTGAATTACAGAGGAAAGTATCATTCATTCAACATTCAGGTGTCAACATCACATCCTGAATTTGTAACATCATTAGTCAAGTTGATCTCTCTCTCTCGTGTTGACTACGACTGTCCTCTCTATTATTTTTACTTTTAGATGTAGAAATTAGTCACAAATATTCAAATCTACAGAAAGATTTACATCCTTCCAAAACATATTCACTCCTTTGTTGCTCAACCTAGATTCAGTTGGACTAAAATCTGGATGCAATTATATGAATCACATCATTTTGTTATTCGGACCACTCAGTGAGCCCTGCTGCCATGTAGGGGGGCATCAACATTTATTGTGTTCCTCTAACACTACGTTTTTGTGTGGTTAACGCAGATGTTTGAACCGCGTTGTTTTCCATCCTGATGCCTTTCAGAACATGATATGTGTGGTGAGCCGCAACCGCCCGTTATGTGAACTGGTTACCACGTCACTCGTCACTGTTTGGCTTACGAAACTGATACAAAAGTTACATGTTTACATCTGCGTGTGGCCATGGGATGGGAACTAGGATGTGTGAATCCAAAACTGCCACACCTCTGTCATTATGTGAAAGAATATGTCCATGCCATGTTTTTGTCAGTCACTGTGCACACTCACACTCACACACAGTGCGAGTCCATATTCCCAACGTTTGCCACATTTGATCCATACAGATTAAAGCTACACTACATGAAAGCAACACTCAACCCAGACCTATACCTACATCCTCATCCCGCTGTAATTAGCTAATGCAGGAAGAACTAGACCAGAACCACATTTATGAATTGATTTCAGGCCGTAAGCTCCCACCCCTGACTTTGTCATTCTCTGATGGGTTTGGAGGACTAATCAATCCATTGCCCCAGGCTGTTCAATAGGGGATACTTCATCCAAACATTTTCTGTTAAATCAAATTTAAATGCAAAGCTTTAAACCCTTAAAAAAGCTTTTCTGGTGAAAAGGCTTCAAACTGTGGCCAACAGCTGGCCCCTGTTAATACAGCTGTGTGTATCTGCGTGCGACTGTGTGTGTGTGTGTGTGTGTGTGTGTGTGAGCGTCTGAAGTGTTTGCTGCCATTTCCAAAGGCTCATTATTACCTGAGGCAAAGACTGCCCTTGTATGGAGAAGTAAAACAACTTTAAGAGCGTTTTTTTTCCAGTCTGTGTACGACACTGACATTTGAAAAAGTAGATGGAACAAAAATATTTCCACACTAATAAGAGAGATGAGGAAGAAAATGTGAGAAATAGGGGCTATATCTATTTCAATCGAGAAACAATGTTAAAAACTTTGTCTTAACAGATCAGCGTCAGACTTACCTTCTCTGCAGCTCCATCTCCTCTGGTGTGGGGCCATTCTGAACTTGGGGGCTTTGTCTGGGCAATGTGGGGCCTGTAGAGGACAACACACAGAGACAGATGCTGTTCAACATTAAGATGGCAACATCCTCATCATTCAGACTGACATTTAACTCTGTATCTACTAAATTAATAAACAAAAAATAAAATAATCATATTAATTTGAAATTTGACTGAAAACTGTGTCACAAAACTATTTCAAGCTTGTGTTAGACTATTTAGCATTTGAGTTGTTTTTAGCCTCCAAACAGGATGGAAACATGCACATTCTTGTAAAAGCTCCAAAGTAAACATTTTTTCTGCCTTCACAAAATCTTAAGACACGTCTCATTTATGTTAGGCACTGTGGAGAAGCCATTATTTCCTCCGAATGCTGAAAGGAAATCGCTGCTGGACTGTGGCACAGCTTGAGTCAAAGACAGATTTAAACGAGATAGACACATCACCTGCTGTGGAAACCAGCTTGACCTTTCAGGTACCTCTGCCTGAAAACAAGAATGTGCTTGACGGCTTCAAAAACATTTCAGGCAGTTATTCCAAACCTTTTCTCAAAAGGCAAGAAAACGTCCTGCATTCAAGGCATGTGAGCTGTGAAATGCCTCCCAATTATTCCGGCAGGGAAGAGCCTCTGGCAAAGGGACAAGAGACACCTAGGCATCACTGTCTAAATAACACTCCATAAATGAGGGGAGGTTTCTGCAAAACCTCAGCAGACCCACCTCAACCGGTATTAAGCCAAGTGCTAACTTTCCTGTACATAGACAGACCTAGATAGACCTAGACCCAGTAGATATTAAATCTGTGCTCAAAAGATAAGGGGTCAGAAAGATACAGGCACATAAATCATGCAGAGTGGAAACAAGAAAGAAGCCCTGTGTCATATTTTAAAGTGACCTTGGACAATAACAACTAAACTCTGAGCATGAAAACATTTGCGATCAGACCACTATCTTGAATGTCTTAGTAAGCTGACTGGTTTCAACGCAATAAGTGTCTCTTATTGATATATATGACAAGAGAGTGAACACATGGTTTATTCGCCTGGGTTTAAAGGTAAAATGCTGGGTGTTTGTTTCATCTCTATTCCTCACTGAAATTTATGGAAGCTTTTTTTTTTTATCACCTCTGAGGTGCAAAGATCCTCTGGGCCAGCTGTAGATCAATGAAGTGTTTAGAGAGTACGGTCAGTGTGTACGTGTGTACACACAAATGCACACACACACGCACACACACGAGGCTGAACAAGGCATAGCTTTTATCACAGTAAGCAGAAAAGCCCATCTCATGGCGGGGGAAGGATTGGGTTACATTTTACTCAGTAGAGTAAACAAAGTAGTTTTTTGTGTACTTTTTTTTCTGAGAACTGGGAGGGGCACAATGAGACGATATCATCTATACATACACATATATACGGTACATGCATGTACATTATACACAGCACTAAGTGCCCTCTGATTGCACCATCACATAATGTCTTTATGTAAACTTTCTCGCTGATATCTATTTTACAGAAGACTGTGTAATTACATGAAAACATAATATGGAAAGCTCAAACTTGTATACACCCTAATTTGAGCTCATAGGTTTCTTTTTCCTTTACTAGTATGAGCTGTACTAAAATAGTATTCAATTTGTATAAGACCAATGACATGGTCATCTCCATCTTCTGCTGCCTGTGGGATGTAATTGTGTTACTTTCTGCTTTAATAGACCACATGTGCTAAGGGCCCCAGCCTTCAAAGCTAAGGAGGGAAGTTTAAAAATCAGATCGGAAGGCCGGCCATTATCTCAAACCTTGTTTTTCTGCTTGGACCCACAAAATTATTAGCATAACTTATTATCCACAAGAAGATGTAATTCTGTACCACCAAACATTTATGAATGTATTATCAACGTTTAATCCACCAACAATTGAAGATGGCTTCTCAAAAGTGACATTCAGTTAGTTTTTTCTTTGCTCTTAAGAAATTAAATCAGTGACCTAGAATCACGATCTTATACAAAATGCAAATTCCAGGTATGGGAAAGGAAAAAAATTGTATTGAACATTTTTGGAGGAGAGCTATTCAGACATTCACTCAGGGAAGCAGAATGATAAAATACTAGCTGCTGATGAGTACACAAGACTTCATAAAACAAAGTAGAGAACAACAGCCAGGTCATGTAAAGAGCATCTATAATTGCGACAAATACAAATCTTGTCACCACAGCTGATGATCGAGATTCTATCCAACATCCATCATAAAATCCCACAGCATGGATTTCCCCAGGGCACACACCAGCAGTGAAACAGCCAGCGTTCCCATCGCTGCTGTGTACCTACATGAAGGCAGAGTCAGCGTGGGCCTCTTCTGGCAGCAAACGTAACGCCACAGTCCCTGCTGGGCCACGTCCGAGCCATTCCCAGGCCTCAGTGCGACCACCACGGTGCCCTCAGCTGCCCTCACAAACCCCGCTCCTCCCGTACAATCCTGGGAGGTGGCGTACAAAACCATAGCTTCTTTCGGTTTCCTGAGATTTAGTCCTGCATCGTCAAGAGGCTCACAGAGGTGGATGAACTGAAACTCCAAGAAAATTTAAAAAATATATATATATCAAAAAAAATGATTGATTCTTCTGTTGCAGTGGCCAGTAAAGTTCTGTATCCACTGTCCTGTAATGTGATGCGTTAGTAGTCTGACGGTGCAGCTTTAGAGATGATGCTGAAGTGCCGGGTGTGGTCTTTCTCTGTGCCTGTTCTCCCATAGAGTGTAATTGATGGAAACAAAGGGAGAGGAGAGGCAGGGATAGAAAGTGGAAGGAGGGAGGGATGAGCAGATGAGAGACGGCAACCACAAATGAGAGAGAGAGAGAGAGAGAGAGAGCACAAAATAAAGAAAGAGATGCAAACAGACGAAACCCAAAATATACAGAGAAGAAGAGAGGCCGAGAGAGAGGGAGAGAGAGAGCGGGAGGGAGGGAGAGGGAGAGGTAGAGGGAGAGAGAGAGAGAGAGAGAGAGAGAGAGAGAGAGAGAGAGAGAGCAAGACAGCTGAACAGGGGATGTGGTAGGATTCACTACCTGATGGGCCGGTCTGCCAGTCTCTACTTCCTGGATGCTATCTATTATTTATACACTGGATACAGATAAGGAGACAACGCCGATGCTCTCAATATCATTAGCAGTGTGTGTGTGTGTAGACATAAAGTGGAGTTAGAACTACCCAGTTTGATGTTTCATATAAATGTCTTTTACCTAAATTATTCATTTAGCTACCAGGAAGCAGCATCTTGTGCAGAGCCAGTGAAAAGATACATTCATGGAGCACTTTATTAGGAGATTTGAGATTGTGAAGCCTGAATCTGACACATTTTCAAAATGTACAGTCAAAAACAAGATTAAAGAGTTCTTTACAGGTCCATCCAAGTCTGAGAACCTGACCCAAGACCGGTCAAATGTTCTGGGTCTGGTGCCGTTGCACTGACTGAGGGTCCCAAGCCCATTTAACATTGTGTCACATCAAAATAAAGTGGATCTGGAAAAAACCCTGCTGCGATCACACAGGTGCTGTGTGTCTATTTACAACAACATAATAACATTACGATGAGGATGCAAAAGTGCTGTATTAGAAAGTATGAGGGCGTGGAGACGCATCAGCAAACAAATGCCTCTTTGCCGGAAGGTGATACCAAATGGCCCATATGTGTGGCCCTGCTCAGGAAGAGAGGCAACGGCGAATCACAACCATGGCAATGAATGACTAACTATTCTTATATAATAGTGTTAATAAGTTATCCTTATTCATTTATATGCAACAAAGCTGGATTCACAATGACAGAGAGAGGCCTAAATTGGAATAAGGAGTGGGTCAGCCATAGTGTTCCAGTCAGCAGGAAGGCGTTGGAAAGTAATTGGACACTTGTCATCCCCATGCTTCTTGGGTAGCTGCGTGTTTGAAAAAGCACACATGTGGCTCAGAGCTGATACTCGACCGTAAGTATGAAGTAAGGAATGCAAGGGAGAAAGATATTGAGGCTATAAAGCAAAGCAAAAAAACAATAATCAAGTCCATTCTCACACACCAATACAGACGGGGAAACTAGAAAAATTGTAAACAGCCTTTGTGGAGCAATCGAATAATCATTCGGATGGTGGAGAACACAAGTGAGGCGGCAGTTCATAACAAAACACAAATAAGTGCTATGGACAGATGAAACAAAAATGTAAATATTGAATAAGTGAATACTGGTCGATTTTTCATTCTTGCCGATGTAATGATGAAAAACCTACACATTGTGCCAGGTGTGTGGGCTGTTTCTCTCTCTCTCTATTATTTCGGTGGCAATCACAGACGGACTCCTGTGGAAAGAATGCAAAGGACATTCCAACCGTCCACACTCTGTCAAAGTAAAGCTGAGATTGAGACTAATGTCTACGTCCAGGGTTATTTCCACAAGGTTGTAAAAAAGGTCAGATTACAGGGTGGACATGTTTTAGAAAGACAGACGCCACGTATAGAATCGCATTGCACGCTGATGTCATCCTAAGTGATCTGTCGTTGGGTAAAAACGTCAGCACCAATAGCTACTACGTGTACCTGGCTCCAGCCCAGGCTCGCCAGGAAAAGAAGACGACACATGATCTAACAAAATATATTTGTATAATATGTAGCATGGCATTTGGGTCATAGGACATGGGTGGGATCGTGGCCAGTAGCTATCAAGCCTCTTAGAATCCTTCTTTGGCAGCAAACTACCATCTTGGAGAGAGTGCGGTTAATTATTAACTGTAAATATTAAAATGCAGAAAACTGAATATATGACAGTTTGCAGCTTTAGAAAAGGGTAATATGAGACATGCTCAGTATGATATGGCAATTTAGAATGAGAACAATTTCAACCCAGATTTACAAAATAAGGTATTACTGCTATCAGATGCTTTTTTTTCTCAGTGAACTTTAAAAATATACACACCCACAGACAGAAGACAGACATAGAACAATGTATGCCATCGAACAAAAACTTACTCAGCAATTGCACGAGGCATTGTATGTTGAATGTGGATAGCTTGTTCAGAAAATGAAGTACTTTGTTTGGAGAGTTTGGGATGTGCCCAAGGGCTGTGTTGTTGCTTTGTCTCCCTTTTCCTGCGTCCTGCTGACATCAGTATTTCCAGCACAAGAAGGTAAAAGGTTGTTTGATGGCTTACTTGGCACCCACGGACCTATTGTACATCAAATTCTCTACCTGGCATCCAACTCAGCAACTCACTGTCCTCTCTGTCAGCAACCTCACCTCTGTTCACCTTGTCCCCCACTTTATTACTTTGGAACAACATTTGCAAACTTTATTTTATGGCTGGTATTACGGCATGTGAGAACTTAAAAGCTCTCTGCCCCCACCCCCCGTAACAATTAAGTGACTACTCACAGACTATATGGATATTTTTTTTATCAAATTAAATTTTTACAACAATGCATGTCCCTCAGCCTAATGTTGTGGAGAAACCAAAATATTTAATTTTAGTACAAAGAAACCTCCGCTGTCCCGAAGTGCAGTGGTGAATTTAAATGCTGTTCTTTGATTATCCAAAAGAAAAAGGGTGTTATTTTCAAGGACATCTATTTACTTTCAGAAAACACCTATTAATATTCTTTCACAAATCCACGACTTCGATTTTGGTTATGTTAAATAATTTGTGAGTTAATGAATCGACAAATGAACTTGTGGCCGATGGTGATTGGTTCGTGTTTTGACCTTGAATGCAATGGTTTCAGCCCAAGCTTGGAAAGATCCTCCTTATTGAGAAAATAAAAGGAATAAAAAATAAAGGCAAATTACAGACAAGAGTTTGGTTCACTCGGGATTACCATTATTACAGGACGTAGCAATTTATCAAAGTAGGTTCATAAATATGTTACATAGAATCGGCTCCATCTACAAATAGATTGGTGGGAGTTTAAATGTGCTGTAGGTCCAGTGCGACCAATTTAACGGGATCCATATGTTTTTTGATCTCCTTCACTGTGTCTTACATGCTAGGAGCTTATTTTGGGGCTCGGGGGAGTCAGGATGTCTGGAGGGGCTGAAGGATGACGACATCCAAACCTCCGTTGTCCTCGCCCTGGACCATATCTCCATTAACCCCTACGTCGACAGCCGGACGTCTGATTCCAACCTGCTACCCTGTCTGAAAGCAATGTCAGATCACGTGGTCAGAGTGACCGCAAACACATACTTATTATAGTTTCTGACCTGCCTGGTAACAAGGGGGCTGCCTTGGCAAACGGCCTTGAATGGTTAAGGTAAACACGAAGGTATTCACTGCAGTACGGGCGAGGAGATGACAAACAAAAACTGGGTCAAAAGTATCTCAACTAATCCAAAGAAATATCAACAGAGGCACTCCTTGGAAGCGCACATGTTTTTTTGGGGTTTGGAACTATTCAGGCAAATAAATGTCCCCGTGTGACCTAAACCGACTCAAATGTAAGCTGCAACTTGGCTCTTCTCTGTAGCATCCATTATTTTACCTCAAAGTGAATGCATTAAAGCTAGAGCCAGGATAGCAAAAATGCATAACTATCAGGGTATAGTCAGTCTGGCCATTATGAGGATCCATCCATATTATTCCAAGTACTGATAATATATACAACTACTCTTCCGCCACATTGCTGAATAATATTAAAGATAAAAGCAGTCGAGCTTTTCCTGTTATAGGCTCCTACCTCCCCTTCACCCGTGAGCACAACTGAGATTCACAAAACCAATACTGCCATAAATCATATATCATTGCACGACTCCTCATCGGCTCACCGGGCATCAGGCAATACAATGAAATCCTTGTGATACATAACAGCATAGTGGACATAACATTCATTTTGTAAAATTGAATAATGAAACAAGGCATTAAAGAAAGCACAACAGGAGGGGGTAAGCGCATACAAATCTTTGTCTGGGCAGACAGAACAACAGATCATTTTTAGATTGAAAGAAGGTGCGTTATACTGGTATAAAATCCATCCTGAGAGCTAAAGTAATGTTTCATAAAACCATCAGGAGATTCACAATGCCTGCCATGAAATTGTGGAGATCTCCGCAAATATGCAATTATGGTCGGCAGCGTTTAGGAATGTTGCTTTGTGTACAACATCTTTGAGCTGGAAAGACTTACATAGAGAGAAAATTGCAAACCCAGGGATTTAAATATGTTGCAGTGCAATTATGTAACACCCAACTCTGTATGTTTGCATCTGCCCTCTGTCCAAAAAAGATGACATAACTCACAATGGCTGATTAAACATTCGTCAAAATATGGAGAAAAATCCCTCCCAGCTCAGACTTAATGCTCAACAAATGAAAAGTATGCATTCCTGACATAATTCCTGTCACATCACTTGTTACAGTACACAAGAGGCTTCTTTATGTTCAGATTCCCTTGTCATGTGTGACTTTGTTTATCTATTCTCAGTTTTCATTTAGCTTTTAGTCATGCTAGTTCATCAGGATTTTAAAAGCCCACATTATTTCCTTTGTCCGTTTGAATCAATTTTACATTTGCCGCACACTCACAACTGCGGCTCTTTAATGGCTTGCCAGACAAATGTACACGCACGAGTGACACGCATCTATAATGGCTTGCCAAACAGATGAAGGCGCACTGCCGACAAACACAAAAACACGTGTGTGCCGGGGCTCACGTTAAACATGAGACTCCTGCTTCTCTTTCGGAGATCGTGGCAACTGTGTCATTCCTCCCTGCAGCCTTCCTACGCTGCTGTTACATGACAACTAGAGCACATCTTAACCAATGAAAGTGCACTAGTGATCTGTGGCCAATCGGGGAGGCTCGACGAAGGCCTCGCTTAAAGCTACAATATGTCTGAGGCTCATGGGACATAGCCATTTAAACACCTTCTGACACACACTCGTGACTCTAGATAATTACTCGGAGATGGAAGCAGTTAGGGAAAACAGTTATTTTATCACTTTTTCCTCTCCTCTAATTCTCAGACTTAAACCCGGGCGTTTTGCCCTGACAAGCTCTTTTTACTTACTCACTGTTTGGAATCTATGAGAAATAGGAAAGTCTGTAGATGCGTATGTGTCATGTGCCAAGTCCTGATCCTTATAATAAGGTTCAAGTATGATTAAAAGCACCCGAACAGTTTTGTGCTTCAAAGGTGTGCATTGCAGACACTGCCCTCTTAGAGGATTGTTGATACTATGAGGTCATTATTGATTATTGAAGGGAGTGTACCTGTGCAAAGTTGCCTAGTACAGTTTCAGCTGATGTTTTTGACATGCTTTTTTTTGTCTGTTAATGTGTCCAAAGATCTGAAATTCAATTGACAATGACAGAAAAGACAGCAAAAATAAGCAGATCATTGCAATTAAGAAACAGGAACCAGACAATCTTTGGCCTCCTGCTATTGCCCGATGAATTATTCCTTCGAGAATTGTTTTCACCCCGTTTCACATCTCTGTTCTACCAGAGTATTTTTGATCACACCGCACAGACACCCACGAGACTCGAAGCCTTGGAGGAAACAGATACTGCGCAACGCTGGAAACGTTCACACACTAACCAAACACAGAGGACTACACACAACCTTCCCGCTCTCCGGCTTGTCTACTCACTCCTGAGGATGATTTGAGCGCTGCTGATCTTCTGTCTGTTCTGGGAGAGTCGCTGAACTCTTGTTGCAGCAGGCATGTCTGTGGGTCCTTGGCTGCACTAAAGATGTAGAAAGAAAAACTGGCGGACCCTCTTTGCCTTTGAGCTAGCCTTCCTTTTTTCTGTTTTTGAACTTTACTTTTCTCTGTCAGCCGCTCGTCTTTTCACACGTCTTTGCCTCTTACTCTCAGTTTTCTTTCTCAGCTTCTGTCTCTCACTGTGTCTTCCTCCTACTCTTCTTCTTGATGTCCCAACCTCTGTGTGCAGTTGGGCAGACGGGCCGTTGTGTGGGGAGCCACTCTTAATTTTGATGCTGGACACCATGAGCTCATGGGGAAAAACGAAAAGTGGGGCAGGCGGGCAAACGGGGGACGAGAAGGTGGGGTTGGGGGTCGAGGGGGCTGTCTGAAACACATAAACACATACCAGACTGATGTGGTGCAGAGGAGATGCTGTGTCCCTAAATCACCCTCGTGATCTGCAAAAACAAAATCATTCTGGTCGTGGGATGTAGACTGTTTCTACGGGATGGGTAGTGCGAGTCGCCCCGCGTTTCTCTCCACCTTTGTGCTCTCTCAGATTTCACTCCCTCCTCTGTTCAGTTTTTCTCCTGAGCCAAAGTCACGTGGTGCTCTGTTGGCAGGGACTATAAAGACCAAAAATAAATGACAATCCCCAGTTAGCAAGTTTTCACACGTCTCTGTGGAGACAAGCTGCTGCCAACTCTCAGTCTGGCTGTGCAGACAAATAGACCAGAGAGTTAGATTCTGCTCATCTGACAGGCGCGCTCCAATAATACAATCCATCATTAATTGTTTGCTTTATTTTATCTGCAGTAAGCACTACACTTTTGTCTATATTGTTGTACTAGGTACTAGGTTTGCGTTTATCTATATTTCTCCACTACATATTAAATAAAGTGCTTTCCTGAACGGCATTTATTTAACAATGAGTGACTAGTAAATACATAAGGGAGTAACTTTCTATATCATTTATATATATATATTTATTATATATATATATATATATAGGGTGAAACACCATAAAATAGATATAGAAAAACATGACACATTTCCTTACACATTTATTATTTCCGTATGGTTAATTATCCCACTTGCACCTTAGATCTCGTAACTACATATTTCTGTATTTTTTTGTACTGTGCATTCCACTCTTCCGTATGATTAGTTTTCCATTCATACTGTAAATTTAAACCGCATAAGGTATTTCTTGTTCTTAATACTTGCACTGCTTATATTACTCTCTTACATACAGCCCTTTTTCCACTGCATTTACTCAGGTCACTGTATATATATATATATTGTATCTTCAGTACTTGCACAGTCTCAGTTTACTTTGTTCTAAACCTGTGTTTTTTATGTTTGTATACTTTTTACGTCTGCCGCTGCAACACTGCAAATTTCCCCACTGTGGGACAATAAAGGATTGTCTAATCTTATCTTATCTTATATTTAACTGCCAAAAATTGTCCAGTTCCATTTGAGAAAAAAATGACACACATTAATATGTACATTACAACTCCATGGAGAATAAATGATATAATACCATGAAAATAACTCTGACTTTGACACCCTGTGTATTTTAATTTAAGTAGATTGAGTTCATGTTAACATAAAAACATTTATTTTTTTACTTTTTTGGGAATTTTGGGAACAGCATTGTGTAGAAAATACAGGGCAGCAGACATAGAGGAGCAGCTGCCAGGATGCTGCGCTCCATCCATTCTCACAGACTGACATGACATTTTGCCTGTGAGCTGTTGACACTTACACACATCCAATACAATGACAAAGGTTAAGTCGGGACAACATTGTTTTTCCTCAAGCGCTGTTCAACAAGGCTATGGAGGCAACTAACACAGCATTCTATATTGTGAACAAACGCATACCTGACAAATCTCGTCCATCATCCACAGGTCATTCCACTTTTGTACCTGTGACTTCCTGTTGACATTGAAATTGTTTCCCCCCCCCCTTCACTGCCATGGCCTGAGAGGAGTGGATTAATGGCCAAACCACAACACAGACAGACGCCCGGCGACTTACGACCTAGCCATCCCACTCCTAATCCCCGACCTCCATCCAGCTCTACTTTAGCCTTTTTAGGAGAAGTGGGAACCACTGATTAAAATAGTTTGTGTGGCAGGATCACCACAAGTCCGTGTTGTCGATCTCACAGGTTTGAGACTACGTCACCGTGCCACATGTAGAAATGACGAGGTTACCCGCCTTATGACTACGCAGGGAGCAATGAAGAGAAGGCGTAGCTGGTGTCAGCGATGCGAGGCCAGGTGATGAAACTGTTGTGCCAAATTTCATTTCAGTGCAAACACATGCTGCATACACACACACAAGGTCAAAGAGATAGCAAAGCCGTGAGTGTTTTGTTCGTGATTTCAAGTCTTATTTTAGGGCCCCCTCATACACACACTGTGCATGCCATCTGTCAGCGCATCCACTTGCGTTCCAAAGATGGAAACAATGTTGTGATTTGTTCAATTGCTAAACTCAGACGTATTAACACGTCCCTGCACCCCACCAGCCCACACAGGTGCACACAAATAGTTCCGGGAAACACTAGACTGGTTTTCTGTGTCAACCAAACACTGACAACAAAGACGCTGCACTTTGGTACACTTCGTTTCGCACTGAAGCTTCTGAATAGCTGACATAATCAAGAACTGCTTATTTGTTTATCTGGGTCAGATGAAACTTCAAAGGGGGATATTACAGCAGTTGCAATTCTAGATTAAAAGGGTTTAAGAGAGCAAGGGATGTGTTGCGTCTACAAAATGACCTACAATGCGTTTCACTATATTTGGTTATATAGAGTCTTCCTCAGATAGAATTCAGCTGAGTGAGAGCAGAGAAGGTAAAACTGAGGGCCAGTGTGTGACGAGTTGGGACAACTCATCTTTTAGGAAACTGACCCTGAACTGAAGAGGTAACGCCATGTCACTGCATGGAATAATTATGCAGGAAGCAGAGGTCATAAGCAGGACATTGGAATAGATAGACCATAGGACACAGTTGTACATTCCCAAACTCAATCCAATCCAAGAGTTTGTTGGGGCATGACCACTCTTGATCACACCATTAACCATAACATTAATCAAATGGTGCTTATGTTCTGCTTATTGACCCCAACCTCAACTATGTAGAAATGTTGACGCAAAAACGATGTTTTCTTGACCACAAACTAAGTGGCTATTTTCATCCAAACCATAATCTTTCTTTAACCGTAACCAAAGGATTTTCATGCGTAACGCTAACAAAACCTTGAACACAGTGTTGCCAGAGCAAAAAAAAATGGTTAATGTTTCCACTGATAGTTTTAAAAAGTGTTTGATGGCAAAGATCAACGATGAGGGGAGTCAGATTACAGCAGAGGTCGGACACAAATACATCTTTTCTTATTTAATTTGGAAGATTTGATGACCCTATGAATTTGATTTAAGCATGTAATAAAACCACTGAATCCAGATACCTAAACAAATGATGGTATGCTTATGGAACTGTTGTGGTTTCGTTACATTAATGCAAAGAGCTTCTTGGTGAGGCTGAGGAAAATGTTGAGGTTTGTATTAAAATAGGTGCTCTTTTGAGACACCCTGACCTATGGGTCATAGCGTGGTTCCCATAGTAAATGCATTTTTACAATTTATTTTACTTCATACATTTAAAGGATACATTTTGAATTTCATTTTAACATAGCACAATTGGACAATGACCTTGGGGGAAAACCTGCTAAGTGCTACTTCATTTCATTTAATATCCCTTATTAAAAGGGAGTTCACAGTTCACATTTATTTTTGGTTTGGTAAGATGAATTATTGTAACAGATTAAAAGGAGATGAGTTTAGCTATGTTGGTCCAATGTTGGACCAGCATAAGTTCTCTGGATTTTAAATCAAAAGCTTAACGTACTGAAAACTGGACAAAGACATAAGCAGAAGGGGAAAGAGATTACTTAAGTACACTAATACACAGTTTTAGGGGAGGAATAATCAAACAAGCCCAATTCTCCACACTTCCTGCTCTCCTTTCCCTTTTCAAATCTAATCAATGTTAATAAAAAGTGCTCTCAGGCCCTGGATAAAAGAAGGGACTCACAAGGAGTAATGAACAGAATCCAAATCAGGCCTACAAAGTGACAACTACTGTAAAAGTAAAAGACACTGCATAAATCATCCTCCCTTGAAAAGCTAGCTGTAAGAAGGGCTTCCATTACTGTGCTCTGTCAAGACCAAGTTCCATTTAACTATCCTGTCAGGCCGAAGCTGGCCCAGATGCGATTTACTGCACGCCTCCATTGATTATTGAGCGGTTCCCGTACACTGCGAACACCCATTCCTACTTTGGATCAAAGCTCGGGAGCCAGTGAGAGAAACTTAAAGACACCACTTCATGTGTGTGAAAATAGTAACACGAATCAAACCAATGGAAAGTTCAACAGGGACACTGGCATTCAGCCCAGTCCTACACAGCACAGCTAAGGCCTCAAAACAATCAAAAGCTTCCTCTCTAACAATCACTTAGCGCATATAAATAGCACTTACAAAATAAGTCACCTGACTCTCACTCATGCAACAGGACTTTAACACCCACTGAGTGAGTTACGGAGGGGGAGCCCCGTGTGCCAGCAGGATTGTCAGGTCCACAGATGACCGACTGGAATAGATGCAACCGAGAGCAGCTGCCGGGGCTACAGATACGATATGAGCAAAACTGCAGGGTGGAAGGGGAAACCCTGTCGCCTTGCTCGGACTACTGTACGCAACTCGAGGAACCGCTGAGACAGGTTTAGAGGCAAAGTGAAGAAAAGGTGGCAGAGAGAGGGACAGATCAAGTGATTAAAAAACAGCAAAGGATCGATACAAAAGACTGTACTGTACTGGAACTCTGATATATAGATTCAGGTCAGACTCAAATGTATATTTACTTGGTTTTAGGTAAATAAATAAAAAGGAAAACAATCCATACTATTTTGCAAATGTATGATTCGACGCCAGACATAAAAAGGAAAAAAAAGATTGCTGCTGCACAAACGAGCAGTGCGTCGACCTCAATCTCGGGGGTCAGTGGCAGCCGTTTAGAGTTAGAGTCAGAGGCGCTCCAAGGCTGCATGTCCCCGTAAGTAATTACAGGCTTGTCGTGCCATATTACGGGAAGCAGATTACTCAGAGAAGATGTGCTACTCGAGAGTATTGAAGGCAAAAAGGACATGCTCAGATTGGAAACTGGAGAGTGCGCAAATATAGAGAGAGGGCTACGCGAGACAATCGCAGCACACAGCGTATTTTAGTGACTGGCACACACAGTTTGGTTCACATCTGTGGTTGCACATGAAGGAATCCACGTGTAAAATGGATTTGCTCACTCATTTACATGAGTGCAGAGCAACACCGTCAGAAAAAAACAAATAAAATCAAAATGAGAACTAGCAGGCTCACAGACAACAATTGAACAGAAAAAGAGACTAGAGGGACTTCTGAACTGTGCTGTGTAACAGTGATGGCGGACTGTGGGGTCTCCTGCCTTCTCAAACACCGCAAAGTAGAAAACAATATAAACGTGTAAGCTGAGTGGGTTGAAGAGCCTAGAGGCACACAGGCAGACAGCACCACAAAGTGTATGTACCCATTTCCATTTCCAATTCAAAATCACACATTTTCAAGGCTTTCCTGGACCCTTGGGAACAATAAATCTGCATTAATTGTGGTAATGTGTTGCCGGTCACCTTGCCAAAGTGCAAATGTCACGTCTAATATTGGTAAAACAGAGAAGTTGCATGTAGAAAAGCCAAAACAATGTGCTGATTAAAACATGTCCTATTAAGTTAGCCGTTTACCTCATTCACGTATAAACGAGGTTTAAGGATTTCTTTCTTTTTCTTTCATATATTGAATTGGTGGAGGCTTACTGTGTCCTATGTGCAGGACAGTGCCAAATGTGACTCCCACAGATATCTTGTGATACATTTGGCTTTTAGATTGACACATTTCAGGAGAGAACTTCCTTTTACCTGCTCTCTTTCTCTCTCATCATCGAATACACAGAAACACAGAAACACAGACAGACAGACAGACAGACAGACAGACACACACACACACACACACACACACACACACACACACACACCCTAGCACCATTAGTATCATGAGGTGCATGATTATCAGGTAAATTAGTGGACTGTTTGGTGTGTGGTGCAAGTCTTGGCTTAGGGGAGAGAGCAAGGTATGGAGAGGAGAGGATGTGGGGCGTTAGGAGCAGCATCAGGTATTGCACACATACAAAGAGGCTGCAATTAAAACCTCTGCTGCATCTTTGTTGTATTAAAGCCCAAAACACACATCAACATTATCGGGCTAACAATCCCCTCCCACACCCTCTCATCCCTTTTGGCAGGTAGGAAAATGGAGACACACAGCCAGAGGATGGAGCATAATGAGTGCATGTTTCAGAGAACCAAGGTCGTGGTGTACCACTGGAAATATTTGTGGCACTGATAGAATGTGTGTGTGTGTTAGTGTGTGTGTGTGTGTGTGTGCGCACGAGTGTGTGTGGTGTCGTTGTCTCTTTTAGGCTGAGCTCTAAGCTCAAGTAAATAGGTTTTAGAAATGATTTAGAAAGTGCCAGATGTAAGTACCAATCATGCTCAGTGATGCTAAAAATGCATCATCCCATTAAATCATGCTGTTAGCAGGAGCCGTCTATCATTAGCTGCCTGCTGAGCGTTCAGACAGGCAGCTCCAAATGGAAGTTTTGATTAAGAGGAGTCACGTCTGCAGTAAATGCAGCCGTCTCTCTTTGTGGTGAATTAACCCCAATCATTGTTTCTGCCAAAGCCATTAGTGACTCTTGCTCACATTTAAAACAACAACAACAACACGTTTTTTACTCTTGACAGATGTCTTCAGTTATCCTGCATGTTTCAAATCATGTTCCCGACACACAAGCCCCAGCCTCCCGTCTCTGAGCGTTTCATACCCATAATTCAATGTGTTCCTCCTGCACACAGTTACAACAAAACCAGCTACTTAGCTGCAGTATTTAAAGCACCGAGCTGCAGGGACAGCTTCACTTTTTTCACAGAAACGCTCCGTTTTTAAAATACATGTAAATCCCTCACCAGCGTCAGTGCTGGTGTAACGGACATCTGGATATTCGAAATATTTTACGGGCAATTCAAATACATTTGTCTTGATTTGATTGAAAAGCAAAAACTGCAGGTAGTGTCACCGAGAGGGATCTAAAGAGGGTACTGAGGTCTACATAGTAAGCCGATGTAAACACACACTTCTTTCAGCCATTGGAAGGACACGGTGCTGTAGATAAAAGAGTCTTACCAGAGTCCTGGTTGGAGTTGAGCACCTCCAGGGCGTGCATCATGGCACTGGCAAACACATTGGCATCCTCCTTGCTGCCAAAGTTGAGGCCGTAGACCTGCCTGGAGTCACGCCACTGGTGGAAGGTCTGCGTGGCCTGGTTGTACTTCAGACCCTTGGGAATTGCACAGTTTATCACCACCTGATGACCACAAGAGGTAGGGGAAAAAAAGGAAAATGTTGTTTAGATCAGCGAGTGGGGTTGGATACTGAACTGTCTACTTTGTGTGCGTTTGTGTGTGTGTCTGTGTCAGTGACAGGTAAAGACAAAAAGAGAGTGGGGAGATACAGAGAAGATCAGCGCCTACACTGTGCGTAGCGGCCACAAAAAAATCAACATAAGTGTGAAACAACACCAACGTAACAGAAAATGCGAAATGTAACACTTGGTTTGGTTGGTATCGGTACCGAATTAGACATACCGGTACCAGATCGCTTTAAATGTGACTGGTTTCCAACCTTAATGGCTATTAACATGTAAGTAATGCATCTTTGACATCAGTAGTCCCATTACAGGATGCTTATTATGCCTGTATTGTTGTCCTGAAGTGACGGAAGCTTAAACTGACATTAAAACTTTAACATTTAGTAAAAGGTTATGGAAAGAGTGTGTGACAGCAAAGCTGACCTTGGGTTTATGGCCAAGAAGCACACATACAGACATTCAATTAAAATCATATCACTTTTTTTTATATAGCCGTTATTAAGGATAACACAAATAAACTATATCTCTCTCTCTCTGCCATGACACAAATTGTGTCCATCTGATACCACAATCGCAAAAATATGATTCAAAACAAGCTCACACACTCTTCGATCCTGTCCCACTAAAAGGCCTCCTCTAACTAAACACTCACGCTGTTGCTCATAATAGGGTGAAATATAATTATTAAAAAGGACTTTATGACCCCCTCTGTCCTTCAATGCTAACATGAGGGATTTTTATGGGCCTTTGGGCCGTCATCCAAGCTACTCCACCGTGACTCCTTGAGACAGAGAGCGTTTCACTAAGTGGGAGAGCCAATACCTGCCATGACAACACATTCTCCTCTCTACACAGCATCCTGCATCCTCATAGTTAGTATTGTCATTTGTTTCTAGAGAAGAGTATTCATTTAGACTCTTAGTGAGTATGAACAACAACAAAAAATCTGTAATATTTATTCATCCATATCTATTTTATTTTGTCAAAAAAGATGTTATTTTATTTTTAGCCAAGGGAGACACATATTTTAGTTTAAAGTTGCCTTATATGCTAATAAGAGGAAATAATTTATATTCTGTAACACACCCACATACAAAAATACACACAGTGAAGCTACATATATGTAGCGCACACACTCATAACCATGGTGCATCACCCCTCATTACGATGCATATCAAATTTGGTTTATGGCTGCTCTCAAACTGTGAGCTCATCTGAGTCTCTCACTGCCATTTCCTCCATTTTCAGGGATTCTGTTTTTTGTAAGTGAACGTGTATGTGTTATATAAGCCTTTG
The DNA here is from genome assembly GCA_016785305.1 of Colistium nudipinnis. NCBI lineage: Eukaryota > Metazoa > Chordata > Actinopteri > Pleuronectiformes > Rhombosoleidae > Colistium > Colistium nudipinnis. The sequence continues at coordinate 513,397 of JAFBJU010000569.1, read as the reverse complement.
CGTGCGCAGTAGGTTTTGGCCAACATTGTTTGTGCCTGGAGTGAATTTAGTTGAAGGTTCAAGGCGATAGCAAGTCAAGATTCTGACTGGTTAGTGGTTCAGCGGAAGGTCAGCTTGTGTGTGTGCTGATTTTTTATTTTTTCATTTACATCCCAGTTCTTCTTTTACAAAAAATGTGAAGAGACACTTTCTGTGTACTCAGAATCCCTTAAATATTAGATTGAATAAGAACTATTTTAAGGTCTCAACTGTGTTGACTAATTTGTAGAATGTGCTGTAGCCATTACATGATATGATCACAGGACTCTGTGGATATGGTGCCTGGTGATGGTCGCTCGCCAACGGCTTCAGCCATCATTGTGTTCACAAGATAAGAGTTTATGACACGCCCTCTGAGCAGCGCTGCATCGTCAGGGCAGACTGGACAGCACATTGACTTGGCAGGCTTTAGGAGTTAGGTTCGCTGCTGCTTGCCTTTTGATCGTGCCAGTTGGTGTCAGGGTTAATTCATAGAGCTTTTTTTGAAAAATGTTACTTTCCAAGATAAAGTTAAAAACGTTTAATTTAGTCTTAGATAGATAGAAGATAATAATTGCTGAGGGGTTTTAATCAGTCTTTTTGTGTATCATTGTGAGAGTGAGAGCAGTTTAAATTCGTGTTGCGTATTCTCACTTTGTGGAGGTGTGTCTTTTAACTTACATTTGGATTTTTGATTGTGACCAAGTGCTCAATGATATTAATATCAAAGAACAGTTGACTGACAAAATACCAATCTAAAGTCTGATATCAACTGAAGTCATGCAATAAATGTATAGCGTTGCATGCACTGACCTGATGATCTTGGATCTTGCGTCCCACCACGCGGAAGGCATTGTTGCCTGTGTGATGGTAGATATGGACTCTGCTGAAGCCAGTGGAACCGCCGGCTGGGACCCACTTCTTATTGGCATCGTCATACACCATGACTGCGGCTCGCGCCTGGCAAATACTCTGTTCGCTGTACGGACAAGGGACACAGACAGAGAAAATCATGACAAATCTTTTAGCTGTACCAAAAAAAAAACACCATACTTTTTACATAAAATACTTATTATTACAATTATACCTATTATTATTATTATTATTATTATTATTATTATTATTATTATTATTATTATTATTATTATTGCGTTTGCTTTCTTTTTGGATGGCTGATACTTTTGCTGGATTGATAAGTCATGTGCAAATATTTCCGGCCATGCAGTTTTTATATGTTGATTAATAACGCCATTGCATTTACACTTGTGTTTAATGTACCCACAATGCATCCCTGCCCCCAACTCTGAAAGTCTTTTGACCGATAAGGTCCCCCTCCAACCTCAAAGTCTCCCCAGTTCACGTGGTCTAATACTATCCTCTCACCCAAAACACTTTTTAATGACAAGTGCAACTGGGGTACAACACTCTGACTTAGAGTTCCTGGTGTGCATGTTTCAAGATTATACATATATGAAACTTGAGGGTCAAACAAAAAATACTCTGAATGTTAAGTGTGAACAGAGCTATTACATGTGCAACTGTAGACATACAAAAGTGTAAAGCCTCAACAGATGTCAAAGCCATTTGGTATGAATCTCAAACCCTGGTGGATAGACAACGTAAGAGAACCGCGTTGAAACATTTATCTCCTGGTTGTATTGCATGCTCTTTCTTACAGTCTCAAAAGACACACACGCACATACAGTGTGTCTCTGTCTCCACACTTGCTCACCAGCATCCAGCTTTCACACACATTCACACCTCTGCTAATGTGCTTCATTACGATTACAGAAGCTCCGCCGTGTCAACACTCCGCAGCAGCTGGTGAACTTGCAATCAATCTCTAGACTTTTGTCACAGATCTGTACGGAACCCTGAGAAGGCAGAATAATTAATTCATCCCTTGCACTTGCTCTGCCTGAGGATATTTACATACTCTACAGGCAAATTAAATAAAGTCAAATCAATGTACTTTTCACAAAGGCTCAGAGCAGTCAACAGGCCTTTACACTGCACGTCAAAATCAGAAAGGTCAAGCTCATATAAAACTGGCGTATTTTTTCTGAAAACTCCGAAGTGAGTTCTGTTTGTACAAGTACAGAGAGCAATGCTTTTTCCCCAAATAAGTTATAATACATAATACATGAAATACATACAATAGGCTAAGATGATGATGACGATGATACTACCCCACGTCAGAAAAGCATGAAGAGCTAAAAAAAATAAGTGGCTCACAGGGATAGTCTCACATGGCATTCCCCACAATGTCAGCTGATGTTGTGTTCCTAAGTTATGTTGTTGTTGTTGTTGACAAAACCACGCGCTGATATCTCACTTGCACAAGAAATATTGTTGTACGTGTGACCCTGCAATCTGGAACACCACGTGGAAAACATTAACAGCTTTGCATATTTGGGGATTCAGTCTGAACAGGAAAAAAAGACAAAAAAAACAAGATGTGGTCTAAAATACAGTGAGTTCAAGAAAACTAAAACATGAAGAGTTTGCAGTCAACTACAAACAAAAGTGTGTTTGGGGGGGGTCAACTGAATATGACTGAATATGACTGATATGACTAATTCTGTCGGCTTCTAAAAATAGCCGACAGAACACTGCACACTTGTAAACTGCATTTTTGTGTAACGAATGTATTGCGGACACCAACGGAGCAGCCCCTTAAAGCACATCATCAAGGGAGGCACACATGACACATCTTATCTTTCTCGTCCATGGTTACGCCACATTAAGATCATCAACATTGTCCTCGTTAAGGTCCATGTGTGGATGCATTGTCTCTATGTCTCTGCAGCTGCCGTGGGTATATGATGTCAGACCATAAACAGTGAAAAGTTGATTTCCGCTTATTGAGTACTTGACTGGTGTGATCTGGTCTTGTTGACCCTCCTGTTAACCTCGCTCTCGCTCTCTCCCTTCTCTCTCTTTTCCCTCCGAGCTGGCTGTCGGCGTGCTTATAGAAAGTGGTGTTTCTTCCAACAACGGTTCTCAAAAATGTTTGTGCGACATTCCCCAACAGACCAATCGTGATAGCTCCAGTACCCCTCTATCAAGACCATCTGTACGGTTTCACATGCGTTAATTTGTCATTTGCTTAAATCGGGGTATTATTTAAAGAGCTCCTCTAGTAAAAATCCACTTTTAAACCTTGTAAACATGTCCATATGGGCATATCGCATATTTTTTATTTTTATGATGCCACATAAAACATGAGTGCCACAAGAAGTTAGCAGACTGGCAGTTTATTTCCCCCTTGAAACTGAAGTGAACCAATGAAAATGCAATACTGTCAATAATACAATACAGTCCCAATACTCATACTACACCTAATAGCTGATTCCCTGTGGCATCCCAAGGCTTATCAGGGAGAAGCAAGTTGGCGCTAATATTTTATGTATTTTATAAGCTAAATATAAAAAAAAATAATAAATATGAATATCTGACGGCAGAATATTTTAGGCGTAGTTACTCATACTATTAGTTATACAAAAGTGGGTCTCTCTTTTATATTATTTGTCATACAAATAAACTATTAATGTTTAGGTTAGGTTCACTGTATCTATTATGTTTTGCTTACTGTTTACTTCTTAAGACAGCTGATCATGGGATGTGAATAAAATGTCTACATAAAATCAGAAATACATTTTTGTGTGAATTAATTCATGTATTATTTATTTATTATGTGGTATTATTATCCTTTGATTGGCCTTTTATTATAGCTGGCCAGCCACCAACTAATGTATCCAAATCATAGACATACATTTGGTTGGTGTTAGGTGATTACACAGCTTGACGACACACCACAGGAATCCTATTCAGATAGCTCTCAGTTATATGCAGTACATATGTGCACATTACCGTCAAAGAGTGTCTAATGAAGTGGAAGAGAGCACACGCACACATGCGGAAGAAAAATCTGCAGAGCTGACGAGCACAGGAACGGATAATGGGATATGAGAGGAAAGTATTTTCATCCCTTCATTAATGTTAATGAGGCCCTGAGTTAAGATGGGTTCTGACTTCAAAGAGGAACAAAGCAGTTCAAGGGGCTTCGCCGCGCTGATGTCATATCTTGCAGGGATTGGGTGGGTGAGGGAGAAGGGTGTGCAGAGGGCATGGAGAGGAGGCGCCGCTAAGGATAAACGAGAGTGGCATAATCAGTCTAATTAAAGAATAAAAGAAAGAATGAAGAGTCATTTGGCCCCTCTTGAGCCTTGTCTGTTGAATTAATCATTGACCTGATTACTTATTATTTTCGATTATAATAAATATTAGTAGGAAGAGAAAAGGGCAGATAGCACATCCTTGATATATTATCTGATTGTACTGACTCACTGTATCACCACTATGGATGGAAATTGTGACTAATTTCATTGCTAATGGGCCAAAGTTACATAACCATGCTACCGTCTGGTCTAAATTTAGAAACAGACCAAAAAAGGGGGAAGTGAAATCTCATTCACCGTGTCTGCCAAACATAATTTGACAAAGCCAGGCAGTGAAGGATGATTCCACTTCATGTCATGCCAGCGACTTTGCTCCTTGTGCAAGTGTGTTGACCTCAGATTCCCTTTGTACAGAAGACCGGTTCGATTTTAGACCGCACAGCTTCATATACAGTATGTGTTCATCAATGAGAACAAAACAGAAACTCTAAAAAGCCTTAATAGTGCCTTAATAGTCCTTAATAGTGTCATATGCCATATGATCCTATTAAGGACAGAATGAGTGAAAAAGGGCCTTGTAATAGCGATGACAGCGGGCAAATGGGCATCTTGTTTTCGACTTTTTGTCTGCAACAAGTCACAGGGACATTCGCAAACCTTTGACACACGGAACGGAACAGACTACTCATAGTTTCCGATGTAATCACTGAGACTGTCAGACTTTCAGCGGCTCAGTCTCAATCAGCTGGATGCTATTATGGTGTGATTCCCCCGTCCGCCTCCTCTACTTCCTCCGTTTCCCTCAAGACAGGAAAAAATGGCCAAAAAAAACTCAACTCCTCAAAGAATTACGTTTCTATGGAACTAAACAGCAGCAGCAGATTTGTTTTGTAGGAAAAAAAAATTGCAACCAGATTAGGTTTTCAACATGAGGGAAATGTGGCGGTGCAATGCTTGGGACCATTCTGTGTGTAGTTTGCATATTCTGTTTATTTCCTGATGCTTTGGTTTCCTCCCACGGTCCAAAGATGTTTTACTTTTCTAAATTACTTCTGAAATGATTGTGTTTGAAGAACTGGACTAAAAAGCTAATTCAACAACTGTCATCACATGACATATCCCCGAAGCAAAACAAAAATATCGAAGAACTCAACTTCACTAGCTGATTAACATAACTGTAAAGTTCCATGATAAAATTCCAAATGATGGCAGAGTTTTACTCGGGAAACCAAATAAGTGCAGGGACAGAAATACCAATAACTACACACCACAAATGATATGCTGCAGGGATAAATAAGAGATATGCCACACACACAGACCCAGAAGCAGGCACTGTCTGTATTAGAATCTAGTAATTCATAGACTGACTCACGAGAGGTCTTTCTTCTTTTTTTTTGTGTTTCTCAATCCGAAATCGAGTTGCTTTATTTATATTTGCCCTTTTTGGCAGTAAACCACCTGAAAATAAACGTCTCCGCTCTGAGAGGCCGGAGTCGGTTCCCTCCGAGCCGGAGGAGTCGGATAAATCCCGCGAAGCTGAAGCAAAACATGCAGGCAGAGCAACATAAATGTTGGAGAAGGCTTTTCCAAGCTCGGGTGGGGGATCCAGGGGGAGCCCCTGCTAGGAAAATGAGAGAAAAAGAGAGAAGACAGAAGGAGGGATGACCCGGGGGTTCATTCAGAGAGGAGTGCAGGAAGGAGCTTCAGGCCAAAGGAGCTTTAGGGAACGCCACATCGACATTTTTCCTTTTCTTTTTCTAACCAGGTCTTTCATTTTCAGCTCTCACCTCCCTTTTTCACCCAATTTATAATTTCGTGTACCACTGTGTCTCGCACTCCCACCGCCTTCCTCGATCCTTTTTTTTTTATTTTTTATCCCCTCGTCTGTCTCCCCTCTCGTTCCCTTTCTCTCTCCCACTCATTAATCAGCCATCACTTGTGGAGTGGTGCGGAAGATGCAGGCTGCTTCCAGCCCATATGGAAGTAATCAGGAGGGGGCAGGGAGGAACGGCAGAGGCCCCACAGACAAGAGAAAGTCCCTGTTCTACAACGGCCTCAAACATATCGCAATGAAGGGCAGCTTTTGCAAGAACAAATGCTTTCACAAGAACTTTTATTCTCACTATTACCTGTAGAACAGGTAGGTTACCCTCTACCCAGCTGTTACAATGTCTACAGACCATTATCAGTGTTTTCTCACAGCTCTCTGTGACACCTTAGGGTGTTGTGTCCTATAATCCAGCTGTAGATACTGGAGGATGGTGTGTTTTTTTGATCTTTATGAAAAACCAAAAATAACAGCAACCGTGTCAGGAAGTTTGCAAAAGGTTAGTATCTCTGGCCAGAGAGAGAATCCATGTTTCCAGGCTCTTTGCTTGTGGCCAAACCACAGCGGATTGAACTAGTCAGCGTCCTATGAGGTAGGATCTACTGGCAGCTGCGATTGTTGCTTAGGTGAAACGACAGCAAGATGCAGCTGCAACTTAAGAAATGAGAAAAAACTGAATCGAACGGACATGTGGCCACAACTTCCTCATGTACCGCTATAAGTATTCAGTATAGGATCTATAGGTCTGACCCATGTGACAGAACCAGGCTGCAACTAATAAACTGACTCAGCAAACGATACCTGGCAAGTGATCAACAGTCCTGCATCCCGACACAGCCACAACCCCAGCAGCACCCCTTTCGAAGGCCTTTTTTTGGGGGGGAAACTGCAAACTGAGTCGTCACCACAGCAGCAGCAACGCAGCTTTATATGGGCTAAGGTCTGTGCAGCAGCTAAAAAGGGAAAAGGAGAGGGATAATAACCCCATGTGTGCAGATGTGCAGACATACAGTATACCCGGTCACTATTCAGTCATGAACACAACTGTTTGCGTTCTTGGAGGTTACACACGCACGCGCGCACGCGCGCACGCGAGCACACGCACACAACAGAATTCAGTAAAGCCGTGAGAAAATACCCACCGCACAACGAGCATGAGTCACCCGCTCTACCAGATGGTGGGATAGACAGCGATGGAGCAGGAGAGGACCAGCATGTGGCATTTGAGCAGTAAAAGCACCTGAAGTGTGACAAAGGAGCCATCGTCTGTAATGCCTATATATAACCCAGCATAGCCAAAAGTGAGAAAGCGTGTGTGATTTTGTGTGTGTGTGAGAGATAGGTTGAAACTGAGCAATGATTCTCAGCTCTGGAGCAAAGTTCAAATGTCTCCAATAACTGCGGCCCATAAAGCAACCGCAGCATAATAGATGCTTTTACATACATCATCTTGAATATGCCTGTCATTAGGGTTTGATAGCTAGTCCTGCATTCATTGAGTTCATTCAAGAACATTTATTAGGCTGGTGTCGGGTCAGGTAGAGGAAAAAAAACTACATCCATGTGTAAATGTGGGGTCTCCACTATACATGTAGAAAATCTGGGCACATGGTTTCTAAACTGTGACGTCAGATTCAGACTGTGCCTTGAGATGTGTGATCTGTGTCTGTGTGTTTTTTTTTCTGCTCACACTAAGTAATATGTGAAAAAGTGAGGAACACTTCATCCCAAAACTTCACAGTTGACACGGCACTTCTTCCAGTTGTCAGCAACACACCGGCCAAGTTTGAAATCAATTGGACGAGAGGTTGTCAAGAAAGTTCTGGCAGAGATATCTCCGTCTGTCCGTTTATTAGTAGGAGAACAGGATGAGACTGATGAAGCTGCCGGTCCACAGCAGTCAGAAGTTTGAAAAAATAAAAATAAAAACCCTATTAGTACTAGTATTACCAACAACGTACCCATGTGTTGTTAAGTGTTATATTTTATATAACACTATTGACTTTGACTAATGACTTTTACATTACAATAGAGCTTGTTTGTTGTTTCCCCATTACTTTCTGTTCACCTAATGCGGGTCATCGTAGTATAAAACCTTTTATTGCCCAGTAATTACCTGGAGCGTCAACTGGCCTACTTAAGCACCAGGCTCCCTTAATTAGTAGTAGCTGGGCCTAGATACGCAGAATCCTCTTGGATCTAATTAGGCTTAAAGGAAGTCACTCACAGAAACCATTAGCTGAGTGAATACACAGATCCCCAGAGGAAGGATCCACAGGTTCACCATCCATCCCCTGCTCTTTAATGACTCCTCTCTTTGCAGCATCAACGGTAATAAGAACCTTCAGTATCCCCCTCCCCCGGAGATCAGGGTGGCCACAAGTCTCTCTGACCTTTCATTTAATAAAATGGCACAATCTGTCAAATGGGTTACCAATGGGTCGCTGAGCAACCAAATAATAGTTGTAGGTCACTGCTGACTTATTGGTCACAAGAACATAGTTAAGAGCAAGTAGAAATATAGAAATAGGTAGAAAACAGTTACCACGACAAAGCAACTATTCCAGAATGTGATATTACATTCAAATAAAACAAATAATTGTAAGTGCCTTTTAAAAAAAAAGCAAAAGTGCTTGAGCCGCCCTTTTTTTTATCAAAATGATGGCAGAACAGGGTTTTTAGTACCTGTAGACTATATGCTGTCCTGATCTCAATGGGAAGCTTGTTCCACCATTGCTGTAAGATAAACCAAGCAGTCAAACACAAATCCTAACAGATGCCCGGTGCATACTTTACCACATATTGGGTACAGGTGAGCAAAACACACTCACACATACTAGGTTTTCTCTAACGGTCTGCTTTGGAGTGTGTATGGTAGCACGTGTTGTGCCATGCGATGCATGTTAACACACACACACACACACAGACACTGGCGTGTACTGCAGGTCACCCTGGGTTCCGGGCGCAGGCCGCACTCCCCGGGAGCTAGGCACATTTTTACAAGTGTCCAGTCACGTCTGCATCCACACAGAGGACAGGGGGCACATTGAGCGCAGAGCAGGTCTGGACCGGACCGAACAGAAATCAGCCTTCAACTCCTCGCACATAACCGCAGGGACCAACAATCGGGGCCTTCAGATCAACAGTATTCCCTTGTTTTCCCACGCGCTCACAAACACAACAGTGGAAGGCCCTTAAATTTCATGATGTACCTGTGAAATTCTCAGTTGCCAAATGTCCACCTGGTGAATGGGACGTTTGTCCCTCCATGGCAACCACACGGGCCGTGTGGGAACTTCCGTGTGTGGAATTCGTGTATTAATCCCAGAATTTGAAAATCTAGCCGTATGTTATACGACACCAACGTGAAAAAGTCCTGAGGCAAGAGTTTTTTTTCATTACTTTTGAAATATACAGCTAGCGATGGCAATAATTTGACCTGATTATTATTATGATTTCAATGAGTGACTGGTTGCCATCATGAACCATTTTGTTGGTGACAAATGAAAAATAGTGATAAATAAAAATGAACATCTTTTTAGCACTAATGACTTTTACTTGACACCGAGCTGTTTACATGACAGGAAACGCCTGCAGACTCTCCAGGGTGTGTTTGTGTGAATTTGCTGTGCTGTTGATCTTATGATCTTAGTAAAGCCCCCTCCCCACAATATTTGCCTTCAATCACCTCTCCCTCCAAAGCATGACACACTCTGGCAATACAACACACGCACAAACCCTGACACAGGACAGGTTTTCATTAGTCCAAGCACAAGACTGACAGAAGTCATGCAGAGAGACAGACGGACAGACCAGAATAACCAATCTCACCTTATCCATCACTATGAATGAATGAAAGCAGAGAGAGATCATCATCATCATCATCATCATCATCATCATCATCATCATTCCTGTTGACCTTCCCTGGAATTGACTTAATTTAATTTAGCTGAGCTTTATGCTTTCATATAGAGAATCATTCTGGTTATTATGTCCCTAAGCCAATCGAGAGACAGTTTACCAATAGGTGTAATATCCATGCATTTCATACTGGTGTGCCCCCACCCTGAATTCCAACAGCTGCGAGAAGTAGATTCTAAATGCTACCTGAATGAATAACATTATACAATTCATTCGGAGTGTAATGCAAGACAAGACTGATGCTGCAAGGCAATGGTGTTGTTTGTCCATAGAGAGGCTACACAATTCATCCCGAGAGCCCGGACCTTGCCTGGCCTAGCTCCCCTAGCATTCCCCGATTTAAAAAAAAATCTTTACTAAATACCATGTTTTTAAAGGGATACACCATGCTTGGCTCATTGAGCATGCCTAAGATCTTGTTCTGACATTAGAGCAAACTGCATCAATAATTAAGCAGTGTCTCCTTGTTTAACATTATTTTACAGCTGCTAAATGTAGTAGTTGTTCACAAGTGTCCACAGGGGAGACAGGCGCACAGTCATGAAAAGAAAAATCTTACAGAATCAACTTGGAGAGGAAAATCTCACCAATATTCATATTGTCTAGTTGTTACTGGCTGTTGATGGTGCTGTCATTTGAATGTTGTGCATCTCAATATGTGTATATATATCTATATATAGATATATATAGATATATTTAAATCTAAATGCCTTGCGTATGCACAAATATGTGCTCTGCTGCCACATCTCAAAAATGTATTAGTGAGTCTTAAGTAAGTCTGTTTCCCCAGATATCAATTCTTTTTACGACAATTTCAATATCTTAGATCAAGAAGAATTGACTTTTGGTAGTGTCACTTTATCCAGAGATAGCTAAAATAACCAAAATATGCCAATGTTTTACACTAGATAATTCTCTAGTTTATCCAAGAGTCCCGACTTTCTTACAAATGTTCTATTTTTTTTCAGTTTTTCAAAGTTGCAAATCTGTTTAACTAGACACAAAAAACGTTCTATGGCATTCATTTTGTCTTAAAATGCATTCGTTTATCAGGGATATAACCTGAGCCAGGCCATACAATAATCTTTAATATTGCTATTAAGATTGTTAATAACTTATACAGCTATCGAAATACCTTAAAGAAGTTGTAAAAGACATTACAACATCTCTAATAACAACAATGCCAGTATTACTTGATATGCATGACTATTATAATATTATGCTTTGTGATACTGTTTCAAATAAGACGAAATGAGAGTTCAGTTAGTTTAAAAATGGCATATCAAGCCTTGTGCAATGTCTCTACTTGGTGCTATAGATTGCAGAGGCAGGACTCACTCAGCCCCTCAGCAGGGGTGATCAAGCTCGTGTCTAAAATACGATGGTGTGACACATCAAGTATAAAACTGCAGCTCTACCGTTCAAACATAGATTTTTTATCTTTTTTAAAGGCGTGAAAGGTCCCGCCCTCTTTTTCGTTCCGACTGCTGAAAAGAACCTAGACAACAGACAAACAGAAACAGTCCCCCGGGGGGCCTTGAACGCTCACTGATCAAAAATGAGCGGCGACTACGAGCAGGCTTCACGCGAATGAGCGCATCTAGAGCAGCATTTTGTGTCAGAGGATCGACAGAAACACAACAGAACAAGCCACCTAAACAGCGCCGTGACAGCTGGTACATACCGGTGGATTTCCATTTTGGGGGACAGCACACATCTCTGACTGAGGATGGAACCGGAGGCTTTGGCCTGTGGACCAGAAGACTGGACTTGCATGGCTCCACACTCACACAAACACACACACACAAGTACACACACAGCCTGCTACCCGCTACCTCCCCCCTTGCTTCCTACTGGGCTAACCCACTGTTGCTTCTTCGCCAACAGCCTTTTCCTTTCCTTTCCTTTCCTTTCCTTTCCTTTCCTTTCCTTTCCTTTCCTCTCCTCTCCTCTCCTCTCTCAGGGTTTCTCCCTTTCACTCGGCAAGGTAATCCCTCTCGTTTCTCTCACTTCCTCGACCGCAACAGCTTTCTTCATCATCCAAAGGCAGCCACCTCCCCCCACCTCCTTCTCCTCAAAGCCCCCGTATCAGGGTGATTCCTGCCTTATTTATGTGTGAGGTGAGCCTGCGGGCGAGTGTGCGCGGGAGCCACGCAGCCAGCCGGCCAGCTGTGTTATTCCCATGGCAGCGGCACCCGCCAGCAAACGCACTCACAGCTCGGTGCTGGCTCTGTGCCGCCGCGGCGACAGCAGGGGTATCCAGGCAACAGGATCCTGCTTCTGCACAGCTGGCTCGTGCCTCCTGCGAGCTCTGGGGCGGAGGGTTGTTGGGTTGCCGTTTGAGGGCGGAACACCACGGTGGCGCTTAGCTCAGCTCAACTCTGGAGGGTTTTATCCAGGGGTGTTTATGGGTATGGGGAGAGGAGGGGGGCGGGGGGGGTCCTCCTCTTCTTTAGCTCCCTGTCAATTTTCGTCCTCCCGCTGCTTCATCCGTCTCATCTCACACTTCATCTCCCCCCTCTCTCTCCCTCATCTGCTCGTGTCTGCCTTTCCTTTCATCTTGCGCGCTCTTAATCTCCCCATTGCTTACTTTCCACCCACACCCACCCAACTCGTCCCTCTCACTCGCTCCAGAACAAATGTGCCCAGCGGAGTTCGGTACGAGAAGGCGAGAGCCAGAATTACTGATGTTCGTAGGAGGATTAGTCGAGCATTTGACAGAAACACAGCTGGGAGAAACACCTTTTCTGCCAGGGCGCACCGCAGGGCGTTACATTAAGCATATGTGAATAAACTTTCATATTCATAGTTTCCGTTTCAGCAATGACCAATTGGCATTCTGCTCAAGAACAACAAATAGCACATGACTGGAGTCAGAGCACAAAAAGCAAGCATGAATGGAAATTAAAATAAGCTCAAAATGTCAGTAGGGTTACAAGAGAATATGCTCATCAGTGCACTTCGTAGCCCATGTGAATTCATAACTAGAAGCACTCTTATGCTATCAGACTGTGGTGAGGCAGTGCCATATATTAAGGATATTTGCAGCCTAACTTTGGCGCTTTCCCACTGAGCCGATGCTTCCTGCGCTGCAGTCCTGACTGGGATTCACTGGTTGCTATGCCAACTCTTTGGGTAACTTGGGAGCTTGTTGGTCACTTTTTTTCTCTGTTGTACCGTGCAGAACAGTGCATGGACATTTTGAAGTCCCCCGTCTCCAGGCAAATACACATTAAGCCACCAGGTGATGGGAAGGTGTTTGCCTGGCCGTGTGTGTTTCAACTAACATGATGCATGCCGGCACCATAAATGTCCTGCCTACTTGCTTAGATTAAAGCTGAAATTACATCTTGTGCTTTCAACTTTACATTATGTCCCACAACGTCAATCACATCAGGGGCAATAAGGAGCAATAAACATTTATTTGCAGGGAAACAAATGTATTCAATTAAAAAAAGTCGAGAATTGAGTGAAATTCAATATTGGATATATTGCTGATTCTGTAAAATCTCAATCAAGATACAACTATGTGGAATACATTCCTTCGGTTAACAATCTTCAACTACATCTTGAGTCTTAATATTTTCGTTAATCTAAAGATTTTATTTTATTTGAGAGAACCTTGTGAAAAATAAATAAATATGGCATCATTCGTTTGATATATTTAGGTCAGGTGACCATAACTTAAATAAAGGAACAGAAGCAGTTACAAAGTCTACAAGCTAAACCCCAATCATTCAGTAATTTAAATTCCACACTGGTTTCAAATTCACTTTGAACCCTATCTCTATGTTTTGGAACTAAACAACCCAATCTTTTCCTCGACCCCAGCTGGCCACCTCGAGACTATGGTGAAGGATGTACGTAGCTTAAACACATTGTAACGCTATTTAAACCATAACCAGGAACAGATTAAATGTCCCATCCAAACACTTGGGGCAAACAACTATCTAATAACAGTTACAACCTCGTAAATGTAACGTAGGCACACTGTGGAATCTAAGAGCGCACTCATAACAGTTCCATCATCTTGCACTGCACTTTAAACAAAATTAAGTGATATAAATCTGCCATGTTGTCGGAAAGAAGAGTCTTGAATGCGCCATGTATTTTCGCTGTCTTGTTCAATCCTGAACAATGGTTGCCTTTTATCTTAAATGTGCTTGTATTTTCCTCTGCAGCTGTCACTGGCAAAGGACCAACCCTTGTTGAAGACAAAACTGTTTCAATTAAAGCTACGATTCCTCCTGAAGGTACAAGGCAAAATGTAATGTCTCCCATTGGAGAGCGGGCTTGAAATGAGGCACAATTGTGTAACGCATGTGTATTATATGATGATATTTTTATATTTAGTGGAAAATCCTTTGCAGTCGCCGACTGACGTTAAATACTGCTACTGTAAAATGACTCGAATTAAAGCAAAGAATTCACTTTGAACCTACAAAACTCCTCCCAGCTCTTACGTCCTTGTGTGTCTCAGTTAATGTCTCAGTAAATGCAGGAATCTGTTTGGGGCCAAGGTTCACGCAAATTTGTTTTCACTGTGCTATGTGATGGATCTCTGTACCCCGAGAGCACCTCTGCATAGTTGGAACATATTTACAAACACAAACAATATGAGAAATAAAAAATATACCAAAGCCTTAGTGAGAGATCCAACTTTGTATGTCCGACTGAATGTGAACATGCACAGGCACAGAGCATAAACCTGTGCAAATACAAAACATATCAATAAACCAATCATATTTTATTTGCATTTCCCAATTTACAAATCTAATTTGTTCATTGCTAGAGAGGTAAGAGAGGTTAGTAACACAAAGTATACAGACATACACACAGTGAAGGGGCTGCAGGGGAAGGCTGTACCAAACCAGTGAAGGTCGGAACTTCAAAGGCTGGAGGAAAGAGAACATTTGTGACTTTGTTCAGCACATTAACCCACATGCTGATGCTCTGAGCCAATCCGGTGCTTAACTGAGGCTCCAACACAAGTCATGAATGACTTACATGTGCGCACTTAAACATACAAACACATGCCGAACTTATAAAGCCAGTAAAGAAATAATAGTTAATCACAATTACAAAAACACTTCAGCAATACAAAATCACTCGTTAACATAAATATTATGTTAAAATATATTATTATTTTCTGACTCAAATAAATGAAGGTGTATAATTACATATAATTAATGGGATGGTCCTAAAATGGAGCAACCAACTTTATGTGCAAGACTTTTAAAAGGTAAAAGGGGCTTTTTAAAAGTGGAAAGATTCATCACGTGCTGCAGGATGAAATGTCTTTGATGGATGAAAGATCTATGACGACGGCAGTTTGTCACACTTCAGTTAAGCACACAGTCAAAAGCTGTCTAAACACTGCACACACATCAAGGGCTATTACTGTCGTTTAGAGGGAGAGGACAGGGAGGGAAGAGCAGGAAGAGGGAAAATGAGAGAGCAGGGCGAGGCACCTGTAATAAGCTCCTGCCTCTTTTAGCAGCACAGATGATGTGAGGGAGGAAGGGAGAGAGAGAGAGGGGAAATGGAGAATAAAGACAGACGGAAGGAAGGAGAGAGTCATCAGATTATTCCATAATAATGTCCATTATAAATGTATAAGGGATGGACCTGATAAGTATTATAAAATGTAAACGGCAACACACTGCTGATAAGTACAGGCTTGGCCCTTATCAAGTGATACAATCCTGATGTCTATTACATAGTCACACACGTCTCATTAAGAAAGCTCAGTTAGCAGCAATAGTATATCATTATCCTGTTTTAATGTAGTTTAATTACAGAGTGGGGCACAAAGGTCCAATTCAAGTGGGAAAGAGGTCACAAAAAACCAACATATGGGCATATAGATTATGATAGCATAAACCACTATTCATATTTTGAATATAGATCAATCGGCCTTTTGAAGGAATTTCAAAGTCAGAAATCTGCATTATAAATGTATTCTAATCATTTGGTAACCATGGCAACAAGCACAGCACCATAGCCATTCCAATACCTGCATTAATTGCAGATATTATCACACTTAAGCCAGGTGGATTTGGGGAGAAGTGAAGAAAGTCTGAGTGGAGGATGTATGACGAAGAAAGACACAGTGTGATATTTCTGGTGATAATATTTCTGGAAACAAAGGCAGCGGGAGAGGAAGAAGAGGGAGGTGAACAGCAAAACAGCCCGTCTCCCCTCAGGCCTGATGCCATTTCAGGTGGTTTCACGACAGGAGACTGCGGGGCACAGGTGGCTCAAATGCCACAGATGCACAGACATAAACACGACCCATAAAAAAACAAGCTACTTCCCACACAGCACACAAAGAATCTCAATAGTGCGTCACTATATTTTGATTTTCTTTTTCTTTTTTGTTTTACAGTATTTGGCAAATGTACAGGAAATGATCCTGTGAAAGAATAACGTTGGGAACTACACGCGCACTGTAGGCAAACAAAGCAATCATAACCACTTCTGAACCAGAGCCAGTATCGCAACAACATCAACCGTGACTCTCTCCAGGTCAAACGGTCATGTTCACCTGACTATTTCACGCAGCAGTCCGGTGCAGGGACCCTGCCGGCTGGTACCTGAGCCCCCTCATTAGTGTTCAGCGGAAAAAAATGATCTTTTGAAACCTGGTTGTACATCTGTTTGCTTTACAGTTTGAAGCCATGCAATTAAAGAAGGCACGGTCAACACAAGCTGCAATAGCAAAAGCCTTGTCTTGGTTCATACTGCTTGCTATAAAGGCAACTTTCACAGTGAGCAAATCAATCTCACAACCCCCCACCTTCAGCTTTTTTGTGTTCAGTGTGAAAGTGAACAGGTGGCGCCAATTTTTGGGTCAAATGACTGCGGTAGTCACACATACCAGGGCGCGAAATACCCACCTGCAATCTGCAATTTGCAGACAAATTCTGATATTGTGGGTCAAAAATATTTTGAACAAGCAATTTTGCATGTTCAAAAAATCCCGTGTATCATGATTGAGGATTGTAAGTGGCTAAGTGGCCAACGGAGAATCCAGAGACCAACAACGTTTCTGAAAACCGTCGCTTCACAATCTTCTTTATATAACATCTTGGGTGGTCCGTCTGTAGTATTTTGGCCAATCAGAGTCAAGATAACGGCATATCATTTCAGGAGGAGGACCAATCGCGACAGGGTGGGAGACATTGAACCCCCCTCCTGCCTCCTGAACAAATTTATTTGTGTTCATTGAGAATACCGTTCGATGAGAAGATGCTTTTGAGCATTAAAGATATCATGTCGATAATTCACACCTTTGAACGTGCATTCTAAAGATTTACAAAGCTGTGTATGTCTGTATTATATGGCTTCACCAGAGTAAGAAGGTTGTAGTAGGGCAGGAACATTAACATGGGTACCTGGAGGCAGTTTTTCAAAATTGCAGGTAAAAAAACAACTTACAATATTGCAGGCAACAAAAAAAAGTATTTCACACCCTGCTATATTCTCCCAGTATATCACAGGCTTGTCTAAATGTTGTCCAGCAAACTTTAAATGAGCTTCAACTTACTTTTTTCTCAGCAATAGAGTCTTGTATGTGTGAGACACCTTGGTAATGAGAGAGACCTTTTTAAATGCCATCAGTTGGGACTGAACCAGCTAATATTATTATTATTAATATTACTCTAACCCTTCTGATAGGTTTCAGTTGTTTCTTGGCTTTCCATGACATTCTGCACCTCCCATTCTTCATGTGTTCAATACTTTTTCCCCCTGTGTCATTCAATTTTATCACACATACGAAATCATTTATTGGATTTCTTTGCATGTGTGGATTAGATGGGTTGTTACCGACGTCTGGTGAAAATGTCATGAATAGCACCTTTGGAAATATATTTACTGAGAAAAATTGTGACACGGTCAATACATATTATGCCCCCTGTATAACAGGACCAACCTTACTTGGAATTTTCCTGAATCCATTTCAGAAAACAGCCATAGTGTCTCTGTCTCTTTCCCTTTCTGATGTACAAAGTCACACAGATGGAGCGGGGAGAGACTGCAATAAACGCACATGAATATTTTAATGCAACCCACGTTTAATTAGAGATGCTCTCTCTCTCTTTCATTTCCCCAGTAATATCAATAGTGTGGCTGTTTGACAGTCTCAGAGAATAATAATTCACCATCAGCCCTCCTCTTTAATTAAACTGCAAACAGCCTGCTCTTCGAACTGTGCATGTGTGTTTCTGTGAGTGTGTGGGCGGGTGTGTGTGTGTGTGTGTGTTTGTGTCATGACATCATGAAGCAAGTCAGCGGTCTTTTTTTTTTGCTGTGACAGGCCAGAACAACAGAGAACAAGAGCAGAGGTGACCAATAGAGAATATTTTGATTACCAACTAACCACAGACCTCTTCTCTTTATCTAAATCATGATACTACCTTCAGATAAAAGCAGAAATTGCGGGTTATGGGAAATCCATTTGGTGCTTTTGAGAGTTTATCCTGGGATCTTAATTGTTTTGTTTCCAAAGTTAGCAAGTGGGAAACTCAAAGCTGGAATCTTGAACATAAAATTGTTAGGTTCCCATCATGAAATAACTTTTAAACAGCATTTCTGTGGAACACTAAGGTTAACACTGTGGACCAAGGACTTATTTTCCTTGGCAAATGCATTTCAAGTAAAATAATATTTTTTGTTTGGCCTACGAGGGCAGAACAGTTCAAAAAGAATAAAAAGTCTTGAACAAAATCTTGTTCCAGTAGCAGATGACTAAGCACAGGCATCAACTCTAATTATTCCTTTGAGCACAGACCGGTCAAAAACAGAAATTCTGCCCACTAATTCATCTGCACCGTTTGTGCTGACATCAGCCTCACATCTGCAGACAGCTGGCCAGCAACAGACCAAAGTCAGATCCACACACACGACCTTGCATCTCATCAAAGTACAAGGAAATGACGGCTGGCAATCCTGACACACACAGCCTCAATTATCCACATCAATGCCGTGCACACACAAAATGTTGCACGGCAGTGATAGAATCATGTCCTGCCCCACTGACAAAACACAACTCCATCTTCATCACAGTGATGGGAAGAGAACAGAGTCAAACAGGCCGGCATGTATGGCTGACAATGGAACTGATGCAATGATAAATAATTTCCCTGCTGTGGGTAGAAAGAGGATGAATGCAGACGTAATTCTATGTTTTCACATTCAGCAAAAGTCATTAAAAACTAACTAGACAACATTTCCCATGATATGCCCAAGTGGAAGAGTCAATGATCTGATCTCAAATGGGCTATATAGCATCCCTTTGGTTTCCAACCAACCATTTCAACAGCACTAGACAAAAGTGCAATGTTTAGTAAGATAAAAACAAATAGGACAATAGCCCATACAGTAGGCCGATTGGGGTGTTCACATACAGTATGTAACAACTGAATCATACATTATGTTGGAGAGGCATCAGGTTGGGATAAAAAATAACTTTTTATCTGGATAAAATGTAGGCCTTCAGCAGTTGTTTGGTAGATTGTATTGAGTTGTGAGACATAATGTAGGACACCACAAACATTTTCGCAAAAAGAAACATCTTATTAATGTTGATATAGTTCAAAGATAGACATCATTACTTTCTTCTGTCCAAATTTATATGGTCAGTCTGGTCATTTTTTTCCCCTAAGGCCATCTCCCTCCTCAACAAGCCATCCTAACCCTTACATTGAAAACAACAAATACCCTACACGTACTGTATAATGTATTTATGATCATAAAAAATACCCGTACACATACTGTATATTTTATTTATGATAACAACAAATACCCTACACTTATTGTAAATTGTGTATACTCTCGGACACTTGAACTGTTTATCAGACACTTAGATTGTTTGTCGAACACTTAACCTGCTTTTCCGGACACTTAAACTCGTTTACACTCTACGTCTTACAGATTTTCCAAGGATTCTAATTTTCTCTTAATTTATGCCGTTATGTCTTTCTGTGTTTATTCATTTGCACTGTACACCAAGTAAAATTCCTGTGTACATTTGGCGAGTAAAGCAATTCTGTTTTTGATATGAATTACTTTATAGAACTGAAGGACCTCTTTGTATTAAATCAGTACTGAATAACTGTTAATAAGTAGTGATGGGAGAGAGAGGGATATTAAGGAGAAAAAAGCTGGTTCTGAGAAAGACTTATTTATTAGTAAAATGAGCAAAGAAAAACATGCATTGTGTCCGTGCCAGGCAGTTCCCACAGCGACTGTATAACAACAGCAGAGATGAGATTGCAGACAAAAGAGGCACAAATATAACTGAAAAGAATATGGAGGGAGGGCTGAGAATAAGCAGAGACTAAAGCGGGAAGAGAGAGAAGAATAAAAGGAGACAGATGAACAGGGGGAGGAGACGAAAGAGGACGCCTGGACAAAGTTGGAAACCGAAAAGAGTACCCTGATCATAATAGACAGGGGAGCTGCACGCCAAAGGTTCATTAATCATTGAGATGGCTTTACACCAGAGTGTCCAGGCGACTGGATGTCCCCCGTAGACACGGACAAACACTGGGAGACCCTACACGACAGAAAACGACCAGGTGACTGCGAGGTCACTAACCAGCCATCGTATCCAATGTATCCTTGAGCAGACGGTGAGGCACTTTAACGGCAAAAACGGACTGAACCGTGCAAAGACACGCCTTCACCCCTGAAACACAGACATGGGCGAGAGTCAGGGGACATGAATAGCTAATGGGTTCCATATCAAATGGCAGACAGTTGCCCCAGGTCCGCTGCGGTGGTGTTCCCCATAAGAACGAAGCTAGCGCCGCAATAACAAAGGTGCATTTAATTCACAACAAAGGCATCCCGACATGATTTGGTTGCTGTTCTCTGGTGACAGGAGAGCATTCCAGTAAACGGAGAGGTCCCAGTAAAACGGAGTACGCGGTGGAGAGAAAAGCGGCCTTTGTCCTTGAATAACAGGCCAGGATGTTTTCAGGTGCACGCTGAAATGCTGGTGGATCGTTTTACACGAGAGCGCACCAAAGGGAACGAGCTGAAACAGAAGCTGATGAGCTTCTTTGGCTTTTTTTTTTTTTATATTCCTTTGTTTTCCTTTCTCATCTTGACCCTGACACCATGGTGTGAAACACTGCTTGATGAGTGCGCAGAATGAATACCAGAAATAAAGAGTCACATTCCAGCCTTTAATCATGTTCCCAATCTGGAGAGAAACTGGAGTACAACAGACTTATTCCACAAGACTCATGACAAACATGTATTGTCGAGGAGACAGTAAAATATTCACTTGACGGTTTATCATTAACACATAATAGGTCTCCATGGGGGGGGGGGTCTATTTTGAACCCCGTGCCAGGTTATTGAGAGGCCTAGCTTCACCCATTTCTGAGGCGAATTTTTTGCAATGTCCTAGCCAAAGAGCTTTCCCTTCAGTTTCAATAGTCAGACTCAAAACAGCGATGTCCCAGGCTCTCAGCCCACAAAATGTACCTGTCTTTTTCTTTATCTTAATCTTCATCCTTGATTGTGTTAAACAGTTACAGAGCATGACACCTGAATGTAACCCCCGGTTACCAAAACCAAAACAAATTACTTTAAGTGAACTTTATGACTGCATACAGTGAAATAAATGAATAAATAAACATTATTTGTTGCTAAATATTCACACAGCAATAATACATTTCAAAGGTAATATCCTGAACGAAACTTAAAACTTAAATGAGGGAAAATATCATAAAACTATCTATAAACCGTATGGAGAGCAATGTGATTGATTAAATCAATTGGCTGTTTTAATGACCTTGATCTAACCTAGCAGATCAAAGTATTACATTCGAGAAGTGCCAGTTCTTTCAGGTTTTGTGAAGTAATTGGGACACTTAGTTTCGAGGAACGGTATCGAAACGGATCCAGAAAAGATCTGAGCTTTAACAATCTGGCAAAGCCCAAATATACCTAAAGGAGCTGAGGTGCTTCTTGTGGTTCTCCAGATACCATCAGCGGATTCTCCAAGCAAGATTAATCCATTTACTGATTTAGCTGTTGGCTGCCCGCCTCTGTGAAAGACCAAGAAACCAAAAGAAAAGAGCGGGGAGTATCACAACTTAGTATCCCACATTGACAATCCTACCACTGCCCCAACATTGGGTTTTGTTACTGCCTTAGGACTAAAAAGACTGAACTGTTGACAATAGGTTGACTGAACTGAACTTTTGTTGTTAATAATACAAAAAATATGTCATTATTAGACCTGTGTCTGCACTGGAGCAATACTTTCCATTCTGACGACTTGCAGATTAACCCAATTCTCACAACAACACATAAATATAATGTGTACATATACTCTAGGATTACCATATTATTACAGTTCAGTATCAGTTTGGTTTCAATTCAAAATAAAAATGTACACGGAGCAATGACAGTTAACTCGAAACATCTGACAAAATCCCAGAATTAAAGTCCATAGAGACAGCAGGACGCAGCAATTGTCTCTGTGGGACAGGAACACAACTCTTGATTTACTGTCATTTGACCTGCACTGCTTTTGTTGTCCAGTCTGGACAATGATGTCATTGTTACTGGGTGAACTCGCCCTGCCGGCGGCAAGGGTGACAAAAGATGACACGTCGATAGATGCCAAGTCAACACCACAGCTTTATGGGGGGGAAACGCTTGGAAGTCAACAATAAGCTGTTCAGCTGGCTCATATTTCAATGGAAAAATATACTGGAAACATATCATCAGACTTTACCAAAGAACATTAAAACTGAGTGTGGATTCAGCAGCATCTTCTCCACAAATCTTATACTAATACAACAAATGCTGAATTCACAAATAGTAGAGAAATTAACTTCATGACAACAGACATGCACTTTAACACATAGTCAGATGCAAGTTTCTTCACTGCATGTCTAGGGAAATAAAAAACGCAACACTAGAGGAGTCCAATCAGCACATGGTGAAACAGGTCCTTTCCTGAATCTCCATTTGACTGGACTGGGACAAGTTTAACAGCCACTGCAGGTTCTATAAATATAAAACCTTCGCAACTGGTGACAGAGGCTTTTTTAGGCCGAGGCTCCGAATAATGAATGAATAGGTGGATGGCGCTAAAAGCTAAAGCTAGTACTTCATTTCAGTGGGAAGATCAGTCCAACAGAGGAACAAGGTTATGGACAGCCAGGTAGAAAGGCACAAAGACCATACTCTACCAATAAGCTGGCTGCTCAGATTCTTCAGAGCTTGTACTGTAACTGCAAACACTAAAGCTTCGCTATAGTTGATAATCCTAAATACAAGGAAAGGGAAACCCTTTAATGAGATCTCCTTTGATTTGGCATGTGAATACTACGATGCCTTGACGCCCTACATTTTACAGTAGATCCACTGCTTCTCCACCAGCTGCTAAAACTTACGAGTCACGGGTCATCTTGGGTCACCAGCAATGGGCGAATCCGGCACCTATGCCACAAAGAGAATCTTGCAGTTGGAAGCGTTCAGTCTAATTCTTCAAGTGTCCACTTTCTCCACTGACTGACTGGCAGACTGAGCAGCTGCTTGGCTGGCTGCGGGACTGGCTGTCTCACTTGGAGAGGTGGGGGGTGTCAACTGGTGTTTAGAGGGACAGTGACATACATCCGCCCGCACTCTCTAACCTCCCTGGTGCCTGGGTTAAAAGTGGAACAGCTCGGTGGGGAAGGGTGGTGGGGGTTCAATGAGTCTTCACTTGGGGGGTCGTTGGGGAAGGCACCCCCCCCCCCCCGGGGGTGGTGGGGGAAGGCCCCCCCCCCCCCCCCCCCCGCCCAGAAGAATGCCACTCTGCCCTGTTTAAAAATAGATATTCCAACCTGCACTCGTCATCAGCCTGGATTATGTGCAGGACAGTTCAGACCCAACCAATACAAAGCTTAGTCATTCTGAAACAGATGTTACTATCTTTTGCCGAAGAATAGAACCTGTCGTCTGACACAACTGATGCCAAATGAGTGACAGCATCCTTCCAGGGTTTCAGCCAGACTTAGGAAATGTGTTAGTCACCGTTTGACTTGTTAACCTACACATTCTTACCCGCTAGCACATTCCCATCACAGAGGTAAGTGTCCTTTTCCAATGCCAAAAAAAGGATGTTGAGAAACACCCTAGTTTCAAACATTTGTAATAAACTGAAATGGTCATGTCTGATGTAAACAGGTTTTGAGTTTTAAATGCGACAATGTTGAAATGTCTCATCCAATATTTCCGCTCTTGTGGGCACAGTAGGCCACAGAGACATCAAATGAGAAATGGCTGAATTCCATGTGGCTGCTTCAGTTTCAGGGTCACTTTCAGGGTTCCAGTTAATGCTGGCCACCTGTCAAACTATCATGGCTCACTAGGACACTAGATGTCCTACCCCAGTTGATCTCATGTCGGGACAATCAGTTAAAAACCAGTACCAGTTCTATCAATTCAGGGCTGAAATGGGTTTTTGCAATTCTGATGACAGTATTCGACTTTAAGGGATGGTAAGTTCCAACTGGGAATTGGTATGTACCATCACACCTAGGCTTTTCCTACTATGACCAGTGCAAATACCTGATGGGAAAAAAACCTCATTACTTCATTACTAAATCACTGGATTTTTATGTATGGCAGTGTGAAACTAAATATGCCAATCATCAGTCGCTGTTTTTATTATAATAACATTTAATATGATTTTTATGAGATCACAGCACACAGGGTTCAAGTCTTTAGTAGCCTCTTCAGCCATGCACATCATGTCCTTTGCCTCAATATAAACCATAGCAACTTATCATTTGCTAAATTAGCATTTATGTTTACCTTGAAGTTAAAATGGCTTTTAACAAGATGTGTTTTTGTAACATTTTCATATCACAGTAAACACAGTAGTCTGAAGGGAATGCCCTCAGATTAACAAAAAGGCTGCAGCACAGTGGCCCAAGGTTACTCAGGCAGAAAGAAAGTAGGCACGAGGGAGAGAAATACATTTATCACCTCAGTCTCCCTTATACACAAAGAAAATAACATCAGTTTAATGAACTATAAAAAGTGTTTTATGGTTAAGAGGGGACTCCTCCCACACCACATAGGTCTATAAATCTAATTCCCCCCTCACAAGGACAACAGGTTGAATGGCTGTACAAGTAATCTTACCAACAGTTTCTCCCGAAATATTTAATCAGCATACAGCAACAGTGCTAATAGAAATAAAACAAGTGTCCCGTAGGACAGGAAGGTCACTTGTAAACAAAATGGCCATTAAGGGATGGTATCAAAAAACACACTTCTGAACGAAAGAGGAAAAATAATCACTTCAAAAGACACATGAGATGTTGCGTGCTGTGTCTGAAAACGGTTAAGGCTGAATACCAGGTGATATCAGACAGTCTAAGACCAGTACAATTATACCATGCTGTCCTCAAAACACACATTTTGTCACTTTTCATGTGTACACAATGGAAACCGTTGAGGAGAGGCTGCTTGTTTGCTTGTTTATTTGAATACTAAATTCTTCCCTGCCTAAGAAGTGATATAAATGTGACCTTTCACGTCATTGATGTGTTTCAGTTATGTGTATGATACAATTTGAAAATAGCCATAAACGATTTTTCTTAATGGTCAACTTAAAAGCAAAGACCTTCAAGATACCATTGACGTGACAATACGGCAATCACCTCAGCTTTCAAAAATGTACACTGTATATAGACCGACTGCACTCAGGATTGATTTGAAGGCCACAGGATCGATGGAAATGCACCTTGAGTGGCCAATAGTTCCACCACCATCAGACAAAACATACCAATCCCCTTGTTACTGTTCAGGAGGAAGGGGCCAAAGAGCCTCTGCATTTACAGCAGCTACAAGGATGTGATGTGATGAGCTAACTGTGATTCTGACTAATGATCGATCTGCAGAATCTTCCTTCAGGATTTTTCAAACTTTGCTTAAGCAAAGAGCAAAGTTGGATACATCATATCCTTTACGACAGAAACTGTGTCATTTACAGAAAATTCAAAGAGCTCACAGAAACTAATCCTCTTCATAATCATAATTCATAATCCCTGCAACGTCTAAAATTAAACCTATTAACCACACATTTGGCAGTTTAGATCTAGCTCACCACGGGCATTGATGCATTGTTTAATAATGATCATTTCAAGATATGATTACACTCAAACCTTGATCCACCCATACATCCTTTATTTATTAGCAATTATAGATTGATATTTTCCACTCTAGACCGTGTTAAACGAACTAATGCAAAAAGGGACATTAGTCAAATCATCAGTAGAAGAGATGGCTGGATCCTACACTTCTTTGATCACGCCCTTGCTTTCAATCACTTTTTTTCGAACAAGGTAGAGAGGTCTGTGTCACTGCAGTTCTACAGGCAAATAATGAAGTGAGGAAGAGAAACAATCAGAGAAAAGTGGAAGGAAAAAAAGAGAAAGACACGCAGGCAGCGGCAAGGAAACCACAATTATCTATGGCAATAAACCTCCTACTCGACTAAACGGAGAAAGAGCCAATGTATCACATTCTTAATACGTTTCGCACTCTCATAGCCTCGTTCTGCCCACACTCAAAAACACTCTGCCCATTCATCCACTCCATGCTTTGAGCCATAACTGAGGGTTTCCCTAAGTAGGAAGGTGCCCAGCATCCTGGCCCTATGGTCCTGTTCCTGGCCGGGGACCTGCTGCATCGTTTGAAGATTTTATTCCCGGCAATAATTTCCTTAAATCTTGTCAGGCCCACCGAGCGGCAGTAGGTATAACCAAAGTTTAAGTCCCCAAGGCTAATCACACTTGTTTCCCTTCTTGAGACACCTATTGCCTAATGTAAAATGATTTGCTTATACCGTAACTCGTGTGCCAAGAGTTTTGGATAATCCCCTCCACCACTCAGCCATGCCCGTCTGGAGTTCTTACAATAATAATGAATAATTACATAACTGGTCTGGGTCTCTTATCCAACATGGCAAGTGACCCCAGTGTTAACCTCAACTCTGAGTTGTCCTTTGTGTAAGGTTATTATTATTTTCCTCCAGCCAGTTCTTTTGCTTTACTCTTCCTCTTTTTAAACCCTGTCCATCCTAAACTCTCTTGTCCTAGTTCTCTCTCCCTCTCTCACTCTCTCATTCACTCTCCTCATTTCACCTCTTGTGCATTGATGTGGTCTCTATGGTGATGTGCTTTTCATTCCATTGAGGGAAGAACGGGCCAATGAGCTGAGAGGATTAGGGAGACACAGAGCAACCTGTGTGTGTTTGCGTGTATGCGTATGAGTGTGTGTGCGTATGAGTGTGTGTGCGTGCGTACAATACTTTCTACATTAATGCATTGAGTGAACTGTAGTCACTGAGCAGACATTTATCTTTTATTGCAGCCACATTTTGATTCTGTATTGTAAAACAATAATATAAATACTTGATCACCTCTTAAATATTATGGTGCAAATAATGGACAACTCACTTTTTTGTACATTTACAGAATGCTATGGTTACTGCTTCATTCATTGGCTGCATGATACTATTGGTACAATGGTTTTCTATCTGATGCCTAACGAGTCTGTTTTTCATTAAGGTCAGTCACAGCCTGACATACCTTGGTTTGTAACACAATGGATCATGTCATCTTGCTTTACTTATCTTAGCTCCTTAGTCTCGTAAGCATACACCCCTTCCCAAATATGGACATCATCAACCAGTAGCATTAGAAAACACTAAAGCAAAGCTTGGCTCATCCAACCTCAAACAGGTATGGGTGGATAATTGCAAAATGGAATTTAAAATACCCATAACAGTACCATCATAATTCATCTCATCATTCAGCAGAGCGATCATGGAGCCCTGCTCTAATGGAAAAACCCTAAATGAAGAAACCAACTGTCACTAAATCACTCAGGCAGTGTTGTTGACTGGAGTAATGACAGGTCCTGGGTAAGTTGAATGGGGTGACCGAACAGGTGGAGCTTTAATAAACATGTCTGGGATCTGTTAACCTTTTACACTCGTTGGTTGGTCCCTATTTCTGACCTAGAAACACAACTCATGCACATTTTGACAACATGCTCGCAAGGCAGCGAAGCATGACAATATGTATTGTTCCCCTCACAGCAATACTCGTCTTAGTCTGGACAATGCTTTATGGTCTTCCACACAGCATGAATGCAGGCTGGAACACACGTTATGGAGAGTATGCACAGGCCAAGATATTGGTAGTTGTACATGGTATGCAAGTTGAGCATGAACAGTCTCACATGTAAAGCTGTACTTTTCAAATAGTGCTGCAGACCAGTCCCCACCAAAGACTAGAAATGCCAGTAACCTTGTTTTCACCGATGCAATATGTAATATAACACAGTATGGAGAGAGTCTGTGGCCTTAGAGATTGCAGAACAAGACAAATAATCATAAAGATGAAACAGCTACCATTGCAACACCCATCTGCAAAGACATGGCCATTTAGTCAAGAAGAGTAATGATATGTATCGTTGCCTGGATTTGAAATTACCTCGATTTATGGGGTCTTGGCCACATCACATAGCCCCGTAATAACAAACCTTTTTTTCTGCCCAGGACTTGCTGAAGCCAAGCCAAGCCAGAGCCTTATATATCACTGCCTGACTAGTTAAACCTGCTGGAAGAGGGAACGACACTTACTGTACAGCTGTGTGTGTGTGTCGCTGCAGGTCGGTGTTTATATGAAAAACATAGATCAGGTAGCACCTTGCTGCAAAATATGAGCAATGTTTGGTCGCAGTGCTCTGTTGCTTCAATAAGCACCCAATAGAGTCCCATCTATCAAACACCAACGTGGTGACATGTGGAAGCACAAGACTATGTGTGGGTGAAAGAGTTGGAAAGAGACTGCAATGTCATGGAAGAATATCACGTGCACGATAATAACACATTTTCCAATAATGGGTAAACAATAGGATTTCAATGGAAGGCGTCTCCGCTGTCCAAGAATGAAATCCTCAATTAATTTATTGAAATGTTTTGGCACAAATCTGCGCAAACTGCAAAGTCCAAGTCCGGAACAGATTCTGGCAGAGCACTCTGCAGGAGGTTGAGAAGGCCGCAGCAGGGTAGGCGTGACTGAGGTGCTGCGAAATGAAGAGTTAATTGAAATGAACAACAGGGCACAATAAAATGGCCAGTTTAGAGGGGTCAAGCGGAGGGCGGGTGGATGAGATGAACTGGGAGGGAGTCCGAATGTGGCTTAAACCGAGTTTCAATCGTTTAACTTACAACCCCAACCTCACTTATTTCATTTCCAGACAGCATTTTCTTCACTCCTCACCTCTACACCCTGATCTGCACCCTCTGTGGCCTGGAAAGGTAGCGCTAAAACCCGCTCCACATACAGTATTCTTTCACACATAAACTGGCTGCGGTCAGCTTGAGTTAGTGTCTGTTACGATGAATTCCAAAAGCAATAGCCTTTGCGGTGGAAGACGAGTATTGAATGTCCATAGAAACCGTCGCCGCAGCGCAATCCAACTCTCTGCTGTAAATCCATATGCTCGGTTATTTTCCAAACGCTTTTCGAGTTTTGCCCAAATATAGCGAAATCCAAATGCGAATATGGGTTTTGGTGAAACTGTGAGCATTTGGAACATACCGGGCATTATCAAACACTGAGTCCGGAGCAATAAACATCTAAAAGCCCCCTCGCTCTACCTCCCCAGCCTTTAAATCATCTCCAAGTCGGTTCAATAGGTGCGCTTCCCCACCAGGCCCCGGGCAAATAGCGTGTTTCGGTCACAGACAGTTGCGCGCTGTTTGTTGTATGCGCTCAGCTGTGAGCCACTGACCAGCTGCCTTGCTCGAGGACTGCTTCTGCCAACTCATGTGCAAGCATTCAAATGTCCTTGCCAGCAAATCCCTCCCTCCCTCCCTCCGTATCGACAGGAATGCTGAGCCAGTCAATATTTCTGACACAGACATCAGATCAAATGAATGTGCGATGTGGAAGAAGTCACTTCTGGTGAAGAACATCCTGTCTCTCATAAAAATAAAAAAAAACACACACACACACACCACTTTGTCTCTCAGAGGACAAGGGGACACGAGCTGCTTATAAAAACTTCCCTCGAGCATCCTTTAATAAAAATAAGTAACCAGTTCCCTGGCTGGCTTCTCGGGCCGTCTCAAAAAGACGTATAGCACTTTGGAGGAGAGGCTTTGCAGAGCAGCGTCTGCCTCCTCTGCAGCCGCCGTTTGTGCTGAGCCTGTGGAATTCCACTGACACAGGGGTCTGTTTGTGAGCGTGTGGGTGTTTCATTTAGGACTTTCACCGAGCGCTCTACTGGGTTTTGCGAGTGCATGCCACCTCTGTGTTTTGCTACGCAGCCTGCTGCCGTCGGTCAGCCGTAACACAACTAGGCTGTGCACACTGATGGCATCTTCAGAAAGTGCTACAGAACGTCTGAGGTTTTAATGCAAACAGTGGACAACTGATGATGAGATAATGTCAAGCCTGTATTTTATGATCGTAGACACACTATAGATTGCTGCGGATTCCAAAAATGGTTGAACATACAGTAAATTCTTAATACTTTATATATATATTTGATGTAAATATAATCTACAACCTAATGATCGACACAGATCGACAATTAGCTGAATGTGACTACAAAACTCTGTAAAGCCGAGGGATCTTGACCTGATGATTGCATCAAATTGCACAATTACCCTTCAGACGGTCGTCAAGATATTTTCTTCTTAGCTTCTGGTGAAGACCGACCAGAGGAAATTCAATTTAGTGCCACTCTATCCAGTAGACGTTAAGTCAAGTTTTTTTTTTCACCTGCTCACCGCAAAGTCATTTTTAGTGTGTCTAAAAAGACTCATGGAGCTTTCGCATGTAGCCTTCAACAGCACACAAGAAATAATACCATTTACCAAGGAGAGATGCACAGAGGAACAAACAGAGATTTTAAATCTAACCTATATGCTACCACTGGGATACAGGCAGTGTCACACACGGTCTCTATCCTGGGCTCCCTTTTAGGGCCTCAGCAGCTCATCCTTACCATGATATTAATAAGCCTCCGAGACTACAGTGGTCCGACCACGGAGCTGTGGATACAGTCTGCTACTGTGGACAAAGAGAAAGAACACACAGACTGCTAATCAGCTGAGTGATGGTGGAGTCTGCAGAGGGGGTGAAAGGAAGCTGTTCAGAAGTTACACATTGGGATTTGAGCAGAAGGCTTTTTTCGTGGCCTAAAAGGAGTCGGGCTTTAATAATCAGCTTGTTAGTCCTTTATTAAAACAGTGGCACACTTTTAATTGCCCTTTCATTCACGCTTTGCAACTTTTAGAAAAAAAGAAAAGTGCATCACAAACACTATTTTAATTGTGTGGGGCACTAAGCTGTTTTAAATGAAGCAGTAATCGGTTTTATTCAATCTCTGACTTTAAATATTACACCATGAAAATGAAGAATCTTTGCTAATCATGGCACTCCCACAAGTTGAAGAAAAACTAAAAAAAAATCCATTGTCCTACACAATCAACCTTAAGGAAAATAAGGTGAGAGGCAGATTCCTCTGGGCCTGTGTACCAACTGTGGTTTATAGCGTTGTGATTGGGTCCAGACGATATGAGACCAGACTGAGAGAGCCTGAACAGAACATATAAATCACCTGGGGAGTCATTAAACGTATGCGTGCATGGTGTGTGTGTGTGTGTGTGTGTGTGTGTGTGTGTGTGTGTGTGTGTATGTGTGTGTGTGCGCGTGCGTTTGTGTGTGTGTTCGCATATATTGTTTCACATTCTTTTATGAAGGCTTGACAGCCGGTGGAAATATACAGCGCGTATAATCCACCTATGTGGATTGTGGATGGAGCTGCAAAAACTAATGGAACTCTAACCCAGTGGAAAAAAAACCAACTTTACCCATCAGCTCATGGGATGATTCATAGCACAACAAATGAGTTATTTTAAATGTTTCTCTCATCCTCCTCCTCAGCAGATTCCAGAGTCAGAGAGGCCCAGGATGGGAAAAGCCACAGCAATGACAAATTGAAACTAAATACACAACTAGTCACACATCAAAGTATTTAGAGGAAAGGATGTACTTTTTTTTTTGCAGCCAATCCCATCAATCAATGCCACATTCTAGATTTCTTAAGAAACCCGTATTAAGTACACAAAGCTTAAAAGGATTATTCTGGGAGAGGAAATACAATTATGAAATAAAAACTGAGGTAAAACATCATCGCTTTCTCTCGTGCACTGATCCAGGCCCCAAACAAAATTTGATCAGATATCTCACACATTTTTCAGATACCTGATGATCTGCTCTGGAGGATCTGGGGTAAAAACACAAAAGTGAAAGTAATCTTTTTTCAAACATCTCCTGTTTGCAAACCTCATCCAGCGTAAGGAATGACAAAAGAAAACGTGCATGAATTGGGTTTTTTTATAGTATGGGATAAGAGTAAAAAGAAAGTTACATACGTTTGTGGTGGTCAAATCAAGCGGTGTTATAAGCTGAATCCTCCATATTGGGTGACGACAGATATGCTGGTATGAAAAACAGTAATCTTTGACATGTATCTTCACAAACTGCAATGCGAGCCATACCCTGTCCTATCCCCCCTGCCCTGTATTATCACGCTTCATCAAAGAGATTAATAACGTTCTTGGTTCTTCGCTGTGTATGTGTATGTTTATCTGTGGTGTGTGTGTGTGTGTGTACGTAGGAGTGGAAGTGTGGTCGCTCCAAACTTTCTATGTACTCTGGGTGTTTCTATGGAGGTCTTGACTCAGCACGGAATTTCACAAAGACAACAGCAGCTCGGCGAAAGCATCAGCCGAAGAAACAAAGAGCCCTGATGAAGCTGGCAGCTCCCCTCCTCTCTCCTGGCTCCCTCCTCTGCTTCGAGTTTTCTCTCGGACCTCCTCCGTTGAGTCTCTTCGACAACATCACCATTACTAAAACATATAAGAGCCCAACCCTGCCAGAAAAGTAATGTATAAGAAATAAGAGACCAAGAAAGCACAGCTGTGCAGTGTGGTGTCAAATAACCTCAACTAACCGTAACCTGCTGGAAATCTATTTCATCTAAGTCCAGAAAATCAGGCATAGATCCACAGGGATTAATAGCCTCGTTAGTATGAAAATGAAATGTATTTTTCAGTCAGTGTTTGTCATTTATTACCTTTGGCTGCCAGCCATAATTTTATTTGTCACAGTCTTACAATGATCCAAAGTATTTTCCACTTCTCATGACAGAAAAAGTCCTGTTCTTATATTCACAATGTCCTTGGCCTAACTTAATATAATGAATTTATCTTCCTTGTAGGCAATGTTTGTGACCATATATTTTATAATTTACTTGCAGCTTAAAGTTACGACGATGTGGCTTTAACTACTCCACCTCTTCCACATGAACAGAAAACACCCAGAGTTATGTGTGTACAGGCAATGTAGAGCGATCAATGTGAAGCCAGATAACTAAAAAATATATGTTGAACTTTTAACACAGGCCCCTGAAGGACTAGTGAGAAAACAGAGTTAATATTCAGACAGTGCACATTTTATCTGCTGCAGCAGTATCCAAAAACTATTGTTTTCACCAATGAGTGTGGATTTGTGTGTGTGGTGCTAGATTTTCCAGGGTAGAGTACATTTCAAATACAGAGAGCTGTGGTTTGAGGCCCCAGTGATAGCCTGACCTGCATACTTATACACACACAAACACGAAGAGAGATATAAGCACACTAATACTTGCTGTCAAAGCCCGAAAAATTGGCCATCACTGTGTGAAACAATAGCTGCGACCCATCTGTTGGTGTGGGCGCGAGAAAGACAGGGAAAATTGAGAGAAGCCACTGAGGGGTAAGGTGTGAAAGGAAGGAAAGACGGTGGAGGAACAAGAGGGGAATGAATGAGACGAGACAGAGAGGGAAGTGAAAGACAAAACAGCTGATGTATTCATTACAAGCCGAGAACAGCGTTCACTTGTCAAATAGCTGCAAAAGAGCTGATAATGCCGCAAGTTTTACCGAGAAAAAGACAAGGTGGAGTATCAGCAGACTGTTGTTAGGTGGTTAGGTGCACTGTCATTTATGACATGAGAGGTGAACAGAAACGTCCACACTGAAAAACCTGGTAAATCAACTGACCTTCACAGTTTGTTGGGATTATGAACGAAAAATACTCATTTAGACATGAATGGGAGGTGGAGAGAGAGGTGGGGGGAGAGATAGAGAAGACGAGAGAGAGAGAGAGAGAGGACAGATAAGCTGTACAGCCAAAGTGAAGCATTTCTCTTTATCTTAGGTAGATAAGAGCAGGCTTGAATCATGTGCGAGAGATGACACACACCCCCAGACACACACTCACACTCACGCACGCACGCACGCACGCACGCACGCACGCACGCACGCACGCACGCACGCACGCACGCACGCACACACGCACACACGCACGCACACACACACACACACACACACACACACACACACACACATATACAGATTGTTGTTGGGGACCCTTGACCTGAGCAGGAGCAACATGTGTGGAAGAGAGGACAGATGGACAAACAGAGCAGCCACCTGTTTTTACTCATCACACTCACTCACCCCGCACCGTCAGCTTCCTTCCTCCAACAAAAATCACAACATCTCATCGCACTGGCCCTCCAATGGCTCAGGTGAGTTCCGCTTCACAGACACACACACATCCGTACACAAAAAGTAGCACCCTTCCACAGCTGGCACCGCTTCCTACACAGCAAGGGCCTGCAGTGAGTGTGAGAGGACGACGAGAGCATCCAGCCTGGACAGGATCATCAGACGGCCCCCATTGAACACACATACAAAAGCTTGCTGGCAGGGTCGGTTATTGGGCATTAGGTTGATAGAGGCATTACAGGCTGCCATTTAAAGGCTCTTCCACAAGTCTTTACTACCGGTGGCATCTGCTGCCTGAGGTTACGTGTGTGGATACAGCACATATACTGATAACACACCACCGTTTACAGCAACACTGGCATTGTGAATTGCAGAAATATGACACAGACACACACAAGTATGAACTACTGAGGTTGTACTGTTCTATTCAGCAAAAAGGAACAGGCTGCAGGTCTGGGATGACTTTCTTCAACCATTCTGTGTCCGCAGGCCAACATCAGTTCCACTGCTGACTTCTTTTATTTTGTATCATTAAAGCAGCATAACAGTTACTTGTTTTCGATCTACTGTTACCATACCTGAGAGAGGAGAGCACTGCATCAGCGGAAGTAAATACATCTTTAGGGCTTCATCTTTGTTTGTTTTTTGACCTTGATGCTGCGCTAACTTGAGACAGAGCCCTTAAAACAAAATGAAACAAATCATAGAAGCAGAATATGTTGCATGAGTCAAATAGCAAAACTGGATCACATACTTCCCACAATGTAACTCTCTTAGAACAGTTAAACAGCCACAGGCAACCATATATAGAATGCCCATCTTTATAAAACTGTGATGGTTATGACTATGTAGTCTTCAGACGCTTTTTCACCGTACTTACATTGTGCTCAATGCAGCTGTAAACAGAATTAATCTTGGGCTGCTATCAGCAGATGCTAAATTAGGAGCAAATTACGAAAACAAAACAAATAGCAAAAGTACATTGTTACTGAAATGTTACGGACAAAGCATTAAATTCCCAGCTGATCTTGCAATCACAAACCAGTGGACGACAATGGAAGTGTAAAATCACACAAGCGAGTCTGTATTGAAATCTGGACTTGTTGAATGCAGCAGGCAGGAAGTGATGTGCCGTCCCATGTAAACATTGACAAAATGTATAAATAAGGCTTCTACATAAAATAAGAGGAAAGATGAGAGCATTCCACTCAGCCAAAAATCTATTCAACAGTCCACCTGCTTTAATATGCAAATATACTCCATCTCTGCCAAAAAGAATATTTTGGGCTCTAGCACGAAAGGTTAAACCATATCAATCAGGCCCTTAGGCCTCCTGTGGGGCTGGACTCTCCAGCTGAGCGAGCAGTAATCTGGTGGTATCTGACCAACGTCCACTATGAAAACAAGTGTCTGACCTCCCGCAGCCCACATAAACCGGTAGAAAAAGAAGAGCGTGTACACAGCATTCTGAAAACCACATGCAGATACATTGTCGGATACAGCAGCATTATAAAGCGCTGCTGAAAAAATAAGGCACGCCGTCAGGGTAGAATCAGAGCGTGAGGACAACAACAGCACCTGTCCAGTGTCAGAAGCCCTCTGGTCAAGATACAAGCTAATGTTCATTCACAACTGTTTGTGTGTTCGCAAGTGGCAACAGGTGTTGAGCAGGCTTCTTTTGAGCAGCAGCTGCGTGACTGTGGGCTCCCAGGGGAGAAAGTGTGGCACCAGAGACCACTGAAAGATTAATAAGAGTCTTGTTTTAGAGATGCAAGGTAGCCTCTTCAAGAAATGGGTTGGGGAGGGGTTACCCAAGTGTCTGGCTTTCCAGCACTATACCGCACACAGGCGAGGGAGACACATTTTTCAAGGAAAAGCCAGCTGATTTCCAGGGAATTCCCTGATCTGCAACTACTGCAACTCATAACTAATTAACTTTTTTTTTATCCTGACCCAGATACATAGGCCCACATGCACAGAATACATTCATGCTGATTTCAGTTACCATAAGGGTTGCAATCGGCAGATGTTAGAGTTTGAGGGCCTACACGTCATGAATTTTCTCCATGAAGAAATTGCCATATTTTTCCTCAAATAGATGTATCTTAATGTACTTAATGACTGTGGGAAGAGAAACAAACTGAAGATTGGTCAGATATGACATGATTTGCATCTTCAAGGCTTAGCAATGTTGGGGAATGACAGTTGATTTGTGTACAATTACCATTCACAGTTGATGTGATATGATGTTTTTGGGGGGAGGTATTCAACATCACAGCATGATATAAATGAACTTAAATCCAAACACCCCACAGAGAAGACAACGGAAAGATTAACAGATATTAAAATGTCCTAGGTGATGGCCTACATTACATTAATTCATCAGAAGTTGAATATAATACCTTCATGAGTTTACCTCTTGACAATAAAATTATACTTTTTTTTCAAAAAGAAATATTTTTTTCCTTTTATTCTTTTTAGATAATAGTAGCCTTTGAGAACAGGGCTCTTGGTTATAATTACTGTTTCACATTGCAGATCCCATGGTCGCTAAAACAAGACGTAGGAGGAGGTAGATTCTTTACTCCAAAGTTTTGTTGCTTTAGAAGCATTTTGGTTGATCACAAGTATAAGTACTGCTGGTCAATATGTAGCCCAGTATTCAGATAGTTCAACAGCTGGTGGTCAAAACCACACAAGGAGGAGCCTCAGTGAATGAAAGGGGGAGCGGAACGCACCCAGGCCGGACTCTCTCATTACATCACACACACAAATACAAACCTGTAAGTATGTGGAGCTGACCAAGTAGGTGCAAACACCAATGACAGGTTTTCTCTAAATAAAAGAGAAAAGATATGAAAAAAATGTAGCCAGTCAAGATGAAAGAAGATGTTGGTTCCACACTTTAGGAGAGCAGAATGTACAATACTAAGTTTAACATTACATCTGCATTGAAGTATGATCGGCTATAAATGCTATACCACAAAGACTAATCTGTGGAAAAAGAGAAACACGTAAGAAAGAAGTAAACACAGAGCTGCATTGAGCCAAGTGCAAACTACAGTTTTACCCAGCCAAAATTTATTATTCAGCTTCAGTCACGCACCCACGCGCGCGCGCACACACACTGTGAAAAGCAAGCTGCTCTCACTGCAACAGGGACGTGGAGCGTGCCTCATTTTGATAATACGTAATTAGAAAACCATTTCCTAGAATTGCTCCCAACCCTGCATTAACACACATTGATTAGTGTGTGCGTGTGTGTGATGTGCACGTGTGTGCACGTGTACACACTGTAAAAATATCTCATTCAACATACATTTCAAGGTGGGACAAAAATGTATATTCAAACAACAATGATCCGTTTCAATGTTGATGTTAGTCCTTTTAATGCATAGATATGCACAAAAAACAAATTATCCTCTTTTTACATTTAAGTAACATTTAACTCATAAGTGTATAGATGACTGTTTTTTAAACATGGCAAACAGCTAAGTTTACAGAACTCCACAGAAAGTGCAAACTAAAGGTTCTTATGACTACCCGCTGACAGAACCAGTTTAAAGTGCTGACAGTGCAGTATGTGTGTTTGTTTGTTGCACTCAGTTAAGCAGAGTCTCCCAGGAGTTCTACTCAAATTAAGACATGTTAGTTCTATTTTGCACTTTTTTAATCCAAGTTTTTGCCAAGCTGTATCACTAACACAGACGCTGCAGGTGATGTTAGCAGAGACTATACTCCAAGATTTCAGTTTGATTATCAATTAATACCATTAACTGCAGCCAAGCCACTAATGGCATGCAGTTTGCGAAAGTTATAATGTGAATTGCGATGATTGCTTTGGCGCACACGCCTCAGCATGACAATGAAAATGAGCACCCAGGCAAACGAAGAGATTCTGTAACCATATTGGACAGTACCACTTTTATTTTGTACTCCTTTTGTTTGGCCAGTGGCCACTAACTTCCAATCTTTCATATGAATAAAGACTTCCTGCAGATGCACTGACGCTTTGTTTGAGATGCACTGTAGGTACAGACCAAACCTCTGTGCGGCACTTCCTTTGCTCACCGACTTCTGCAATCAACTTAGGATATAGTTTGGAATAAAAAATATTCAATAAATGATGAGAAGAGACCACTTTGTAGATTATGTTTTTTGCAACTATTTTGACCTTCATCTTGCCGATTAAATGCAAATTATTGAGTGTGACAAGGCATGGCAATGATTATCTCCAAAGAGCGACAACATGGCCCATCGCTCTGCAGAATTAAGTGTTTAATGGACTCAATCTGTGCATTTTTAACACTTTTAATCATCTAATTTATACCAGGAAAACAACATAAAAAACATTGTGTTAAATTAAAAGCGACTAACTGTTAAAAAAAAAGACCCAGCAATTGCAGGGATATTGATAATGGTGATATGGAACTGCGGAACTGCATACAGACTTTTTTCAGTTTCCAAAGATAACACAGTGGCTGTTGGATCCTACAGAAAAGTGAGGTGTAAACTACAGGCCTGGGCCCATCCCCCCACACCCCCTGAGTGCAGCCTGTAGAGCACAGCTGACCGAGGGGAGTTTATGTGTCTGTTGATTCTCTCTCCCACTGCAAGGCCATTGTCCAGGGGACAAAGATGGAGAGGTTTGTCAGGGTAGCTTCATTATGGAGGCCAAATGAGGCCTGACTGCAATGTTTCACAACTTGCTCTTTACACGCCTTCCTTCCCTCGACCGTGTTTTCGCTTCTCTCATGTTCCTGGAGCTGCAATTCTTATCCCAACTCTCCACTCATTCAAGATCAAGCAAGGACACAATTGGCTGAAAAAGGAGTGTCAATTTGGCAGCATTGTTGTGTTGCTGAGACGACCACTTCTGAAGACAGAAGTATCTGTGTGTGTGTGTGTGTGTGTGAGGGTGTGTGTGCGCGCGCAAAGTGCGAGTGTGTCTATTACAGGCTAACTTTGGGGACAAATTTGAGACTAAAGACCAATTATGTGGAGGCTTATTCAAGTGGGGGACAGATCAGAGACAATTGTCCAGACAACCTGTGTGAGTGATCACATTTTACACTTTCAACTATCAGACAATATCCATGCCATGGTTTTTACCTTTGATCATACATTCTTGATTTGACAAATTTCAGATTTTTAATATCACACTCTTGGCATACAAGTATGATATTACAGGTAATTACAAGTTTTGCTCAAACAAATCCAAACAAATGTCCTTAAATCATAAATCTTCCAAAGGTATTCTTTTTTTTTGTTGCTAGTGTTAAAGACATAAATGGTTTTGTTTTGGTATCTAAAAGCCTCTGTTTCAGGTTGTGTTTGTTGCATACTGTACTGAATAATACAACCCTTATGTCACAATAATTTCTCTGATTAGCTGCTCATAAATGTAATTCCAAGCCAACAGTGTTGGTGTTTGAGCATTTGTTTGCACAAGCTGGCAGATCGCGGTATAGATGGTATACTCGTCAGTGTTCTCATCCCAACAGCCATCTGTGCACCTAGTCTGTCACACTAACACACACACACACACGGGCGCGCGCACACACACGCGCACACACACACACACACACCCATCCTCAGTGGTAAATGCTTCAGTGCTACAACCCTGCCTCAGACGCAGATACCACTTTGCAGGTTTACAGCATTCCACCCTTCCTGGACCCTGTCAGTGATGTCAGTCACAGGAGCTCCCCAAACCAACAGGACAGCGAAGAAATCACCCCTCACAGGTTAAACTCGCAGCCTTCCTGTCAATCGACCACATTCAGAGCCCAGCGGACACTTATTACCATCTGTCTGTGACCTTTCCAAGTACACATGGATATTGTTCCCTCTAAAACACCTCACGTAGCCCTAACAAGAGCAAGCATTTTGCATTGCAGTGTTGCATTATTACAGCAACAGACAATATCGACATTGACATTATAGCATCTCTAGATAAAAAATACAAATATCAAGAGTTCAACTTGTGTGTGAAAAGTGAAAAAGATGTGTCAGGGGGATGTTGCTGCTAATCTATCACCAGACCTTGAAAACTTGATATAACATGAAGTTGAAAACAGAGAAGTGACAGTAGCTTGTCACTGCACCAACATCCAAATGATAAAAGCTCAAGACCACTAATTATATAGTTTTATGTCCAATGGTGTTCAACAGATTTTATTTTTGAAAATAACCATAGAAACAGTTGTTTCATTATTACTGGGTAGATGTCAAACTGTTCTATGCCACATAATCTTTGTTCTTTCAACAGGATTTCAAAAACTTGAGAAATAACCTAGAGATGGGGAGGAATTGAACTACTCCCCCAGTTCTCATTTTATTGCATACCGTATCTTCTTGTTATTCATAGTCCGTCAGTGAAGCAAAGTTTACTACGCCACAGATACTCAATTGGATTTCAGTGTCAGGCGGGTGAGTGATTGAGGGGGAGAAGAAGGTCAGCAGAATTTTATCAGTAAGACTAGGGCCAGAAATGAAAAAGCACTGCAGTGCAAAAATGTCCTTGAGATTTCATGACATTTGTGTGCAAAATGAAATGGGCTGCACCCTGAATGCTGGTGGGACTAAAAATATTCAAATTCAATTTTTCTGTCAAAATGTTTTGGATTATTTATTTTTTTTGTAGTGGCATCATACACGGCAGACTATGTGTCTCGTCAAAACCCCCCTTGGTGCATAACTACTAAAGTGAAGGCTGATGGAAGCATATGAGCATATATATACAGCATAACTTGTCTCTGCTGCCAGGGACATGTACCACTGCCATAATAAATAAATAAACGTTTGGGCACCAATGTTCGGAAGGAGATTCATTTTGACTTCCCAAACTGTTCATATACTGTATTTAATGTTAATAATCATACACCTGTGAATGTAACTATTTTAACAGGTTTGTAAAATAATGCATTCTGGGTAGAAAATATAACAAGTGTTGTGTTCTGGATAGGGCCTGCTATACAGTATTTATATTTGGCAGATGCCATAGTGGCCCATATGCTAACTGGTTAAAAATTACATGTCAAGGACAGAAAATACCATTATAGAGAAATAGAAGGCAATTTTATTTTCCTAGTTCTGCAGAGCAAATAACTTCAATTAGTAATATATGTAATACAATGGAGATGACCCAATATAATTGAATACAGTAATGTTTTGACCACAGTGACTTGATACCATTTTCGAGTGGCTACATAAACAAAGTTCTTACTTAAAGTAATGTCATTCACTGTTGTGTATCTACTGGGCGTGAATCTCCTTGGTCGCTGTCTCCTTCAAACATGAGATGTAATCACTTTCCTCCCTGGGTTGACCTGACTTCTGCAAACAGCGGGTCAGAAGACAACTGCAAAATAAGACACGAGATGGGACGGACAACACTTGTCTAATAGTGGCTGGAAACGGCAGAGGTAAAACAAATTCAGGCTACGATAGAAGGGAGTGTGATTCAGGATGGATTGGTGGAGAGAGGCTGCAGAGGGAGGAGAGAAGGAGTGAAGGAGATAAGGAGCGTAAGGGGCAGATGGTGGCGCGGAGCCAGGCAAGGTAAAAAATCTCCCCAAAAACTTCAAAAGACATCACTCTCCTTTCCACATGCACTTAGTTCAGTCCAAAGTTCACGTGTGTTCAGAATACATGGAGGAGAATCGAGGGATAAAGAGGGACTGCAGATGGGTTTGGCTTAATTAGGTCAGCTGAAATTGAAGCTTGATTGGTCAGTTGACTGATGAGTTCAAACTGACACTGTATACGTATGAATGAGTCATACTGTATATCTATGAGGTTGACAAATATTGTTACAGCTACATGACTTATTTATCAGACTGTTTGTATCTGTCTGGCCTCAATAAAAATCAAGAAGTGACTGAAGACAGTGCATGCCTTTTTTAAATGTACGTGACAAATGTATTCTCATTTCAAATTAGCCTCAGGGTGACCTCAATAAGACCTCATTTGGAATTAATCACATACACTCACTGGCCACAGTCCATCTTAAACT
This sequence comes from Colistium nudipinnis, assembly GCA_016785305.1. Classification (NCBI taxonomy): domain Eukaryota; kingdom Metazoa; phylum Chordata; class Actinopteri; order Pleuronectiformes; family Rhombosoleidae; genus Colistium; species Colistium nudipinnis. Next base: position 470,768 of record JAFBJU010000569.1, on the reverse strand, counting down.
CCACGAAAACTGGGGCTGTTTTCTCCGTATCAACAGCTCCGCGCCGCTGCATTAAGATAACAACTACAAAGAAGTTCCTGGCTATATGTAGCTCGGCCTCAGGTCACGTCATTCATCTGTGGCGTGAAGCCACTGGGACTGGGAGGCATGAGGCCTTTCAGCGACTGTCGAGGCTTGTTTCCGTGACACTTCACAGCACTTTCACCCTGACGATGGGGCTTATCAAACGGCCAGAGATAAGCTGACATCAGGGCTACATGTGGCCCGACACAATGCAGGCAAACAAACTGACCACCATGATATATAAATTCCTTATCCTCATGGTTTAGGAATGTGTTCTGGTCAGGTAGGTTTGACCTTAAGAGTCAAGTTAAAACCATGTGCTGCTAAATATCTGCTGGACCTCGAGGGTTTGACACTTACTTCTGCCGAAGAACTCGCTCAGCAAGCCATGCAAGTTATGTTATACATGAAAAGGTCAAACTCATTGCCATAAAAAATGGAAAATAATTCAATTTAGAGAAACTGAAAACATCAAAAAGGAACCACTTCACAACACGCTTAACACACCTGGGAAGTATGTGAAAACATTGTAAGTGTTTTTTGGAGTTTTGCTCTGGAAACTGAATGATTACAGACAGCCGTAGTACTCGTTGGGCAATGTTTCACATCAAATGTGTACGACACCCAACCATAGTCTGCACACTTTGTGAACCAATAAGAATAAGAAGCTGTCACAGTCCAGATAGGAAGGCTACTCTCTTTCAAAACCATGAAGTAACACTTCTCCCATAACCATTTTAGCATTAAAAAAATGTTTTTCTTCATATTTTCAAACAACACAGACTTTTTCATCAGGTGTAAATGCCTTAATGTCATTCTTGCACCAGACAGATCTATTGTGTCCTTCCTCTCTGCTGAGCAAAGCAGAGACATCTTATTCAGTGTTGATGATCAGTGACCATGAAAAGTTCAAATGTGACAACATCTCTGGTTTCATCGTTCAGTCAGCAGTTACTGGAAATTCATACACCTCTTGTGACACAATGTGCTCAACGCAAGTAAATTCTGATGAACTTTTGACACCACGTCTGCTGGGAAGACTATTTTTTTTAATGATGACATGACACAAAACCCTCCCCTGCAAATAGTGAATAGCCGGCAGACCAATAACTTGCCTGTGACTCCACCACAACCGTATGGCACAGTAACACACTGCCACATGTGTCCTGCATGAGTCAGCTCCAAGCAGCTGAGGCTACCACTCTCACACAGACACACACACCTGTTACACCCCACGGTACATGTCCCTTCTGGACAGACACGTCTCCCTTTGAACAGCAGCAGGGAAAATATAGACAACAATCTTCTGAATGAAGTACTCGTGTCTCTGTGGGGCTCTGCTGCCGTCAGCAGTTTGGTGATCTTCATCACTGCAGTTTGAGGAGAAATATGCTCAAAATATGGATGAGGCTAAAAACACCTAATGATACACTTCATAACAAGTAAAAGGAAGAAGACGGGGATGGGAGAGATGAAAAGCTAGCAGTGGTTTCCACTCTGGGGTTATGGACACAACATGAGAATCTGGGAAACAAACAAAGCCATTGTTTAACTGCAGTTTGGTCTACAGAGAGATTCCAACAGCTGGATTCACTTAGGGGCTTTCTGCGAGGGGGCAGGCCCCATACACACTGCATGTCTCACTTCTTAATACTCATACCCACAAAGTTATATTATCAATTTAAAAAAGAAAAGAAAAGTCACACTTTTCCTCAGGAGTCGTATTGACATCTCAACTCGCCCGCAGCAGCAGGCAGAAGGAAACATTGTGACAGAGCGTGTCCAAAGGATTCTCAGCAACCCTCATGCACTTTTTAACGGATCACAGTCCTGAGGGGAAGGCAATTCAGCATCGAGTAAGAATAACAGCTTAATATGGATGCCCTGCCGGCATTCAAGCACGCCATCCTAACTGAACATGGCTAGTTTTGGACCTTAGGTGGTACCATGACAGCGTGTGTGAGGCTGTCAAAGGCTGTTTAGGAACTCCTGGCTGAGTGTACCCTGCGGAGAGAATAACTAGGAAACAGAAATCCACATCTCCAGTGTTTGTAATTGAACTCCGACATTGACCTATACTAATAAGCTTCCTTCTCGCTGTACACGCTCTCGGCACGGTGGTAAATGTTGACCTTCAAAACACAGCGACCACCATGTCCACTGGGAAGCAGAGACTTCATCCATGCTACACAATAGCCACACACACGTGTATGGATTCGCACTGAGCACACAGGCCTAAAAAGCAGGGGTGCACCCTACCTGTTGAAGGTGGGGTCACTCCATGGAGTTTTGTCATCACTACACCCATGACATGTGGTGTGTTGACTGCGCGTGCACTGAGAGGCACAGTTCGTGGGTGTTGGTTGCCATTATCCCAGCAGTCACAGGTGCACGCGCTGCCTTTACACGTGCATGTAAGTGTGCGCGCGCATATACAAAAATCACACCGTCTCGTAGGGCAGACAGTGTTTGGAAGCAGCGGGTGGGATCGCGCGCGCGTCATCCTGAACCCCGTGCACGTCCCCAAATGCAGCACGACAAACGGGAGTGAAACGGTGTGTGTTCGTTGTGGCGGAGCTGACTGTGAAAACACACACACCGCTCGTGCTAACACAGCAGCACTGAAGGGGAGGGGGACATATTACACACACACTGTAACATAAACGTATCTTTTAACCACCCCACTGTTGCTGTCTATCACACTTCATGGCAGCAATAGCTAAGATATATGTGTGCGCGTGCGTGTGCGCTTTGCCTTGAGCTCCACTGCTCACTCCCCGTCCGTGTAACTGAGCCCTCACCACTTCATAACCAAAGACATGCTTTAGAGCTTTTTCTTACCTCATGACGCGGGTGTGTTGTCAGGCCGAGTGTGTGACAGTCGGCTGGTGTTGGTCAGCGGGAGACTTGTTGTGTAGTTCTCACCAAAGTTCACCGCTCGGTTCAAGGCTACAGGCGACTAGATGAATGGAACTCGGGCTCAAGAGCTCTCACAGTTTTGCAGGCTATCCGGTGAAAGTAAAAAAAATAACGAAAGAAAAACATGTATATCTATATAGATATATGTATATTAAAAAAAACTTAAAGAAACAGTCGAATCCTACATGTTCCAGAGCATCGCGGCTCCGCAGGCGGAGGATAGTCACTGAGAGGAGGGAGGACTGACGCGGCTTGTCTGTGCTCCGCGAACCGCTGCTGGGCTGCCAGCCGCGCTGCGTTCACTGTCCCCTCCACCGTCCAAGCTCCACGCTCACAATGACATCCTATCTCCTAAACCACTTATCTAAGGAAGCACACATTGGGTTAATTTTGTATTTTTCTTTTCATTATATATAAATAAAGCACAATGCTTTGGGGATCCTTATCAAAACAAGGTGTTCAAAATGAAGGGAAAGGTGATCATTAGATGGTCAGCATGGTGTTGCTATTATTATAGCTTTCCAAACAATTTCGCACCACTTTGGAAACACAAATGTTTTTAAAGCACATTTGTGTGTTATCTTTCATATCAGCCACGCAAATACAAGATAGCGTTAAAAATACAGTGTCACAAGTTTGTAAGGGTTGATTATTAGACAAAAGCAGTAATATGCGAGTCGCTTAACTCACATTAACAGTTATAAACGTATTAAAAGCCTTAAATAGTGAATAAGGGACAGTGTGCGTCTTTGATGTGCGCTGTTTTCAACAAAAGATGATTTCCAACGGGACATGAAGGCAGCATTGGACGCAACTTGTGGGACGTAGCACGTACACGTTGCCCCTGACAACAGAGTTGGGTCTCACGCTGTGTGTGTGTGTGCACGCGCGCGCCCGTTCGTGCATGTGTGCGTGAGCTGGGACCGAAAAAGCCTGCACATCTTACAACAGGAAAGCACCGTGTTGAATGTAGGTATCTACTCAGGCTACAGTTAAAACACAACGATAGGAGGAAACATAATCATTAATTTAATTACACACAGGGTCCGTATGAGCATTGTTATTGGTACTATTAAGAGTTTCTGGGCTCCGTTTAGTTGTATATGTTATTATTTATAATGTTATGTGCGATTTTTCCAAACCTCAAAAATCTTTGCTGTCAACGTCAATCATATCAGTGGTTGCACTGTGTATGAGACAATCACTGAGAAGGTTTTGACACGTAGAATCAAAAACTATGTCTTCTTGTGATCAAATATAATGCAAATAAATAAATATTATGATTATTCAAAGTTGGGAAGGTAGAAAGTGAATCATTCCACATTTGTCACCGGTACTGCCTTTAAAGTTAAGTTTAGCATGTGTTGACTTTCTGTGAGAATTTCTTCTTTTAAATCTGTCCACTGTGTGCTGCTCACCTACAGGCCTGCTATAGAGAAGGCAGCCAGGGGAAACTCACAGTAGATCACATGAGACTGCAGCCTAAACCTCCAAGAAGCTGCAGCACCAAATGGTGAACATTGGTGTACCAACATGTTTTCCTGTTGTATGAACACTTATCTATAAATGTGTGTGTTGGTTATCCAATACTGTAAAATGCATTATTTCTATCTGAAACAACCCTGAACTGAGTGCTGTTCTTGTCTAGAATGTGCTACCACAGGTGTTGGAATAAAAATGTGTGCTTTTATTAACTCCTTTATTTTATTTTTTTTATCATATAGAAAACATTGATATCATGAGAAATTGACATGTGTTGCTTATTGACACTTGGATTTCTGATTCTGCAACTTAACTGTGCTGCCATCACCATGTGTGCATACATGTGCAATGGTTTAGGAGAGTTACATGAATAGCACAAATCTATCCTCTCTTACCTTATAAATAAAAATGCTAGCTCAGGTCAGAGCCTTGGCCAGCATAGGCCCACTGTTTGAAATTAGGCCTCAGACTGTGTCTGACTTGTAGAGTGCAAGGACAGTCATGCACCGGCGATAACCTGGTAAATGCTCTTGAATTGGCTGAGTAGCCCATGTGAGCTTTTATTGAAGACTCACAGTTTTAGTTTGAAACATGAATACAAGTATGAAAATAACATTTAATTAAATGTGTGAGTCTGGTAACTATAAAACAGATCATTTAGTGAGTTGTGTGTTGTTGGATTCTGAAATAGATGAAAGTCATACACTCGAGTGACTGAGCAGCAACTGACTCAGCCGATGATGAATGAGCCATGAGCACACCACCCACTCCGCACCGGCTCCATTATTGTGACATCTAACACGCTCAACCATTACATGTCATCAGATCTTTGGAGCTCCTGCTTTACTGTCAAACACTTTCAGGGGAAAAGGGAAGAGTCGACATTAACCTTCAACGATATGCATAGTATCAAGTCAATTTCACATAGTGCACACAAGAGTTTATTGAATAGCCATAAAAATAGACCCATAGAAATACCTGCACTTCATCTACCACCTGGTGGACATAACTTGAATTACAACATATTGCCTGTTACCAGCCTGCGTGCTGTTTTCTGAGCTATAACGGAACACAATCACTCATGTACAAATGTCGATTCTTCAGTTGAATTACAAAATATATCTTCACCACATATCAGGGATTTATGTTGTATATTTGTAAAATTACATTTTGAGTGTTTGACAGCCGCAGTTACTAATTACATTGAAAATATGCAAAGTATTTGGTCAACTTATAAACCATTTTTACACAGAGAGAAAGCAGCCACACTTTTAGCAGCCAAAACAATGTTCAAATATTAATGTAGCAGGAATAATGGCAACATTTACTTGATAAAATGATATTATTCATTGTAATTTTACAAGTATCCTCATATACAACAATGAACTGTTCGAGGTTTACATTAGATTTGGAATCCAGTGAGCAGGCAAGAATAAAAGGCTAGAGTCAGACTAAGGTGGGTGTAAACTTTTCCCATGTCGGCTAGTTAAGACGTTTTAAAAAAGGCCACTGTTGGTTTATGAGTCAGCCTCATGAACAACCACTGGATGGCGACACCTGGAAATTCTACCATAAAGCACAGGAAAACGTATGGACATTTACAAAACAAAAGGCCGATAGGAAATATTACTTGTGTATTTATTATCTGACTGTGTAATGTATGCAACTGTATTTAGTAGATACAACCGATTTTTTAAAATGTAAATAAGAAGTTATTTGCAGTTATAGCTACTGAAAGGAAAGTTCGTTTTCTTGTCTGCATGCGCTGTAATACATTCAACACTTTATCGTTGTTTTTTTTTATTGAGATTTTTTTTGTTTCCCGTCTGTTTTCCCGTCTCTTCGGTGTTTTGCTTATGACAAATATGATTTAATCTCACAGTTTATCATAATGTGCCTTAGCTTGAAAGGGTAACCCGGAAGTGTTTGTGGAGCCACTCTCTGATTGGCTGCGGGCACGCTGCCGCTGTCTGCTGATGTGGTGTTCAGGAGACTGCAGAGCTGACCAGACGACTCAAACGGAGCTTTCCTGAGAATAGGAAGTTTGCTTTACAACAAAAAATAATGCCGTACTTTCAGACATGGGAGGAGTTCGCCCGCGCCGCAGAGAAACTGTATCTGACAGATCCCATGAAGGTGGAAACGCTTAATTTATGCCAGGGCAGCATGTTAGCTAGATAGCTCACTAACCGGCTAGCTCGTTTTGAACGGGAATGTACTAACGATTGCTCTAATCCCTGTTTTTACACCCTATAACGTTCTGATCGACTGGTTGTTGTTCTGTTTCAGGTCAGGGTGGTTCTAAAGTACAGGCACTGCGACGGCAATCTCTGCATTAAAGTGACCGACAACGCCGTGGTAAGTATTGGAACTTAGCATTGGCCCAGGTCAAACCTTGATTTGCTTTCTGTACCAGTTTTTGTGAGTATAAGATGATATTTAGTTTACACCAATGAACGGTGATTTGTATTGCGGACCCGTTAAATAAACGAATGGAGAAGAATTAGAGGATACTCAGCTTTAACAACAGTGGCTGGTTTTGTTGACTTGTTGATTGTATCAGTTCTAAATCCCACAATGCACCAGTGCATTTATGCGTCCATTAGACAGCCCTGATGGGAATTTGGATGATTCACAGTGATTCCATACCCTTGGAAACGTTATTGAATGATGACAATTTCAATTTTGAAGTGTTGAACTGTTCACTCTCACTGCCTGTATTTAGTCTGTTGTCCATCCCTACAGTGTCTACAGTACAAGACGGACCAGGCCCAGGACGTTAAGAAGATTGAAAAGCTCCATGGAAAACTGATGAGGCTCATGGTGTCCAAAGAGACGCACAGTGGTTCTATGGAGACGGATTAAAGCATGCTCCAGCAGCACTGGCCTTTTAGAGCACCTGGACTGAGTTCAGAGGACACAGTGATTGTTGAGAGCACAGTACTATTGAAGTACCTCATGGAGTCTGAGAGATGGGTGGTGGTGAAGAGGGAATGTTGCTGGATTGATTTGACCACCTAAACTCTTAATACTGTCAGAGATGTGATATATATATTTACTGTATATATTTTATTCACTCTGGATTTTTGTTTATAATAGATTCTTAGTCATCATAAAATCCCTTGCTATTCCTTTTCATTATGATCACATCTTTGATGGTATTAATATAAAGTAGGAAACGCCTCTGGGGAATTTTAATGAAGAGAAGGAAGGAGAAATGAGCAGGACTGTGGGGAAAAGTTGCAAAATGACAACATCTACAAATCCTCTGCTGCCATCTAAGCATGAAAAGGACGGGACACGGAAGCCATCGCATGTCTCGCCTACTAACATCTATGTTGATATTTTTTGTGTTTTCCTCATGGACTTGTGCCACATAAATGAAGCAGGAACTTCTGATTTCATAACATCGGTTGGGTGAAAGCCATGATTTCTAAGGAGAACTCCCCCACACCTCCAAATGCCATTTCTAATACTGAATAATTACGTTACATATTCAATAAATGTTTATTTACCCCAGTACAACTGGTTTCTCTCTTGTATTTGTCAACCGGGTTAAATATCCACGTTACTTAGTGTAGAGACCAACACCAAGAATAAGTGACTTGAGAGGTTGGGTCTTGTACTGTCACCTGACGTGCTCACACATAGATTAACTTAGCCAAAGGTAACACAAACAAACTTATAATACTTTCCAAATCCACACGCTTCCTATATTCAAGTGCATTCCTTGCTTCTTGTGTTTCATTTGACATAAGGTCTCTGCTAAAACAACAACACCACCAAACCTGTGGGGGATTGAATGAATCACATGAATGTCACCTCCCAACAAACCTGAACATGATGACTCGACATTTTTTTTTTCCAATTTAGAAATGCTACTGTATGATGTGTATTGAACAAACGTATCTTTTTGAATGTAATACGTTTAGTTTATAATACCAAAACAGCAACGGGAGCTACCGTAACCCTTATATATAAGCCACATTTTATATCGATAATTACTTATTAATTATCACTAAGTTTATAGTACGTTCTGGAACCACAGGCGCTCATGGCCGGGATGTAGGGGAGGGAGCACAGGGGGCGGGGAAGTAGCTCCCTTAGTCCGCGGTGAGTCAGAAGAGGGACAATCAGAGGATCAGTCCAGGTTGAACCGGAGAATCAGCTGAGTAACAACCACAGGACCAGCAGAGGACCCCTGTCTGACGTGAGTTCCCGTCCGGGTTGCGTGCAGCGGAGACGGGGAGCTGTAGCCGCCGGGCCCGGGGATGGTGTAGGGGAGAGGGCAGCTGGAGTTCAGGGTACAGCCGGTGGGCGACGACAGTCTGAACGCGTCTGTTTTAGTTTGTTTGGGTTGCAGAGTTGCAAAGTCGAGTGTAAGATGCGTTGTTTTGTGTACATGTATCTTTAGACAACAGCACCTCGCTTTAACCTCACTTTATGGAAGCGTGAGTGTGTGTGTGTGTAGGGGAAGAGGTCGCAGTTTTAACAGGCTATTGTGTTGTTTTTGCAGTTGTCATCAAGCCTGGTTTGTGTTAATATGGAGCCATTTTAGTCATGCACGGTGGTCTCCTGTACACTGTTAAGGTGTGCGTGCGCGCGCGTGTGTGTGAATGAGTTGAACATTGTCACAAGCAATATGTGCGGTTGTGTGTGTGTTTGTAAAAAAAATAGAGTTGAACACTGTGTTATGCAGTAGCTGAGGCCTGTTCTGTACTAAATCCTCTTAGCAGGGCAACGGCCACGGTAACAGGGACAATAACACTTTTGTTTCGCAGCTCCCACATTGTTCTCTAAACTCCTGACTGACAAACTCACTGTGTCCAGTGTGTTTTTGTCAAACTGTCACTGTCACACATCTGTGTTGTTTCCACCTCGCTATTGTAAAGTTATTTAAAAACTTTGTGTACTACAGTTCCACGCGGTTCCAAGTTTATGTGACAAACTAACTATTAACAAACTATACTCCCACCTGTGTACTCTCACTAAACCACCACATGTTATTTAAGTTTAAGCAAATTCCCAAATAAACAAAAACTGAAAACTCAGCCTCGGGCCATTTAGATGTATCTTGTTTGTTCGAATTCAAAATGATATTCATCGTCTAAACACTGAGGGGAATCTACTTGAAAAACGTGAAAAACTGAACTTGATGGGAATACAGTCGTTTAACTGCATATAGGGTCCCACAATTCAAAGCCCAGAGTTGCTGTTCGCCAGGGCATAGTTGCTGCAATGATTGCATAATAGAAATAGTCTGCAAACACCAGACTTAGTGGGCCATCCAGTCAAATTGAGCAACTATTAACCTGGCCGTTAAAGGACTGTGGGTGCACTATGAGAGATGTACTCTTCCATGGTGACCGAGCTTGAGCGGATCTGCCAGAAAGAGATAGACAGACTAAATCCTGATGTGCAGAAACGTGTACAGACCGCAGTTGTAACTGCTCCTAAACTGGCTTCTGTTTCATCACATTATTTCTCTCTTCCATTCCAACAGTTTTCACTTCGACATCATGCATTACAGAATGTAGATCTAAGCAAAAATGAAATGTTTAAAAAGAATTCTCCTGCAGGCTAAAAATTGAAGGCCTCTATAGTGACTGTGTTCTATGTCTTTGTGCTTTCTGACCCTCTGGCCCCCCCCTGCCCAGCTCTTTTCCCAGAGTAGACATCGGGCAACATGTTCACACTACTGTTGGTTGGTTTAGTGCTCGGAGGACTTGTCTTCTTCCTGATTCAGAGGAGCCGTAGCCAGGTTCTGAAGGCGGTGGGTGGCTGGTGGGGAGCAGGAGCATCCCCCGATGGAGAGGAGGACATCAGCATACGCCCGTTTAAAATAACCACCAGCGATGCAGAACTGGAGGTCAGATTTCCTCGCTTAGCTGGTCACACCGGCCACGAGGTTGTTAACCATTTGACAGTCTAGAGCAGGGGTCTTCAGTGTTTTTCAGGCCAAGGACCCCCGAAGTGAGACATGAAGCGGGGTCCCCCTACTATATATAAAATGTTGTTTTTTATATTAAACGGGGCCTATTGCTCTGTATAAACATCGCTAACCTGTTATTGTGCATCCACTACTGAGCTATTCAATTAATACACAGGTCATATATTCATGTTTGGTTGGGTAAACATACATACAAAATTGTCTGATTGTCTCACGTATCTTCTCCTCTGACAGGACCTGTTCAGAAGGATAGACCAGACACGTCCAGTGGCCTCCCTGGAGGACAGCCAGTTTAATTATGGCTTCAACTCCCAGTATTTGGAGAAGGTGATCTCTTACTGGAGAAATGACTTTGACTGGAGGAGACAAGTTGACAAAATCAACCAGTACCCCCACTTCAAAACCAGAATCGATGGTGAGACCGCACTGCTGACACATTCCTGAGCAGGATGTTGTCCTGTCTCTAACCTCTTCTGGCTCTTTTTGACTTCCGCAGGCATTGATATCCATTACGTGCACGTTAAGCCCAAGAAGGTGCCAGAGGGAACTACTGCTATCCCTCTGATTATGGTTCACGGCTGGCCCGGTTCCTTCTATGAGTTCTACGGGTTGATCCCGCTGCTAACTGAACCATCAGACCAGGACGACCTCGTGTTCGAGGTGGTGTGTCCCTCCATACCAGGGTACGGCTTCTCTGAAGCACCTCATAAGAAGGGTGAGTGTTTTTCCTGGAGATCTGGGATGGATGTTTCATTTCCATCAATTAAACCGTAAAGGTAAACAAAATACTGTTTCTGTCAGGAAAAGGATATAACAACTGATAATATCAACTGAGCGTGATCAAAAAATTACTCGAAGGTGCAAGGCATCTCGTGACAGTGATTTCACACTGACACCAAACCCCAACTTTATGTAAATGACAATAAATCACGCCAGGTGTTGACTTAAAGCAGACCCCAATATGATGGGGAAGTTCCATGTAGCTAATCAATAAAACATTCAAAATGCATGCATGCCTCAGAAAACGAAAGAGTAAAACGTAAAAGAAGGTGTAGATGTTAAGGTTAAGTTAACCTTAAGTAGGTGGGTAATTTAGTAGGAATGTTACAGAATCATTTTAGATTTAGCTAAGCATATAAATAAGATGAATTTTGTTTGATCAGAAACTAGTGGCTTCCTGCAAATTCTTTCCAGTAAAAATACTGTAGCTTTCATACTGAAAATCTTTAATGTCTGTGTGCGTTTGTGTGTGTGTATGCGCACGTGTGTGTGTGCCCCTGTTTGAACAGGCTTTAATTCAGTTTGTGCTGCAAACATCTTCCACAAGCTTATGAGGCGTCTGGGCTTCCAGCAGTTCTATGCTCAAGGAGGAGACTGGGGCTGGCTGGTCACCACCAACATGGCTCAGCTGGAACCCAAGTAATATACACACGCCCAACACCTCACAATACAAATTGTACGTGTATTCATGGATTTTCATATACTTTTTGCTATGAGATACGGTATCTACTTCTTTCACACTCAGGTCAATAAAAGGCCTACATGTGAACTTTGCTCCAGTCTCCAAGCCTGGACCCTCCATGGTTCTATCCATGATTCTTGGCCGTCGCTTCCCACAGCTCTTTGGCTTCACTGACTTTGATATTCAGCGCATCTTCCCTTGCATGGAAAAAATTCTGGTGGAGACCCTCAAAGAATCGGGCTACATGCACATCCAGGCCACCAAGCCCGACACCGTAGGTAAGGATCTGGGGCCCAATACGCCGAGTTTGCATCATGCAAGCTGGAACTTGTAACATGAGATTCTTTTTCTCTCACGGTAGAAAATCACACACAATAGTTTGTTACGATCAAAATATTCCTCTGAATTTGCCCCCAGGCCGAGGACTGAATGATTCCCCGGTGGGCCTGGCTGTTTACATCCTGGAGAAGTTCTCCACATGGACCAACCGTGAGTTCAGGAACCTGGAGGACGGTGGACTCACCAGGTACATAGAAGGGAGTGACGACTGATGTGTGTCACCGGCACATTATCCTCAGTGGGAAGATGGTGGATTAAACTATTATCTAATAAATGCAGCACGCTCTAAAAAACCTTCAATTGCAGTATATATATATTTATATATATATGAAATTTACTGTAAAAGAGACTGTTTGGATTTTTGTTGTCATCACTAGAATATTTCGTCTTGTTTGTGCGATGCATTGCAGGAAGTTCTCGCTGGACGACCTGCTGACTAACGTTATGATCTACTGGGTTTCTGGATGCATCGTCCCATCTATGAGGTTCTACAAGGAAAACGTAGGCAAAGGCATCTCCCAGCCGCACACCAAGTAAGTGAAAACCAAAGACTTCGGTGACCACTTGGTTACACTGAGAGACGCACACATAAAACAGGGTGCTGAGCAGGGTGCATACTTCTCACTATATATTGCAAGAGCAGAAACATCGGACTTGAACCCTTTAACATTTTTTCCCAGGATACCCGTTCATGTTCCCACCGGGATTGCCTCATTCCCCAACGAGCTGATGCACACGCCCAAAGTTTGGGCCGCAACGAAATATCGCAACATCGTGACCTTCACGCAGATGGCCCACGGCGGCCATTTTGCCGCCATGGAAGAGCCCCAAATGATGGCCAAGGACATCCAGACGTTCATCAAGGCAGTGGAGAAGAAAAAGAAATAGTTGACTGTGGACTGGTGAACAGGCGGAGGGCCAGAGAGTATGGAATGATGAACTGATGAGCAGTTGAATGAATGAAGGCAAACATAGTGGTGAGCAGTAAGTAAACACAAAGCATTGTGATCATAGATAGTAAGCACCGTATGTAATACAATATAGTTGAGCTCTTTCAAGGAAATTCCTAATTCTGCCTCATGATTTAGTGGTTATGTAACATTGCATTATGAAAATGTAGTTGACGGTAAACATTTTTTTGCAATTCAAGCTTTTTGGACAAACTAAAAAAGAAAAATAAATCTTGCCTCCATTCATGTATTTCTCCTACTGATGTTGGCGCTGTGTCCTGACTTGCTCACAACAAGCTTTGTAGTGTTGGGAACGGTTTACCAAGCAGCTGCAGATGGGAGGTCAGGGGTCACTCACTGTTGTAGTGTTGTCAGCATAGACAAGGTGCCAGGCATTCCTCTGACTAATAACACCAAACATCTTTAGTCCAGCCGCAACCGTGACAGTGTGTGGATTTTATTTTAAAAGGTAACTGTTTTAATGATATGAAATGAATCTGTTCAGAAGGCTTGCCTTCGATTAAATCACAGAGGCCCTAATCGCACTAGGCTAGCTTTATTTCATTAGATAAAGCTAGTCTTTATTTAATCAAATCTGACAGATTGTCAAGCTTTCATTGTGTAAACATTTCTGACTGATGGCCATAATACAACAGGATGATGGACTGCGGCTGTAGAGCACCCTGGTGGAAATGTGTTGCTTGCATCCTGGAACCTAGTATCATGGGCACAGACTAAATTTACTATCCTTTTTTTTTTGCTGAAGCTGCTTAACTGGTAACGTACACAAAAATTATTTCGGGAACGGGGGGCGGCTGGGATGGAGAGCTATGCGCAGAACCGTTAAGTTTGCAAAAAAAACTGTGTTCCTGAATAGCCAGGAGTTAATACGACATGATCCCAAAAACGGTGTGCAGTCAGGTCACAAACTCAGGTTCACCACCCACGATGTCGTTGTACATTATCTGAAGGTCACAGATTCAATGCAACAGTGCAAACGATGTCCTGGAATATTTTCAACCAAATCTGAATGCATTTCCGCCTCCTCCCTTTCCTAATGGAATAGCCAGGAGTTAATACGACATGATCCCAAAAACGGTGTGCAGTCAGGTCACAAACTCAGGTTCACCACCCACGATGTCGTTGTACATTATCTGAAGGTCACAGATTCAATGCAACAGTGCAAACGATATCCTGGAATATTTTCAACCAAATCTGAATGCATTTCCGCCTCCTCCCTTTCCTAATGGCCAATGTCGCAATGTCCCGAGCACACCGACTCCCACCCAGCCCCCCCCTCCCACAGACTCTGTCCAGCTGTTAGCTGAGCTTTGAGTTTCCCAAGCCCCCCGGTGCCCTGGACCGGCCCACCCTCCCAGCCAGTGCTGCACTCCCCCAGGCCGGACTGCCTGCCTGCTCTTCTTGGCAGTCAAACAGCCAGGGGAGGATCAGGACGACCGGGCGGCCGAGATAAGGAGCATATGAAGTTCCCCACATTACCTCACCCGATAAGGAAGCAAGCAGAGAGTGAGAGCGCGGGACAGAGAGAGAGAGAGCGGGAGAGAGAGAGCGGGAGAGAGAGAGATGGTCAGACTGGGAGGAACTCACTGGAAGGACCGGGATGCGCAGAGAAGCAGCAAGTGACTATGGCGTTTTCAGCCTGTTGTTCGGGGGCCTGAGTGGGACCGGGGTGCCACAGAGGTCTGAGGAACTGAAAGGGAGCTTGGAGATGTCTTGATGGATATTTAAAAAAAGATTAAAGAATAGATAAACATAAAGGAGAAATTTGAGCTGTTTTAAAAAAAACGTTAACTGGATGCAAAAGATGCTTTTAGCTGATTGCAGTTTGACAACAGGCTTCCCCGGGGAAACTCAGCCAATAAGAGGGGACTGAACCCAAGTGATTGAAGTGGTCAGTTCTGGAGGACCACAGGGCCACAGCATCCATGGCTGTGAGTCCTCTGGAAGGTCTCATGGCGGTGGCCGTGTTCCAGGCTCCAGCAAGAGACCAGCTGGTGTTCGGCTCCATGGAGGAGCCGCGGTGCGAGCAGCCCGCTGCAGCCAGCAGCTCAGCATCTTCTCTGCACAGACACAGGCAGAGCACACACAGCAGCCGCGACAACAGGAAGTGGGTGAGTCTGCCCCAACAGTGCCAATTATTCATGCAATATTCAAGATGTGACCTGCCGCATTAAAGGCAGTACAGTCTAACAGTATGTTAGGTAAATGTAAAGGGAAAATGTTGGGCGAGACATGGCTTTCACTATCCAAATCAACAAGTTGAACATACCAGGGTATAATATAAAGAAAACCATTTCTCCAAATCTAATCCAACCTTAAGCTCATCTTATTTTCCATAAGCAAAATTATAAGATGCCAGGGAACAACCCGCAGGGTATTGGTTCCGATCTCCAGTAATGTGCATTAGATGTGGGAAACCGCACTTGTATTTGTGCAGAAGCATGAGGCTCTAAACATGTCCTGCTGTTCGCAGACCGAGCCGACGCGCGGTTCCAGGCCCAACTCTGGTTCCGGCTGTTGGTCCGCGATCAAGTCCCGGACGCTGAAGAGTCAACACTCCCCAGAAAACGCAGCGCGAGAGAGGAGCCGTGTCCGCAGCCTGCGGCAGGCCTTCCACAGCCTGCAGGTACTCCATGCATACAGAAACTATGAACAGGCCGTATTCCTGTGCGTGTTGAACTGAATTTGATCAATTTAGCCCTCAGCATATTTTTGAGTATAATTTAACGAAATGATGGACCAATAACTGAATCATCTTGAGATCGACTGAAAGGCACAGCCAACCAAGGACGCTCGTTCCAAGCGTATTTGTACACACGGAGAGCTGAATCCAGCTCCACTTCCTCCCCTCTGTACAGGCCGCTCTGCCCTCAGTCCCGCCTGACA
This sequence comes from Colistium nudipinnis, assembly GCA_016785305.1. Lineage (NCBI taxonomy): Eukaryota > Metazoa > Chordata > Actinopteri > Pleuronectiformes > Rhombosoleidae > Colistium > Colistium nudipinnis. Next base: position 454,696 of record JAFBJU010000569.1, on the reverse strand, counting down.
CTAAGCTATCTAAGCTGGATGTTCTGGTTCTGGCCACCAACTACATCGCCTACCTAACAGAGACCCTGGACCAGGGAGGGATTGTGGCTGAGCACCCTCTGTCCTCCAGGTCCGGAGGATACCTGCACCCTGTTAAGGTAAGGCTGAGAACCAGACGCTTTGAAGCTCACTGACAGCTCATCATAAGATAAGATGGGATGAGTCTTTATTGTCCCCGATTGGGACAATACAAAGTAAAGAAACAAAGATACAAGATAAACTAGACTCGGCGATGAAAAGATAAGGAAAATATACTGTATATATATTAAATGTAAAGTAAATGCATTAAAATGTACAGTTTATGCAGTATGTACATTGAAATGTTTTAACTATACAAAGTATTATTGCACATGGTTGCTTAATTGCCCAATCATTACTCTGACTCTTACCCTGGATACAGTAAATAATCATTTTTTCATAAGCACATTGTATGTTAAAGTTCTAATGTTGTTATATATGACCACTACATTTACGAAGTGGCCATCTTTAGGTAGGAAATGTTTTATTATATTTTTTACATTATTACACACCTAAACAAACGTGTTGAAATGAATGAATGCATGTGAATGCCCCCGTCTTGCGCTATTCACTTTGGTGATATTTCCCGAAATACCGAAGGCCATGGAAGTTGCTATTTCTCATTGGATCATAATATGTTGTAATTGCAGGTGTATGGAATGCTTTGGAATTTAATAAGCTGTCTGTGGTCTGTGTTGATATTCCTCAAGACCTCATCTATGCGCTGCGGAACTATGCTGACCACATTGGTGGCTTGCTGTATTGTCAGCCTCCATCGCCTTGACACTGACAATAAAGCTAATATTAGCTTCCACGTTGCTGTGGTAAAATTAGTTAATATAAAGGTAATGAGGATGACCAACTTATTGTTTTTTCGAACATGTAAGTAAAAATATCAACAAAAGCAATACCAGATTATTAATAAAGTGCAATGTGCAGTTAATGTATAAACCAACTTATTAAACAGTACTCATAGCAACATGAATTTAACAGATGTTGGAAAAGGTAGTAGGAAGAAGTATGAATTAATTTATTCCTACCCCTTTTCTAACCGATCATCATACCTCGTGTGAGTTATTTATATTGTTTATTATACCTATTTACAATTTATTCTATATACAAACCCTATACCTTACAAATATAAAAAATGAATGACGACCAGCCACTTAATATGAGTTATTTGTAGCAAATATACTATTAGTAGTGATATACTCATTACCATTACTTATAGTAGACAACTGCCCTTTTTTGGAAAAAACGTGTCATGGTTAATGCTATCTCATCATGTCAAGTGCAGTATTTAAAATATAATTGTGAGTTCAGTTGTGTGGGTAAAGGGAGGACCCAAACCGCAGATTCTTCCAAAAACCAGGCTTGATTATACTCACAAGGTAAAGAGGCACAGGTGGAGACAATCACACTGGCGGGAAACACATAAAGGCAGGAAGTCAAGTCACAAAAGAAGTCAACAGAGGCACATTACAGAATAAACAGCGAGCCAAATACCAGAACCACTCAGTGATCACATCAGCAACTGTAAAACACACACACACACAACACATGAATTTTGATGAATAAATGAAAAGTCAATCATGAAAGTTAATCCTGGGTTATGAACCTCCAGGTTTTTCACTCCATGCTTGCCTGGTTAAAAGGCTAAAGGTCACAGCTGCTCCAAATTATTCTAAATAAGCTGCTCCCTCATTACTGCAGACTCAAATATTGAACTAATGCTACTCGAGTATGAGGCTTAACAACAAATGTTTATCAGATTGCACAACATGTTGATGGAATGATGAGATTGCCACCTTCATCTATTTGTGATTGTCGCGCCGTGTCTTCAGAAGTGGCCCATGCGGTCCCTGCTCTACTGTGGCACCATGGGAGATCTGCTATCAGCCAGCCAGACGGCCCCACCTGGACGGGACGGGACACGCCCCCTGACTCCGGCCTCACAAGTAGACAACGAGTAATAATGGAACAGGTGACACAACTTTCACCCAGTTTCTTATCTTCTACTACAAAACACCAACTGCTGGTGGTGGCAAAGGACACATCAAAAGGGATAGGACATGACATGGATGGACATGAGTAAGGAAAAGAAGCTACTTATAAAACAAATGATCAACTCAGTTCCTGCATACTTCCTTCAAGTTTTTTGGTGTATCTTAATATCAAGGACAGGATTTAATAATCCTACAGCTACGAGGACAGTGGCTTTTTAAAAGAAACCGCTGATTTGCATTGTAGTTATTTACACTAAATATTTCACACAAAAACATTGTTACCTTTCCGATTTGAAATGTGCGCACACAGACACACACAGACACAGACAGATTTAGACCTACCTTTGGGGGTAACACATCATTATCTGAGCATTAGACTGCAGGTTGGCTGGAGCAGATTTAATGCAAGGAAAAGAAAAGGCTGCTGCACTTGACTAATGATGCCACAAATCACGACATGCAAGTGCAACAGTGTGTAACCTGTTATCTTGATTTAAAGGAAGTGCACTGTTTTCTTTTCGTTTTGACTGTGGAAGAGTCTCATCAACCGTGCGCTTTCCCCCCAAAAAATCCAACAGTTGATTCTCATTTGTTATTCTGGTGTGCGAGTGTGTGTTGCGGGTGGGATTATTGCGGCGACAGAGCAGCTGCCAATAACATAATATCTTTGCAGTAATGACCACTTCTCTGCCACAGAATATAACCATCCACCTAAATTAAAACTCTCTACCATAACTGTGTGTGTGTGTGTGTGTGTCTGATGTAGCAATGATCAATAATCGGTGTAGGAACAGGCAGTGTGTGTGTGTGTGTGTGTGTGGTTGGTTATCAACGGCAGTTCACAGAGCTGTGTCCCAATAGTTACAGGGCACGCAAAATGTGGTATCTCATGCACTTTGCCGCCCCATAAAAAGTGAGTTACTATTTCACCAATCATTTGTAAGTAATTTGATAGTTAAAAGCTTTAGTTGGTACATATGTGTACTACGTTCTGTTTCTTTGATTTTGGAATGAAAAATGTCTTGTTTTTGAACTGTTGTCAGTTTGCAAGCATTTCACCTCTTTACTTTGGATTCATGCTTCTCAATAAACATTTCCATGTCAACAGTTGATTGGAGTTTGTCTCCTTCAATGCAGCTCTTATACCGGACAAGAAAAAATATATACAGATACGTTGTAAACATAACAAATGCAGTTCCCAAAATAGAGGCATAGACAGTAGAATGCATTTGAGCAAAGTGGAAAGACAAAAGAAAATTAATACATTTGACGCTGTAAGTCGAGCTTTCATATCACACTTTGGCTGGGAGGATGAGGCCACTCCACAGTAGCTCTGAGAAAGTGCAACATGGCCTCATGGTGAGAGAAATTGATTTTTCTGCATCATTTGTCATGAAAATCACTCAGCACTTAAATGGAACATGTATCTTGATGTATCATGTGTTCATATGTAAAAATGATAGCAAGTGCGAGTAAGTCCAAATGAAATGATTTTCAAAAGCCGACTATGAGTTTGGACGTCTAGAGCTGAAAACAGAGTTTCCAGTGTCCTCCTCTGAGTTTTCTCTATCTCAACTCGTAACTCACCAAGCATTGCATTGAGTTGCTCTAAGATTATAGTGTAACTCCAAAAAAACAAGAGCTCAGTACTGAAGTCCAAACCAATAAGTCACGCTGATATATGTCTGAGAGAGCCGACTAACTCAAATCATCTTCCCCTTCGAACAATATGGGCTCGGCTCCACAAGCAACAGTCCCGCGTTCAAGGCTAGCACTATAAATCAGTACTGCCGACTTCCTCTGCGCAGAGAGGACAAAATGTGGAGCCGCTGGAGGCGGAGGTTAGAGAAGGACAGGAGAGGCCAGATGTTCTGGTGAAGCAGCTGCACAGAGAGGCCGAGGTGAAGCGAAACCAGGCTCACAGATGTGACGGTCCAGGTTTTGGGTGGATAAAGAAGACAAAACTCAGCTTACGCAAAACTCTGTGTCTGTTGACGCTGTGCATGAAGCCCTGAAATAAGAATCGTCCAGCAGACAGTGATTATTGTTATTATTTAACATTTTAAGGTAGAAGTCTCTTCTTCCTTATTTTTGTGAAGACGTAGTCTTGTCTACGCCATGGAGGTTTCAAGCTTTCAAGATCCAACCGGTGCTCTCAGATTGTACACCCCGGTGATATGACGATGCCTCGAGCTCGGCTTAGCACTTTTATCTGGACAACCTTCAACCTTCTCAAATGTTACAACTGCAGATTCCCTCAGATAATAAATAAGGCCTGCACAGACCTGTAACTCATTCCTAAAAAAAGAAAACTCAGCTGGGCAAAAGTGAGGTTGTTTTTAACTTGTCTTTTGTGGAAAGTTAATGCCATAAAAAAACACTGTGTGTGTGTGTGCTCTTTATGCCACTGGAAGAGCTTCAAGAAAGTGTGCCCCCCCTTTATTCCCTCCCCCTCATGTTAAGAGATAATCAACAAATATTTTTACTATCTCCTGCTCATTATGGCCGGGAACACACAGATTTATGGAGCTCTGAGGCTGCTACATCCAACCCCCCTGGAACTGGCAAGAAGTCAAGGGGAGGAGGAGGAGAATGAAGAGGAAGAGGAGGAGGGTGGAGGAGAGGAGTGGGTGACGGCAGAAGGAGCGGGAGACAGGAGGACAAACGAGAGCAGATGATCAGACAAAGGACACTGCTGATAGTTTGATTGAATTTCACCGAGTAGCAGTGGGCTCAAAATCCAGCCCACTCTCTAGCTGGGCTCCAGTTCAACAGAAACACTGTTATGACGCCAACCACAAACAAACACACACAGACATCTCATCACGTGACAATGACCGACGGAAGCAAAGGAGAGATAATTTAAAAAATTAAAATCACACAATTCTTGCGATCACAAATATCAACCACAAAGACAACAAGACTTAACATTCTTGAGTTTTTTTGTTTTGTTTTACTCGTTACTTTTACACCAGGAAGGTCATGCGTATATGCTTAAGCTTAATATGTCAACAACAGGAGTTATTGCATAATTATCGAGTTAATGAATCATGCAATGTCGGTGTGCAGTAATATTACTGTGACTGGCATACATTTACACAAAAGGCGAGGGTATTTTTACATACATTTATACTTCATAGGTCTTTGGAAACAGAGGACACGGGTTGGCTTGAAGTAGTTTTTGTTTAAAGCTACGTAAAAAAAAAAAAATCATTTAAGTTAGTAGGCTTCTTGATTTGCCAGGAAGGGATGTGGACATTCTCCCCACCAGGTGGCTCTTAACAAGTAGAGGTCAGGTTCAACATGCTGCTTTACTTCTTTTTTTTACCCTGAAAGTCAACACATAAAACAGTCAATACAATTATATAACTTTTAATGACATCTTAATTGGAGTACAACTTAGAAATCTCATATTTATACATCCAAACAGTGAAACAGTTAAAAGGGCATCCTCGAAAGCACTCGCGTGTTATTACATGATACATCAACAGCCCATTTTTTTTTTTTTTTTTTTAATGTCCGGCTGATGTTAAGGAACTCCACAGTAACTCCCTGTTATTGCAAATGTGCACATGTCCCTCCTACTCTGCTGTAATACTAAACACACGTGTGTTCCACTTACATGTTTCACACTCCTCCCATCCACAGGACCATTAGTCTACCATCCCGAGTAGCATGTGGCACGGGATTCCCCCTTTACCATTTAAACAAAAGGGACCTGCTTTATTCCAGAAATAGACGCTCATTCATTTGTTCATTGGTCTATAACGCAAGTTTGGTCCACTCCTCAAGTGTGTGAGACTCAGGTCGAGGAATTGTCCTGGGTGTAAAAAGAATACAACAGACAAGTAAAGGCACAGACCAAAGCAGAGAAGCCCTCTTGACTTCAGTGCTTATGAGGTTGTGTTTTTTGTTTTTTTTTGGAATGCATACCAGGAAGAATTCTTGAGAGCGGGTGAAACAAACATAATAAATATTGTTAAAAACAATATTTATTGTCGCTGGGAAATTACTAAGTGCCTGCTCCTGTGTCACAAAATATAATGTCGACTGTATAATTATTGTCTGGTCCAAACGGATTCGCTGTAAAAAGGCCACAAATGTATGGAAGCTGCTTTACACCAACTCATGGCTTCAGTCAGACTGCACCTGACCTCCTTGTGCTTTATTTGTTGCGTTGGTGGCCTGAGTACTTGCACTTAGGCTCCCTCGCATTATAGAAAGGGGTTTAATTTGTGTGTCGCTAACATCTCAGGCTCACACTTCAAGTAATTTCAGGTATGAAGAAGGATTACACACTATGCAATCATAAATAAAGTACAAATAATCACATGGCATTTAAAAGTAGTAAAAATCTGAATCAAAAACAACAACTCTTGGAACCATTAAATGTTGTGAGGAAAGTGAGTCGGACAGAATTTAGGATGCAAACACAAAAAAAGAAATCAATGTGACCAATGGACATTTAGTGTGAAATACGTCTAAAAGGCAAAAGGATGTTCCAACAAAATGATGAGACTCACAGTATGCTCCAGTTAGTGCATACCCTCAAGCGGAATGTTACATTCCTCATTCTGCCTGACATTCACTTACAGAACAAGCATTTCATGGTTCTTGCATATAGAATTCCACATTGAATTTCACAAAATGTTCACGGGCCTTAAGTGAACTAAGAAAAATATAAAAATGAGATCTGAAATAAATCTTCTGTCGGTAAAAGAACATATAAAATAAACATGAAAGAAATTCATGTTCTATATGCTTTGGATACACTGAGGTATTTCTAAGTGGCAGAGTGATGGTACAAACACGTTGCTTCTGAAATGGAGCGGCGCAGCGTACGCGGTTTTTGAAGGACTCAAGGCTCCAACAAGCACCTGGATTGTCAGCACAAGGGCTTGAAATACAACAGCAACTCAGAAATGAAAGACGACAGCGTAAGGCAACTGAGACACGGCCTCCCCACAAACTGCACTAGAGGAGCATGTCAGACTGCATTGACCATTAAAGGCTGAACACGCAGACATTAATTCACATCACAACGGGCTCTCGACATGGAGACTAATGTCAAGAGCGCGGACGGTGCTGACTGACAACATGTCACACCCACACAGACGCACACAACAACAAAGCACCATACAACACGTTGCTATGGATGGTGAAAAATGATGAAATGACGATGCTCAAGAATTCAGGGATCCCAAAAAATGGACACAATTAATGACCGTCAAAGTGACTATTACACAGACAAAATCACATGGCACTGTCAACCTAAATTTCTTTTTTAAACAAAAAAATAAATAAAGATGTGCACTTCAGTACATTTAAAATACAGAATTACCAAAGGTGACTTGATCACCTTCACGGGCCAATATACAAACGAGATTCTCTCTGGAAGTAAAGTGGGTCAGCCACAAGGTCTCGATGGTCAGTGTGTGTGTGTGTGTGTGTGTGTGTGTGTGTGTGTGTGCGCGCGCTTCTGAGCAGTGCTGTGGTGTGCTTTTTTTTCCCCAGTCATGTCACATGGGGGCAGTTGTAAACCCAGTTGAAGTGTGGGAAGGATCTAAGGTGACTATTGACGTTGATTATATGTCACTCTGCCATGTCGCTCTAAATGCAATAAACCGGTAAATGACGCTTAAAGAGCTTTGGAGCACTCACACCAGCTCGTCAAATGACCAGGTCAACACCCTGAGTCCACCCGCTGCATTCCGATGACATTAGATCCATTGTTAACAGCTAGTGGTCAGTGTAACTCGTCAGTATTAACTGTGCGGATTGTAAGGTAGGTGATGAGAGGTGGGACTGTTCCATTGTATTTGGAAAGAATTTGAGCTCCTCACTTATTCACATTTTGTTATTTTGCTTTATGTTCAACTTGTATTGAGAGCCGTATCATAGTATGGTTCTAAAGATTCATAAATGCCACTGAAGTTGGTGTGGCCTTCCTCAGATCTGCACCCTGGAAACAATATTGAATTCGGATTTCAGTGTGTTTTAGAGCCAAGTGTAGTTTAATATTTCAAGTTTTTCCAAATGAAATATATTTTCAGAAAATATGAGCGATTTTGTCTTTATAGAGTACTGTGTGTAGATTAGTAAGGAAAATACTGTTCATAATACATTTTGGCATAAAGCAGCAACCCGATGTGATAAAAACATAGGGGAGCTCCAAAAAGTGAACAGGGAGCCCATCATTTGTACTTATTGTTCATGCCAAAAAAGTCCCACCTTTCAACAGCTTATAGATCCAACACTTGTCAGAGATGATGGAAATCACTACATTTTCCTTAATAACTGCAGTGAAATCTGATCCACCAATCGGTATATCGTAAACAAATGATTGTGACTTATCCGGGGAAATAGTGAATGACTGAATTACCGCAACTTGCAAGCGATTTGATGAATACCATGAGTAGACAAGCTCCTTTAATAGAGGAGCAGAAAGAGCATGTGAAGGTGCAGGGTAATTCATTTTTGCGGGCTCTCCCTCACTGGACAAAATCTCTGACAGCAGCTAGAAGGCGCCTATCAGTATTAAAACCAGGCCATTTAAAGACAATACACTATCACAGCAGCACAGACAGGTCAGCTCCTCTCTCTCTAGACATACTTTTTCTTTTGATCATATATTCTCTCTTCTCCAATATACTCATGGATTTCATGGTTCCATCTTCTCTACAAAAATAACACGTTTTAAATCTCATAACTACCTGATTCTTTTTAAAAAATGTTCCCCCTTCGACAGGGTCCAGTCACAGCGGAGCAGCTCATTGTGCACGAGAGCTGTCCACTCTCTTTAACTTCAAGATGCGCACGCAACACCCGGACAGGCCCATGAGACAGCCCATGTGACAGAGCTCAGCTGATCATTCCAGCCATGCAAACGCTGTTTTCCAGTTGTTTTTGTTTTTCAAAAAAAAAATAAAAGTTTAAATTAGTTACCCCCACCCCTCAAAAGTCCATAAGGCTAACACTGTTGAAAGGATTCACCAACGCCTTGGTGATGGACTTTAACATGTATGATCCGTCTTTGCGGAAACAGCTTCGTTCAGACTGCATGCATGAGTGGCCAAATCTTTTTTGTTTTTATTTTCTTTATTACTCAAACGTGACTCAGATCTGTTTCCTGAAGGACAGCAGTGACTGAGGTTTGTTTGATTAGGGACAGTGTGGCGTGAGAACATATCAGGAGTCACCCTACAATTTGCCAGCAATGACCCCGCGACGCACATGTGGGTCGGGACCAACCAGTTGAGAAACACTGGTTTAGATGAAAAACCAAGGTGTTGGCTGTTAAACAGATATTTTGTCTTATTCTTTGAGAAGCTACCCCTCAGCTTATAACATACATGCTTCCACGTGGGTCAGGACTGTGACCAGTTTACATTAGAATCTGATGCTGGTCACAATTAGGAGATAATGTAAACTGTCAAACTAAAATCAGATCTGAGCAATAAAGCTGATTAAAGCACTGAGGCTTGCAGTGAGAACGAAGTCTGAGACCACTGACATTCAAGGTGTGCGAGTGTGTCTTGTGTATGTCATTAGTAAGTGGGGAGAAAATGATCACAAGGAAGTCTCCTGGGCTATGTGCGCTGTGAGCTGGCACGAGGACAGCATGTCGTCCTCCGCCTGTGCTGTATCACTCCCCAACTCTTTGTCCTCTGTGAGAGAGTCGTCTTTGCAGTGGGCCGACCCGTTGCCGTCTTTCTTGTGCTTAGCCTGCGTCTTGATATCTAAAGGCTGGTCAACACAGGACGAAAAATAGTGATGAAAGCTCACATTACACAGGACAAAAAAAAACACAAAGAAAGAGTGTAAATCTAAGGTTACCTTCCGAGCCAGAGGAGTGATACAGCAGAGCTTTTCTCTGTAGCGCTCAGGCAGGAAGAAGAGCAGCGTGCCCAAGACTGGAAACACCGTGCCTGGGGTCAGATCCTTCTCCTTCATAGGTCCTAACACAGGGAGAGACAGGTTTTTTGCTTTTAAGTAATCATATGTTTCAGTTTCCTGTTGGTCTGGGGGGGAAACACAGAAGAAAGGAGACCTTGTCTTCCCCATTACATGAATCTGACACAATCAATACACGTGTCCTATTGTCTCCCTTGGACCCAGACTGAATGTGTTTTCATTCAGGACTATAATGAAAACGATATTCTGGAATGATTGCAGGGTTTTATAAATATCTTGGACGATTTAAAATGAATTAGTTCATGGAGCAGAGAGATTAATCTGTGTGGGCGTCACATCAGCTGCCACTAAACAATATTTATGCGATTTTCTCATTTAATGTCTCTGGGTAGTAGTTATTCGCATGATTTATGGAGTGATGATCACATGGTTTCGGTGGTAATACGTTCATTGACAAACCATATGTGTGTACCTGTTAGGAAGCTGACTATGAGTCCCACCACCACCACAGTGGTCGAGTTGTGAGCACTGTACCACATGTAGGACAGAGAGTACAGTGCTTCCACACCTGTTGGCCTGAGGAGAAGTGGAAAGAGAAAAAAAGAGAAAGATTTTAAAAGATAAAGACAATAAAAAAAACAATCAGCTATTAAAAAAAAAAAAAAAAACATTTTACATAGGAGTCATTGATTTAAATGCATGAATTATGATTTCTTTGACGTCTTTCTTGATAGGAGCCTATACGTACTTGTAAGGTCAGTTCTTGACGTGCATTAGTTACCTTGGCTTGGCGCTGCCCAGTGCAGTCATGACAGTGGTGGTCATGTTGTCATACAGGGGCCAAGTGGTGGAGTTGAGTGGAGGTGGCAGGGTGGGAGCGGGCATACGCATCATAAAACTGCCAATGCCAATCCAGAAGGCCATGATGAGGCCTGTTACCAATCCAACCACGGCACCCTGAGGAGAGCAACAGAGACAGTGCCGTTAATTCCATCGCCCTTCTTTCTCGATAACAATTTATCTGTGGTCACATTTACAAACCAGAATGTTAAGTTAAAGCAGGACTCACAATCGAGTTTGCCCACGGGAAGAACATTCCTAGACAGAAGAGGCCCAGCAGGGGACCACCCACCATCCCAAAGATACTGAGGGCTGCCTGAGGGCAGATGATAAGAGCATGGTAGTACAAAGGATGAATATTTGTTGTATAGCTGCCAAATTTAGTGTTTTTAAATAAGTAAATATGAGCATTTATTACAACAGCTTATACAAACTGCTTCTAAACGGTCTTTCTACAACAACTTTCTTTGTAGGTCAAGGATAAAGACAAAGATGAAATATATTAGTTACAATTACGGCAATGTCTGTGTAACTACATATGGGGCTGACACCAAAAGATTGTTACCTGCAGCACAGATCCCATTATGGAGGCGAGGTAGGCCATAGCCAGACACACTAGGCCATAGGCCAAAGCTGTGGAGCACATGACGGTAAATATTTAGTTGGATAATATTTAGTGGTTTCTATTTGAGTAATATTACTACTTAATAATCCTTGTTTACTGCTGCAAAAATAAATGTATTAGGAACAATGATGTATTGTGAAAGTAGCTAAAAATGTTTAACTTATTAGTAATGCAATTTAAAGGATGCCGCTGCCATACAACTCAAAGATGTTGTGTACTAAATGTGGTAAAAAATGTATAATAATGCTAATAATGCAAATAACCCCCACCAAAAAGTACAAGAGAAAAAAACACCGTTATCAATTAATTTCTTTTGCATTTCCTTCCTTCATAATTCATTTCAAGGCCATTTCCTTCCGAAATAAAGTGATATACAAGTAAAAAACTTTGAAAAAAAAAATAGCAGTATGAATTCAGGAAACAACCCAAACACTAAACGTAACTTACCGAGTGATTTGGACAGCATTGTGGCTTTCGCCTCAGTCATGTTTGGAAAATGAGGTTTAATCAGGTCCTCCATAGTAACTGTTGCAAGGGAGTTGAAGGCTGATGAGATGGTGCTGGTGGGGCATATACATGATTTAATGAGTAGGCAGTAATTTTAGTTTACACATATTATTTGGATACAGTTGGAACTGCCAACTTCTGTTAATGTTCTGTGCAGCTGACTGTAGAAAACATACTTTTGGGCAATCTAGTAGGATTTATTTTTACTTTATTTGACTCAGATATTAAGATTATGATTAAGAGGGGAGCTGTAAAGTGAAAGGCCCAAATTAATATTTTCCCTCAAACACACTTTTTTTGGGTCATTTACCTGAGAGCGCCACTGAAGAGACAAGCTACAAACAACCCTGGGAGCCCGGGAAGATCCCTGAATACATCCATCACAAAGTACAGCACCATCTACAAGGAGAGACTGCATATTAGGATGGTACTATAGAAATGCAAATGATATAAACATTGTATAGCCCAGGAATTGACCAATGACCCATGTGGGGTGCACTCCACCTCTCACCCGGTCGGCAGGCGTTACAAACTGCTCTGCATCACGCAAAGAATAGGCAAGTACAGCAAAAAGAGGATGGACAAACTCTGCACAGTCAATGTGGACAATATCGAGGAGCAAGACAGCAAACCAGTGTGTACCTGATCATTAGTTTGCACGTAACCCTTGTCCAGAGGGCTGTCCTCTCCGTACCGAGCAAACATGACAAGACCCATCATGCAACCTAAACAGAGGACGATCTGCTGGCACGGGAAAACAACATAGCAGGACCTGAACAAGAGGTGAGAAACATAGTTAGAAACATGAAAATCACTGACAGCACAAGATGAGTGATACTGCATGTACAGAACTCATTTAAAGCAAATATAGGGTCAATTCTAAAAAAAATTAATAGTGAAGAATTAGACCGAAGCCTTTCAGTAGCTGCAACATGTTCCTGTTAAACAGCAACACTTAGCCAAGCATGTTGTAAGAAGTTGATGATACTAACATGATGGCTTCTTTCTCTGAGCGCGAACTGAGGTATCTCTGGACCTGGGCCTGGTTGACCCCGTACAGAGCCAGCATCAGGAAGACTCCCCCGACACCAAGGGTCCAGAAAGTGTGACGCTCCAGAGGGTCTGGGTTCAGGCTACGCAAACAGAGAAAAAGCTTGATCCCTAAAGCAGTGTCTTTTAACTCATCCCATTATAAATGAATTCCTGCTAATTAGCCCTAAACACAAAGTACAGATGAGTTATGATTTTGTCATTATTATTTGTGTTGCAAAAACGGCTCACTCTAGTCCAGATATGCGGCTGCCGTTGATTGCCTTCCTCCAGACCTCTTCTATGCCTCCTGCCTGACTCGTCCCCACTATGATCACTGCAAGCTGACCGGCAAACATCACCACTGTCTGGAAGACGTCGGTCCAGATCACCGCCTTCAGGCCCCCCTGCAAGACAGGAGCACACCAGTTAATGCTTCACTCTTTCTGGCACACATGGAGGAATCAAAGATCAATATTGCAAACTATCTCAAAAGATGTACATGCATCGGCTCTGCAATGACTAAGTATAACTTCAATGTCATTGTTGTATAACTATTGATGATAAAGGTAATGGATGAAGAAACAAGATAAAACGTGTTTATCCTATTCCTTTAATCTGCTGCAAAAATCTGACATATATATGACAAATAAAATAGTCGTGCTAACTATTTTATGTCTGCCATAAAAACGTCCGCTTTGTTGCCATTTATAGTGGCCCTAATAGTTTGTTAAATCTAGCAACTCACCAGAGCAGTATACACAGTGCAAACTAATCCCATGGCAAGCACTGCTCCCCATAGGTGAAAGCCTGTCACTGCAGGAGAAAATAGTTACAAATTTCACCAAACATGGCACAACAGGTGACTATTGGTGTAAACTGTGGTGTGATGTTGTAAACAACAGAAGGATATGCACCACTCTTACCTGCATTCAGCGCCAAGGCAGGAGCATATAGGACCACTCCCATATAAATGACCTGGAGAGCAGAAAACAAAACAAAACACAGATAAGTCAGCAAAACAGATGCGAGCTCAGAGGTCACATGTCCGACTAAATATAGTTATAAAATGCAATAAAATTATGTGACTAAGTGTCAGGGGTTTTAAAAAAATATATTATAATTTTATTTATTTTTCTAATAAATGTGTTCTCAGGTCATGACATCAGTTCATGAAAATACTCAGCATGGTTGTTAATTTTATTGGAGAAAAAACAGATAACGTTTGTTAGACAGGAAGCACATAGCCATATTAAAAAGATTGCATGAGTCAATGTGACATTTCCAGGGCCAAAGTTTCAGTCAGGCTGGAGTGAAGAGCTTAGGTTTTTTCTCATTAAAATCTGATGGCTCAAAACAGAAAGCGACCATCAAACTATTATCGTTGACTGCATTTCTTACTATAATCTCAACCCAACCAAATAGCTGAGATTATGGTGATGGCTATTTTATCAAATCTGGCAGAGATACGTTAAAAACAGAGTATGAAGTAGAGCAAGGTACCATCTGAAAGATGAATGTCACAGTCCCACATATGCGAACCGTCTTGTTAAAGCGCAACTCCAGATACTGTTGGGAGGAGAGAATGCAAAAGAACAGAAAAATAACCAAAACAATAAAAAATAAAAAGCTGATTATATATCATCTCAGAGTCGCCTGTGGTCAGTGACCACAGTGGACAGCTAGTCTCAGGATCAGAACTGTCAGTTTCTAAACCAGATTTTTAATCTTCACAGCATTCTTTGTTCCCAGGAAATTACTGCAGGTTCACGGGTCGGCTGCAGATTAAAAAAAAGTCTTATGACCAAGACATGCGTTTCTGTTGGAAATTAACATGTCAAAGGATAAGACAGATTTAGAGGACAGATAAGCCAATCTCTGAGATCATACGTGAGAAAGATGAGAGACGGGAGCAGTAAGAGGAAGTGCTGATAGAGTGTAAAACAGAGAAACAGGCAGACAAGGGAAAGAAAACATTACAGTTAAGAAGTGTTTTCCAAAAACACATTAAAAGGTCATAAATCCACCAAATAGGTACATCAATGTCAGACTAATCATGCTTGTCTGAGCTTTATATCTCGATGTGTGTGTGTACCTCATAGGCACTGGACAGCCGCAGCCTGTAGAAGACAGGTATGAAAACATGAGCTGGGATGAGGAGGCCTAAGAAGTAGGAGCAGCCAAGGAACCAGTACTGGGTTCCATATGTGTACACTTCGGACGGAGCTCCGAGGATGGCTACGGCTGACTGGAAAGTGGCCAGCAAGGACAGAGACACGGGCAGGCAGCTCATGGAGCGGTCAGCCATCAGGAACTCCTGTGGGAAACAAAACAATCACGTCAGACATCATCACTTCAGATGACCCAGTACATTTAAACAGCAATGGGTATAAGTATAAAATAGACAACAAATATTCTGTGTCTAAGACCAAAGAGTACCTGTGTTGTGCGTTGGCGCCCCCCGGAGAAGGCATGAAAGAGGCCGATGCCGGTTGAGGCCACCAGCAGCAAGGCGAAGATGACATAGTCCACCGTGGTGAAGTGCATCTGGACAATCTCACCCATGATGGCCCCGGACGAGGGGAGGAACAGGGCAGTGAGAGCAGTTAGGATTGGTCACGGTGTCAAGGAAATCACTCAACAGGGAGACCTGCTGAGAGCTGGGGGAAGAGAGACGATGAGAGTGAGTAAGGAGTCGAGTTCTTCTCTCACAAAGACCTGGGGGGAAATAATATACTCCATCAGCAGGCTCGATTCAACAATGATTCACTTTATGACATTCACTGTAAAAACTGCAAACAGATATGTTTTCTATTTGGACATATACCAGAATTGTTCACACTAACAGGTTTATTATTATTGTACGAACCTTGCACAAGCCAATAGAGGGGTGCAGCACCGTTATTAGATAATTATTGTTCAGCTCTAAACTCAAAGCAATCTCTTGTCTGTGATATGTCATATCATATATTTTTTTACAGTTATCAATTTTTATTATATTTAAAATCAGAGACCTTACATTTAAGTTACATAAATGTTATATTTTAACTTTTAATTTAAACTTAAAAGGCAATATTTGTCATTTAATGCTTGAGATGTGAATTTCATCTTAAAATCATCTGCAAAGTTAATGAAAACACAATCTTTTCCATCCCAAGCCCCTGAAGACTTTCACAGGATATTTTTCTCACAAAAAAAGCCTTTCCTAGCCACTAACTCACAACTTATTTGCCATGCTTCAGATTAACATTAACATGTCAGATTAAAAAAACAACAGGCATATGCTAAATCATTTCTTGAATATAAAAGAGTAATTAAGTAAAATGGTAGTGAACTTGCTGTACCTACTGTGATCAGGCTGCTGCGTCAGACACACACTGGCCTCTCGGATTTGTGTGCTCACTGGAGAGGGATGGCTTGGTCCAATCCCACCATGATCAATGTTAAGGCAGAGCAGAAAGTATGCAAACTAATGCACCCTGCCAAAAAAAAAACAACAATCACATGATAAAACTGACTTGCCACAATATTGTTACAAATCATTCAATATCTCGACCAAACAGCGATTATTTCAGCCAAACAAAACCCAATCCCTTGATATGGTTTTACAAGAGACACAAAACTCAGTTGCTTTCACAATTTCAGTTGAGGGGATATATTTTTGTTGTCTTTTCCACCACACACTGTGCCCATCTCAGATTCCACTACATATATAACAATTTTCAGTTTCATTATGTATGTCAGAGTCAAGTATTTCCTAAAACAGCAAATAAAGGCAGATCAAAGATATTTTTGTATCACTGTGTGTGTGTGTGTGTGTGTGTGTGTGTGTGTGTGTGTGTGTGTGTGTGTGTGTATGTGCGTGTGTGTGTGTGTGTATTTGAGCAAGGGTTGTTCACTGTTTTTTAGAGGGTACATTTGTGGAATGTCAGGGAAACCAATAATAACCTAATCTAATTGCACAGTAGCTCTGCTCCCACACAAGCACCAAATTCACACAGGCAAACTGTTGAGCTGTTTTTCAGAAAGGCATTTCACCAGCCATTTTCACACGCTGGCAGCTGCAAATGGCAGTGAAGGTTAACTGTTTCAAATGTCATGGAGTAGAAAACCTCAGCACTGCCAATGAGTCCAGACGGAGCGCTTGCCTATTGCCGTTCAACTTTGTCTTCGCTGTAACCAAAACACAACTCGTCAAGGATTAGTATGTGTGTGAGAGTGTGACATTATGCTTGAATGTGTACCCATCAAAGTGAAATGGTGTTTTGCACTGACTACCTGTCCCTGTGGTGCTCCGCGCTGGTTTGATCAAGCAGTGACCAAGAGACAGGACACCATTAAATCCCACTGCAACTTTTATGTTTAATCTCTAATCCACTTAAAAAAATGGGTTTTGATCAAAAGAAACTGCAGGTGGAACTGGTTCCGTTGCACTTACAGAGAAGTCTCAATGATTAGGATGTAGCGCTACACCATAACTTTTCAGAGCAAAAATAAGGACTCTTAAAGAATCCTTAACAAGAACGTTTGCAGCACCAAGGATGGTGCCATGCAAAAGCCACATTTTATTTATTATATTTACAGTTGATAAATACACATTCAACACAGGAGTCTGAATGTATGAGAGGAATGTGTCACATGTGGGGAAATTCAGACTTAATTTTCTCTCATAACCCTAAACTAACCTTTGACACAGTGAGAGCTCAGAACAATCTGAACAGAGCTGTACAGATGTACCAAGCCTACAGACCCCCAAAGTATTGGAGGGACCACGCTACATGACCAGGGTCAAGGTCGTGCTTGTGTCTGGGGGCTCTCGTAACAACAGGGACATGGAAATGAAAATGTATTCAACTTCCCTCGACCTGGTGTAACACTGTAGCCTATTGAGCATTTGCTTTATACTGCCTGTATCAGGATACTTAACACTAACCCGACAGGCTACTCCATTCTAGAGTTTATACAATTAGCAGAATACATATGAACATGGCTCACAGAAAAAAAACAGTGTGTCTCTACACCAGGTGGCCATGGCCTATTACACTATATAAGAGTTCTGACACCAAACAAGTGTGAAAGCAAGTGCACCACAGTTACATATCATACAACATGTCTCCCCATATGCTTGGGCTTTATCTCTACTGTGATTATCAATTATTAATCACTATTTGAACTATATTTCAATAAATGAAATTCATTCTGACGGTTTGATCTGCGTTTGGCGAGTGAAAATACCATTAACAAAAACATCCGACTCACACGAAGATATTCAAGTTAATATAATATGAAAAATAATATCAGCAGTAAGCGGTATTAGTTGGGATTAATATTTGTTCAGTCTCTTAGTATGGTAGATGTGTCAAGAGCATCCCAAAACATCACACAACGAGGTTACAGAGGCCAGGGTTGCCTGGCAACACAGGATTGGTGATCGCATTTACCCCTGCACCCCTGCTTTGTGTGTAAAGGGTGGCAAATAGAAAAATTCGCTGTTTGATGCTGGGATAACAGGTGGAGCATGGGAAAGTCTGCAGCTGCATATCAGATTGAATGAAGTAAATCATAATCCTAATATAACCAGCAGAGACAGTGCACAGTCGCAGTGCATGAGGACTAAAACACGATGAAGAAGGGTTAAAAGGGCAAACCAGACAAATACTACCCAATTGTCCTTGACTGTAAAATACAAATGTTGTTTCTTCTTTATCAGTGAGAGCCTTTTTATAAGAAAACAAGCTGTTTAATCAAATGTCCCAGGGTTGATTTGATAAAACCTTGAATTGTGCCAATCCATCTGGTAGATGTTGACATATTTCAGTCAGGACAAACATGGTTGACTGAACAACAGCAGTCACAAACGGAGGCAAAGGCTAATAAAAAAATCTAGGTATAATCCCAGAATGCTGGTATTCCTGTTCAGGACTGTCCCCCACACAGTGGATGAGTCACTCTTGGATGAAACGCTCAGGGCCAAGTGCTGATCTTAAATGCTCATAAGAGACATGCATTTGCCATATGCCAAACCAGTTTATCATCCTCCTTAAAGGTAAGTTTTCCATTTACACTGCCTTCCACCTAAACAGCCCACTACTCACCCAAGAGCTGCTGGCTAGTTTACTTTATCTCTTGTCTATTAAAATGTAGATTCTTTTAAAAATAGTTTGGATGACAAACTGAGATTGTGTTCATCAGCTGTGTATATTTTACAGCTAAACAAGCACAAGGATACATCTCAGCCCTACTTTATCGATATAAGTGTGTGCGTGGGCTGAGCTGTGATGTCGTGTCCAGACACACAGAGAGTTGTCTTCATCAAAAATCTAAAATAAATTAAAAAACACACAAACATTGCATTGCTTGCACAGGGGCTGTCCTCATTAAATGGGATACTTTGACAGTAGCTGGATAATTAAAAAATTAAAAGTGCACAGAAAGCTGCATTCTGCATAAAAGCCACAAATACGTTAATACGCTTGACAAACTAATGAGACAGCAGTCTGTGTGGGCTTAAACAAACACAACATTTCAATAAATTGATATAATGACCAACATTCCCTGAGTGATGAAGAAGACTTGTAGTTTCACTATTGTTTTTATTACTATTACTAATAAATGTGAAACGCAAATTAATAAATATAGGAAAAATGGCCTACAACCCTTCAGCATGTAAATACAAGTCAGTTAAATAATGTCCTTGGTTTAGGATCAACAGTCAAGGAAGTATAGATTCTATAAGTGTTAATATCAGGCTTGTCAGTTACAAAATGACAAATAAAATCAACATTTGTGTTATCAACATGATAGGAATCAGCTCCATTCTTTAAGATCAAGTTATTTATTTTGTTACACAAAACAGCAATAAATACATGTTTCACTGTGCTGTAAAATAAAAACAGTATATTCCTTAAAAGGGTAACATATTTCATGATTACCCACTAAACCGCATACAATAAGGCTCAATAAGGGATGTGAATGAGTCCAGATTGTACAAGTCAATTCTGAACTGGATTCAAATTTGACAATGCTTTTGAAACCCATCCCCGACACATTGTTACCTATTGCTACTGGGCTCTTTTGATTTCCATTAAATTGCTTTTGGATTTGCAGTTTATAACAATAACATAACTGGGAATACAAGTGCATTGTTTTATAAGCAATACAACACATGCACATCGAGAGTATGCACTCTGCATGCACAAACAGTGTTGCCATCCTTTTTGGAATTTGTGCAGCCACAGGCATGTGGTCTTCTCGTATCTTAGAGACACACAGGCAAAAAAATCTCCAGTTGACCCCTGGTCTGCCTTTGTGAATCACAGACTGTGTTAAGAGGTAGAAGAACGCTACAGTTTTAGTGAAATCTATATTTCACAAGTATAAAATCAGAATTTCAGATTAAGGTGCATTTAACAGCTGTTGTGATTGCATTTGCGAGTGATATACTATGCTGGTCTGCTTGGCAACATGAGATTAAAAGGACAGTGTTTTTTGTAGTAGCTTGTGTTTAATGATTAGCCTGCAAATGATGTGACAGTAGGAGATAAGTGGGAAGGTTAACTTGTCCCTCTGCCAATTATCTGAGAAAATTCACACAACTCCTCAGGGTGACCTCTGGACAGGTGGGATTCTGCGTTTATACGAGTAAGATTTATGATCAATGCATTTTCCTGGTAGATGTGTACAATTAACACATCACATCTGCATTGATTGTTGACATGTTACAAACTGGCAATGTGTCCTTAAATTCTTTCTTGGTGTTCAACAAGACTAACCAAAACAATGACTACACTGACTTTGGTTTTTCAATCTACACATGTTCCCTTGATTTCATAACGTAACTTCCTCGTTACGTTATGAAATCAAGTCCCACATCCCTGAGCTTACAACACAGTCATAAATAAGTGTTAGTTACTGATCTACACACATTTCTTGCCATGTCATCACCGGGGTAGTTGGACTGAAATGATTAGTATGGATGGATCTCTGACCGCTGTCTATTGTCCCGTGGCACCTCGCCACATGCTGGGAGTATATTTAGGTTAGAACTACAGGTATAGTTCTAAAGCTGGCAGTGATGCAGTGCAGCGTTGTATATAAACCACACTTACACGTTTTTAACCTATACACACGCCAAGCCTTACACATGTATGACAAAGAGTGCATGTTTCAGCTCTCTAATAAGAAACGTGTCCATCCACAGACCTGTTGCCAACTAGTCACCGGGGCCACGCACTCTGAGCACGTCATTTTTACGATCCGCCGTTGGAGAGCTAGCCAAACCGGCTTCTGTCTGCTAATTTCACCGCCGCCACTCGGTGCCACAAAAGACCCTCAGCCCGGTTCTGTCACAGGTTCGGCCACACCAAATACGGCTGGGGTGTACCTTGCAGTCACGGCAACTACATACCACACACATACATACATACATACATGACAATAATGTTGCCCAACAACTTTCTCAGCCCCCACGTGCACCAACGTGAATGAATACTAGCCGGCAAACTGCAGCGGAGACCCGCGGCGAGAGAGGAAACGTCTCGACGAGCACATGCTTTAGGCTTAAGTGTGAGTATTGTGCAAAGACTCTTACCTTTGGCTGCCTCAAGCTGACACAACTAACAACGCTACCACACAACATTGCCATTAGCTCTTGCGCCGATGGACCGCCCAGTCTCCTTGACAGCGAGCAGGTTGTTGCCTTCACGTGCATCAAGCACATTTCACACTCGTAAGCTTACCACAGGGAATTAAAACCGCTTCACATATGTGTTTGGACAGTTACTCGTGTTGTAAAGGCTCTGGGCTTCAGGCCATTCATCGTGAAATAAAATAACGAAGACTCGTCCAGCTGTAAATACCACTTGAAAAACATGTAAGGGTTAGGGTTAGGGTTACCCTAACCCCTAACATGCTCAAAATGAGTTCACACGAGGATAAGATAGTGACGCTTGGTAAAAGAGTAACGAACGAAATTATTTGCATGTTGAAGAAAATCCATTAATGATAACAGAGAAAGCCAAGCGTTATTCCCAGGGTGTGGGTAGAGACGATTTGATTTTCATCAATCGTGACCCGAACCTCTGGTGATTAGCCACAAGTTGCATCACCTGATAAACCTCAAAAAAAGGTTCATGCTGCAGTTCATATCGACGAAGTTGTGGAGCTCTGAAGCAAAGGCCTAATGAATAAAAAAATGTTCTCTGTCAAAATAATAGACAGAGTAAAGAGCTGATGACCCAAATCGCACAAGCATGGTGCATGGCTGACACCAGAACTGGTGACCCAATGAATGATTTCTCTGCAGTACGAAGCTACGGAACCAAGCTTTCTATAGAAAACAGATCCGACTGAATGAGAGGACACATATTGCACAACAAAAACGAGTCATTGTCCAAATACTCACGATCCTAACTTTAGGGTTTGCTATAGCTTGACGCTGCTTCAGACGTGTTAATAGCGACATCCCTGGAGGCAGCACAGCACGTGCTATGGCGCTCTGTGTTACATTTAATTAATTACACATTAATTGAGGAGCACGATGTTTTACTTTTAAAGGGAATTCAAGGACGTTTTTGATTCCAGCTGCAGTTGACGCTAATTCAGAAATTCCAGGGTTCTGCGCGGTGATCCGGTTCTACGTCATCGTGACGTGAATGAACCGTTGAGCTGGCACATTGGAAATTGTCGTCAAGGCAATGGATCGCCATGGCAATAGATGCTGATTGATTATAGAGATACCGTGACAGCTTACATCACCTCACTCCACACGAATAGAGGCAATTTCTTACCTTCGCTGGTTGTCCTCTGCGTGCGTCTGGACCACTGCACGCACACGTCATCCTTTTAAGGAAAAATGAAACGGGTGACATTCATGAAGAATAGCCGACACCATCCTCCGTTTTCCCCCAGTGCGCACTGGGAATAAGCGCAGCCGCACAGGTCACGTCTTTCTCTGTTCTTCCGGCGGATGTGTCCCGTGTCATTGTATCAATAGCGTCACCGTTAACTACGTGTGTCTTTCTAGGTTTGTGGACACATTTTGTCTCAAAACCATCGTTGTGTGGACAATGTGGGCCCTCAAAAATGTTTAATTGTGATGGATAAATTGTGGACGAAGGGCCATAGAATGTATTATTAAACATTAAAATAATGTATGTGCGTGTGGTCCAAGGTAGTTTTAAAAGGACATTATGGTCACCAGATTTTTTGGTCAGCATTATAACCGTTACCATCACTAACAAATACAGAATATGTTCTGATTATTTTATTGTAAAAACAAAGCAAGTATAGTACAGTAAATCAAGTCATTGTTATACTGATTTTTCAGACTTTAAATCCTTTCACACTGAAATCTAGTGAACGCAGTTAACTTTTCTGCTGTTGTTACCCACCCTTACTATTCAGTTCACATACTTGTATATGTATCAAGTACTGATCCTCTCACAATCTGAGGAATACCGTGTACTTATATACCTTTAATATACAATATTGTTACATTTTTCACCACAGAACATATCCGAGACAGACCACTGTCAGGGGCACCATTTTAGTAGTGCAGAAGAAAAACACCACAGATAAAGTGAAAGATTCCACTTTTCTGAAATTTGTCCCAGTGTTCAGAGAATGTTACCAGGTGGGGGCAGGGTAAAATCCATGAGCTGCTGAGCCAGAAACAAACAAATATTTGGTTGTCAATGGCATTTGCTCCTCATGAGTACAGGGTCCTTTAAGATGCTGCTGGGTATCCATCTCACAGGTGTTCCACCTCAGTTCAACTGTCTGATGATATTGTTAATGTCCGAACCACGAAAGCCAGGGTTTCCCAGGTCCTTCAGGAGCCCAGCTTTATCCCTGGCAGCATGACGAGCCACTGACAGCTTGAAAGGCAACAGGAAGTTGTTAGTGGCTCGGAAGCCTTTACCAACCGAGTAGATCTCATGGATCAGGTCCTCCAAACAGATGATGCCATGTTTACCTGAAGAACAAGAGGGGGTAGGTTGGAGTGTAAACAAGTTCAGAAGGGAGGAATAAGATGATACACATATACCAATTGATTCAGCCATTTAATCTATGTACTGTCATGAGGAAATGTGCTTGTTTTTTTGAGATGTAGTGCCAAAAACTGCTTTTTTGCTAATGGGTGAAATCTTTGCTACACTGATTTTAACTCCTGTTTTGGTTTGAAAACTACAACGCTGTACTCAGTCTGGACAAGCAGAAACTATCTTTTGAAAATTATAAAGCAGTTAGCCACATACAAATCCTGATTAATTCATCAACCAGAACCCACTAACCAGTGGTGAATGGAGTATGTAGTGTAATGTAGAATGAAGTCTCTAGCATCTATTGGCAAAAACTGTAAAAGTTTCCTCATGTCATCTGTAAAAGAGAGGAAATCCCTTCTTATACCTTAAATCATAGCGGTTATATGATTCTTAGAATTTTCTGCAACTAAATAAGCAACTGCAGAGTTGATATTCTGCTTCCTGTTTACACCAGCGCATGCCAAGGGTATGCGAGTGGTCATGTGATATTAATTATGCATATTAAATTGTTTTAGTATGGATGGAGATTATTTCTGATTACAGAGCTAATAAGAATATGTATGGCAGCTGCATGACAATGTTAAGAGATTTACCCATGTGCTGCTCAATTAAGGTGTTGTCTGTGAGAGGAACTCTCCTCTTGCCTATCCTTGTCTGTCCCCTCTTCAGAATGAGTTCACGAACGGACTTCAAGTTGGGAAATCTGTTGTCAAAATTGAACAAAACAAAAAGGTGTTTATAATATGCCTATCATAACAAAAAATGTAACAACGTTTATTATACGAAAGGACAACAGTCAGAATTACTCACCCCCAAGCCACATAGGGCTCCACCACCTTCATCATGGACATTGATGTCTTGCCAATTTTGACAAAACCCCCACTGAAGATCTTCCTTAGCCGCAGCATCTGAACCACCTTCATCACTTTTGCACTGACACCTTTAATCCTAACAGGAAAGGATCATCAATGTTAATCCAGCTATATTCATGTGACAGGTAAAATACAACTTTATGTCTGAGACTTGCAGTAAGTGGAGCCTGACAAGTTTTCAACATGTAATGGACGAAAGGATTCATTCCATTAACTCTATGAACCTAAAAAACAGCATCTGGAAAACTTTCACTTAAAAAAAAAAGCGTGGTTATAACTCACTCTCTGATGCGAACAGCGAAGGCTAGCTTATTCTTTGCAGGAGGCAGAGGGGCAGGCGGCCTATGCTCCGACCTGCGGATGCGAGTTTCATCACGATGCTTCTTGTGGCTGTCTTTCAAAAAGTCTTCCAAACGCTTGAACTTCAATGGTTTTCCTTTTGATACCTAGAAAAATGTAGACACACACACACACCTAAACATACAGCAGTGTATACAAAGGGGTAAAACCAAGTCCAATCTAATTTACAATGATTATTATAGTTTGAACTACTATGCTTTACCACATTTGAAAGGCCCCACAGAAATGTTATTATAATGAAATAAGTGAAACACGCGCATCTACGGTTAAATTCTAAAAAAAGGGAACAAATACCATGTTAAACATGTATTCATTAAATGAAGCACCATGCTTTTAGTTAGTAACTGACATGTAGCTCTGCAATACCATACCAATATGCTTTATTGTCTTTGTTTAACACCTAGTCTACACCAAGACGATTCATCTACATTAGAATGTTTTCACATTACCAAACAAATACTAAAGGAATCCATCCTCGCATACCTTTCTCTTCTCAAGCAGTGCAAGCTTGGCTTGTGTGGCTTTGATGGCCTGGTATGTCTTCCTCTTTTTCAGTAGATACTCAGGAACCAACTTGATCACCTTTTTTGATCTGACAAAACAAAAGAATACACACCGATAACCAATTTTAGTCAGTTGCTACTGTTTATATTTCTATTCTAATATAGGTTATCGTAACCTATTGTAAACCCACACACGTTTAAAGACGCATACATCTCTATACTAGTGCAACATACACATATATATATATATATATATATATATATATATATATATAAAATATGCACTTTACATATACAACGTACAGGACAGAGGTTGATAGCCAAACGACTACAAAATCAGTCACACATTAATAGTTGCAAATAGTAAAAAGATATCAAGCTAGCTATCTGTCGGTAAAGGTACACAAGACCCATGTGAATTCAGATTCCCCGGAATCTTCTTTTCCTACTTCGAACCCTCTTAATAAAGGTAACGACCGGATAAGCATCACTTGTATTTCTGATAAAGACTCGAAACAATACAGCTGGACGTATATAAAGGAACAGATGGACTAAGATAGAGATAGAAACGAATACATACTCAGCTTCGGCCATGGTGGAATATTAAGACGTGTGCGTCGCTTGGTTATGATGTCACGGATCTTTCTGTTTTAATTCGCTCATTCTGGCCAACCCGCGCCTGCGCAGAATCTATCGCCGAACATTCGAACAGTTAAAGATTAAAACCCTAACTCGAAACAACTCGTTCAATGCGAATAAATAAATCTCCAACTACATATCGCACTCTTTACAGTGAATATCAGCAGCTGGGGGCTAAAGGGCTGAAGGGGGCGTTAGAACTCCATTGCTCAGTTAAGTTAAGCATTCCGCTCTATCATTGTCATACGGTTTCTTGCTATGATCGTAATTAAATGTGTTACATAGAGAGGAACGAAAATCTTGCTCTTCACAGATCATCCCAAAGTGGGGTCGCCGCCACAAGTTAAATGCTGCACCTGTTGGTTAAAAAAACAGCATCACGGTGTTTCACCACAGTGAAACACATATCACATATCATCATATCATATTATATATTATATATTATTATTATTATTATTATTATTATTATTATTATTATTATTATTATTATTATTATTATTATTATTATTATTATTATTATTATTATTATTATATCACTGCTCAACGTGTTACGCCCATGTAAAGGGGAAACCTAAAGAAATTAAACAGAGACGATGTTGCTGGCTTCTAGTCCAATGTATAAATAAACAACAACACGCTTGCCCTCTGCTGGACAAACCTGGAAGGCCACTATAATCGATCCCTGACTACACCAGAACAATAGACTGCAGATAAACTGATTGGTGTTTTTTAAATCGTGAAAATGATGCATGACATAGTAGAACAGAAAAAGACACAATGGATGTCACAGTAATTATTCTGTTTGTTAATAATGATGAAACTTTAATGCAATAACGATCACAAAAAAGGAGGTGTATCAAAAGTCAGTACCAGAAGTATGTGTTCATCAGAGGCAAATGAAGTGAAGTGCATTGCACACTGATGAAACTGGAACCATAAAACAAAACAGAAAATCATTACACAGCGGGATGTCTTTGTGAAACTGCATCATTATGAAATTAATAATGTTTGACATCAACTTGTCTGTTTAGCTTGTCCACTTAAGATAAACTGATTGGTGTTTTTTAAATCGTGAAAATGATGCATGACATAGTAGAACAGAAAAAGACACAATGGATGTCACAGTAATTATTCTGTTTGTTAATAATGATGAAACTTTAATGCAATAACGATCACAAAAAAGGAGGTGTATCAAAAGTCAGTACCAGAAGTATGTGTTCATCAGAGGCAAATGAAGTGAAGTGCATTGCACACTGATGAAACTGGAACCATAAAACAAAACAGAAAATCATTACACAGCGGGATGTCTTTGTGAAACTGCATCATTATGAAATTAATAATGTTTGACATCAACTTGTCTGTTTAGCTTGTCCACTTAACAGATACACACATCACTATATATATTTAACACTCACCAGTAACCTAATTTTTGGTCATTAGTTTCATGATAAATAGGCATCACAATGTTTTTTTCAGCAACTAGAAACTGAACAAATACTTTTTTCTTTTGTTCCAAAATATCTTTGGGTGCATTTCTTTCTCAGAGGGAATCAAAGGACACAGGAGACAAAAAAGAAAAGTACTTCAGTTTGAAATGAAAAATGAGATACTTGCTTGATAATGCAATTATCCAACCAGCAGATCATATGACATTTGTGCAATGTATGTAGATACAGGCCATGATCGCTCTCACTGTTGGGGAGAGGTCTTAATAACGGTGGCATGATTGTTCAGTATATGTCAGAGTTCAGTCTGAATCTGCAGCAATGATGTGATGCAGTCATGTCAACATGGAGCAGAATCTCAAAGGAAAGGTTCCAACACATTGTTGAATCAATGGCCCTAAGAACTGGGGCTTTTTGAAAGAAACGAGAGGAAGGAACTACCTTGTGTTAGCATGAGCTTCCTAGTAAAGTGCTAAGTCAGTCTATTTTGAAAAGGCACTGAAATATTGCTCAGTCGCCTCATTAGCACTTCCTCCGCAATCAGCAGAGGGACCGAGTAAATTGAACAGCAGTTTTGCTTTTGAACACAACTCAAAAAACACAGCCTTGTGTTTTTGGAGCTTTTCCCATTTCCAACAGGGTTTACTTCAATTCCAGCACCCTCTGTTCCAAGTGGTTGTGGGTTAATGCAGAGTTGTCTTTTGTAAAGTAACACATTATGTGTGAAAATGGGGCCAAACGGAAAATATCTGTTATCTACTTACATAAACAGCAAATAAAATGCACCAGCCAAATACCAGAAAAATAGTGATACACATTTTAGTTTACTGATGCACTGTTTTAAGCCCTTGAAAATGAGTTTAGCTCTGGACCAGGTATCAGCCCTAACAATGTCCTAGCATGGCTGCCCCCTGAAAAACATTACACACATAGTGACACACAAGCTGGACTGTGATGGAGCCAAACTGGGTTGTTGTTGTTGTTTTGATTGATGGATACAAGGTTAAGCTTTGTTTGGTTCTATTGTGTGGTTCTAGGTTCGCCTAGGTAATTACGTCCAGTCTTTCTTTAGGGTGAACTGTTCTTTTTGTTCTTCTTTAAAATGTGAAGACACATGAACGACGCTTGAAACTGAACAGTACAGTGCACGTGTCTCCACTCAAGCAGAAGTATGTCTGTTTGAGCTCGGTCTGTGTTAGGAGTAGATAGACCAGTAGATAATGTTGAAGAGGATGTACGAGCCAGGAAAAAGGACCCGCGAGTATTTGTCTATAACATGCGTGTCTATCCAGACGTTGCTGTAAGGGTTGGAGCCAACATGGCCGGTGACCTGGTCCGTCTCCATTGCCAGCTGCACCAGCATCCTCTCCCGTTTCACCCCGTTCTCCTCCGGAATGCCATAGTTCCCTGTTGTGTTGACATCCATTTCGCTGTAGCCGACTGACATCATGCCAGGGTGGGCTATACCACACGTGCACATCAGCTGCAAGACACCAAATGCCTCAAATGTAAAAAATAAATGTTTTAATTATGCTTCAGTTCATCTAAACCCAACTGTCACAATCAGCCTTTTTTATTATTCAATCTTGTTTCGGGTGGAAAGATTGTTTATTAATGAGATTCAAGCAATTCAACTTTACTGACAGTCATGGCTTACTTCAAATTGTGAATATGAATAATAATTTGTGGGTACACAACATGCTTACACTCAGCTTTTTGCACACACAGATGGCCTGCAAAGACAAGTCAAGTCGGATTTAATTATATAGCACATTAAAAACAACAGGCGTTGAACCAAAGTGCCTTAGAGTCATGGCCATAGCAAAGAAAACATTTATATTTCCCAATTATGATAAAGATAAGATATTAAGCGATAGACAACCAGTAACTTTTTCATCTGACAAGGTTTGTTTCCTCCTACATTATTGACATAGTGTTAAATCAAAACACCCTTTAAGGAAACAATATACCACCCGCTTGAACTACGATGTTTGAGCCAGAAGATGACTGATTGGTACTAACCCTCTCTCGGAGTTTCCTCTCCTTACGTTCTTCTAGGGTTGACAGGTAGTTGACTGCAGCGTACTCTATCACAGACAGGAAGACGAACACGAAGCTGACCCAGAGGTAAATATCCACAGCTTTGATGTAGGAGACCCTGGGCATGGAGGCGTTGACTCCGGTGATGATGGTGGACATGGTTAGCACCGTGGTTATACCTGTTGCACGCAAATGAATTGATGAATTAATACTTTTCAAACATATTGTCTTTAATGTAACTTTTTTTGCACTTCATCAGGATGCAAATATAAAATAGAATTTCAATGTAATCAAGCTTCATGACCTTTTTCTGAACTAAGGTCAATAAACAGATGTTGTTTCACCACTTAACCAGTCCGGCCACAACCAACTGTCACTGTGAGGTGAGCTCACACAGGCACCAACAGGGACAGAAGGAGAGAACACACACACTAAACCAAAAAAACAACCCACAGAAATGAACTTTTCAATTCAATCAATTTAATTTTAACTATGACCATTATAACGTGAGGTCAACAGCTGTAATGTGGACCTCTGTGACTTAACACGTCAATCAACCAACTAAGCAGCACTCCAATTAGCCAATAACGGCTTAGCACTCTCACCTAGTGGCACCCTGGCAGGGACGGCCCTGCGGTCGATCCAGAAGGACACCCAGGACAGCATGACCATCAGAGTAGCCGGGAAGTAGGTCTGCAGCAGGAAGAAGAAGATGTGACGCCGCAGGGTGAAGTTGATGTACAGGCGGTTGTACCAGCCTGCAGAGGAGAGGAAGTTAGACAAAGCTTAGCCCCCCCAAAAAAGTTTATGTACAGTACACT
The DNA here is from genome assembly GCA_016785305.1 of Colistium nudipinnis. NCBI lineage: Eukaryota > Metazoa > Chordata > Actinopteri > Pleuronectiformes > Rhombosoleidae > Colistium > Colistium nudipinnis. The sequence continues at coordinate 423,993 of JAFBJU010000569.1, read as the reverse complement.
CTCAGAGGCACACCTGCAACACTGACTGCGCACAGTCTGTACCTGTGCTGCTGTAGAAGGCCAGCTTGGTGGTGGTGTGGAACTCCTGGATGAGGAACTGGGAGAGAGAAATTCTCTCGTCTGTGTTCAATGAGCGGTTCCCTTCTTTCCAGTACAGCATGAGGTCATCGTCTGTATACGCATCTGAGGAAACAAGAGTTTAAGTTATCTATAGAGCAAATCTATCCTGACCAATTGGAAAACATTCGAATGATGTAAAAAAAACCCTCTTCCAGTCGTTTGTACGCAAGTTTGCCCACATTGTTTCAAGCAAGCACATTCATATTTTTAATAGCAGACCGACTAGAAGAATAAATAACCCACTGCCAAAGAAGAAAGGTCACATCAGCCTCAACCATATCAGTAACTTACAGCTCTCTATCTCCAAAGAGCATGTTTGAGTATCAAGGGGAAAGCGGCTCAGGTCCATACTGCACATGGCTGTGACTGTCACTCTGCAATGAAAAAAAACAAACAATAAGCTGTTAGGATATGAGGATAATGAAATCGTATTTATTTATTATGATGCACTATGTATAAATTACTTTACACAAAATGTGTTGCGTAACCCAAAGTAATCTGCCAAAAAAAAATCTGTGTGTGCGTGCGTGCGTGTGTGCAGAATTCCTGGAAGAGTCCCTGTGATTAAATCACACATAAACTATGACGACAACAAAGCAGGCTTCACAGCCTTGGCATACACCTTTGCAGTTTAGTGAAAACCAGGAAATCTGGAAAGCTGATGGGCCTGAAGTGAAAAAAATTGAGAACAGCGCCATTCTGGCAGGAGCTAAAAAGGCAAAGGCTACAGCATGAATACAGTTGTTGGAAGCAGAATTCTGTTCTCAAGTAGGCAAAGCAATGCAAAATATTTTTGGTTAGGGAAAGCTAAAATGGAACCGTTGCGACTTATCATTATTCATCAACTATATCAAGCAGCTCATTTGGTTGGGAGAAAGTGCCTCTTAAATACGAGAGTAAGATTAAAATGTACTTTTTTACTATGAGTTAATGTCATGCATATCTAACTTAGATGATATATTCAAAGGTAAATGCTGCAAGGGTCAGGAGGCTTCAGCAGAGATGTGGCCTTTCAGCACAGAACAGGATAAATGAAAATGCATAATCCAGCTCACTGGACTAGTAAAGGCTCACGGTCGGCTGACGAGGTCCACAAATTGTCATCCTCACTCGCCAATCTGCCTTAGCCTGGAAAAATCTCCGACCAGCAACAACACCGTGCAGATTAACCCGGGCCATGTGATGGGTACGCTTTTACTCTTCAGTGTATACTACCAGCTATTGTAACTTCAACATCCGTTCATTACCACTGCTGATCTGCGGCAGCCACAGATTCCCTAGTCTGGAGTTTTTACCGATCATGCTGTTTTGTATACACATGTAGTGCTCTGGCCAGGTATTTCGGATCCCACAGTGAATGTTGGTTAGCACTGTCTCATGAGTGGTGGAGTCATCATTTTGAGTTTTGTTTGTGACAGTCTGTCAGCACAGCTGCACTCGGGGTGATGGAGACGCAAACAGGATGCAGATGGCCGGCCAGCTGTTACTCTCTGCCCAGCTCTGTAATGTGGATTACAAAATCAACTATCTTGGCTGGGAGCCTCGTGCCGCTCAGTGGAATGACTAGGTTATGCTCAGAAGTATTACCAGCCATAATTGGCAGACGTTTATCCCCTTAAATACACATCTTGCACTGTGGCAGATGATGCCACTTTCCCTTGGCGGGACAGCTTAATTACATCACGGAGCACCCCACTATCGTCATGACCTGAACACACAAAAACACACCGCATGCCCTGTATGTATCCATTAATGAAGAAAACTTTGTGAAGCTGGAATGTTGAGTATGTATATGAATTTGAAAGCCAAGGAAAACTAGGCAAATGTCCACCTCCACAGTCCAACAATAAACCGTCAATCACTTGTTTTTATATCAATGCTTGTGTCTGGTCACTTAGTGCTTTATTTAGCTTCATAGTGTAACTTTACAAAGTATTTCTCTTTAAAATTGCCAATACAATTAAAAGCTTTTAAGAATTGCAACTTTTTCTTGTCTATTTCTTTTGTGCACTCTTTTTGGAGTCTCCGAATATAGCAAAGATTGCCAGGTCAGCTTTTATATTGTGTAGACATGGAGGAACTTTTCCTGGAAATCTCATTGTGACAAATGTGAATGTGAATACCCAAATTAACTACCCACAGTCACTGCTGCTGGATGATGTTTACCAAGAAATAGTCCCATAATAAGTAATAACAGGTTTTTATCACTTTCGGACAGAAAGCAAACAACTGTGTCCCCTAAATGGACATTCTATTTCTTTTCAGTGCCGGCTGAATGAACAGCCACCGTGCGTGGGTTGTGTCATACGTGATGAGTGTTGGGCCCTGCCGACAGTGGGAGTTACCTGAGGCTGTAGAGGACTTTGCCATCGGGGTAAACCCGCAGCATGACGTTGTCCGTGGTGGTGTCGTGTGTGAAGGACTTCTTAGAGTGCACAAAAAACAAGTCAGGGACCCAGATTTTCTTCACCAGTCGGCTGTCAAAAGTCTTGCTCTGGTTGGTATGGCTCTGGAAGGACAGACGTTCATCTTTCCAATAGTGCCTCAGGTACAGGGTCATGGTAAAATCCTTCGACAAAAAAGACATGTTTGTTTCAGTACCACCTTGACCGACACACACACACACAGCAAATGTCTCTCCCACAGCGTGGTCTGGACGTACCATATCCACCTCTGAAATTGCATCCAGACTTTCAACCTGCACATCCACTCCCACCGGGACCGCAGGCCCTGGGGAAATAAGAGGTTTTACAAAGATGATGACGTATTATTTGAACATACAACAGTGGATAGAGGGAGTGCAGATGTTGGGACAGTAAGTGCCTTATTCAGAACTAATCTGTGTTTATTTGGTGGAACGTAGCTTCTTTTTAGGCCAAACCCTGATTCAAACAATGACTTCTGCTCTCTTTCATCCAAATCCCCATATAAACGGTTGGATACAGATTTCCCAAAAATAATGGCACAGAGCCAGCGGAGTAAGTACTCTAATCCTAAATGACAGTATAGTGCATTATTGTGAAAGGTGGATTCTCCATTCGTCCATTATCTATAGCGCTTATCCTCTGAGGGCTACGGGGGTGGGGGGCTTTGGGCAAGGTGACAATCACCTTGCACAGTTCCCGTGGTTATCACGGGACCAAGACACAGAGATGCATCACACACGATCAGTTTAGAGTCTTGAATTAAACAAACTCTGCTTGTCTTTGTAGGAAGTACCCTCAGAAAGCTGCAGAAAACCTGACATCCACACAGGAAGAATATGCATTTTGGTGTTGTGTACTCTTGTAGGTACTCAACCAGGACAGTCTCCATTCTGCAACAGGAGGTAAAAATGATCAAGTTTGAGACAATGCTGTTTCTGTGCAAATGTGTGAGTTTACAGTTCAGCCAAAATTAAGTCTTACTTACTTAAAATCCTATGTGTGTGATGCGAAAGTAGTGTCATATAATCTTTAATCTCTTAAACTATAATGACAGCTTATATACTCATTTCTCTTGATCATCTTTTTACAATGGTTCTACATATTGACTGGACTCCTGGTTGCCATGATGGTTGTCAAACATGGTTTTAAACGACACACAGTAAGCTCTCACAGACTCTCTCAGACACAGGACACAGTTCTGTGTGACTGTATGCTCATATGTTATATGTTATTGCTGCACTACATACCACACAGACAACATGCACATTAAGCGTAGCAACCCACAGTAACTAACGGGACCCAATCCGGCTTAAATTTGTCCTGATTAACAGCTGTAAAGACTTATCAAAGCCTGCTGGGTGAAGGCCTTATAAGAACTCCATGTAAGATTTCAAACTTACAGAGGAAAGTGCGAGAATTGAAAAAGCACAAAGACTCAGGCTTTTAGTCCTGCTAATGTGGCAGATTAAGACGGGAATTATTGAAACTTTAAGCTGCAGACAGCGGCTGCTTGGTAATTAATCACGAGCCCACAGCAGAACGACTCAGACTTAATCCCACTCTGGTCATGTCATCGCCCCCAGCCAGTGGTGAGCACATGCACTTTAGATGAGTGTATAGATCAGATGGTATTGGTTGGGGTTTAATATAAAAATGTCGATTTCCATATTAAAATGGCGATTTTTATTTTGAGAAAACTTAATTGGGCCTTACGACTTTTTTGGATAACGACATATCAACCAAATCATAATTGAATACAGGTCCTGCTTTAACAAGTGAATGAAGCTGCATCATTTGGCTCTGAAAAGATGAAGCTCCTTACCTCCAAATCCTGGCCGCATCGTAAAGTCATGGTCATCTATGCTCAGGAGCTGCTCTGTTTTTGTGTGCCAGACTTTGGTTGAGTCTTGACTCTTCTTTAGCATGGAGCTGGTGGTTTGGGAAACAACAATTTGAGAGTGCATCATTTAAAAACCACATGTTTATTTCAGAGTCTCAGATACATGATCCACCCTGCTCCCTTGATTGTAAAGGCACATGGACATCAGCATGCAGCTTCACTTTTGTGTTTCATTATCCGACTGAGCTGCAGCTCATTTAGAATGCGGGAGCCCGTCTGGTCTTCAGCCTTCCCAAGTTTTCCCACATTACCCCGCTCCTTCGCTCCCTTCACTGGTTATCAGAAGCAGCACGAACCCACTTCAAGACACTGGTACTGGCCTGCCGTGCTGTGAAAGGGTCTGCTCCATCTTTAAATCCAGGACACAGGTTACACCATATACCCCGGCACATGCACTTCGCTCTGCATGGGCCTATCGACTCGCTCCCCTTTCCCTACGAGGGGGACCCAGGCACCATTTGGAAAAAAAATACATAACTGTTTGGTGTCCTGGCTCCTAAATGGTGGAACGAGCTTCCTAATGAGATCAGGACAGCGGAGAGTCGGTATATCTTCCGTCGCAGACTAAAAACCCATCTGTTCTGCCATTCTTTAGATTAAATCTTACAAAAGGTAGACGGAGGCCTATGTTCATGTCAAGTAGGATGTCAAGTAGTTTCATATAAAGTATGCATACCTTTTGTCGCTTTGGACAACAGCGTCAGCTAATGAAATGTAATGTAATAAAAGTTTCAAAGAAATCTACATTTAAACACATTTAGTGAAGACAATAGGGACCGCGACAGGTGTATATGAGCATAACGTCTGTACAATGAGAAGGGACTAGAATCATATTTCTACGTAGCTGTAAGACGAAGACACACATACTGTAACTAAATTGAGCTCTAAATAGGATTTTGGTTCCTTTTAAAACAGTCAGTATAAAAGTTTCATTGTACTATGTTTGATAAGTACTTGTTTTAGGCAGATGTGCTTCCAGACTAATGTGCATAATGTAGCACGGTTGTGACCTGTGGTCAGTTGAACTGCATATGTAGCCTCACTGTCAGCTTAGTCCAGTTTTAGCCACTCCCAACTCACGTCAGTATCCGCTTCAGCATCAGATCACACTGGTTACCACCAAAGAACCAGCATCTGCTTCGTCAAATGCCATCAACAACCATAGAATTGATGTGCCACGACATTAAGTCCACACATTCTTATTTGCATTATAGTTGACCCTTAAATTTCCATACTGAACTGTCCTCAGGTCACATTTTTACCGTCTGATCTGGAACAACATGGAACCCGGTATACCTGCCTGACATCAGCACGGCAACGGCACATTAATATGCATTAAGCTGTGCCTGAGAACAGCCTCACAGAGCTCCTAGTCCAGCTGCGTTATAATAAGCTCTGCATGCAGCCTGTGTCATAATTAATTTCAGAATTCAGTCTTAGTGCGTTGAGGCAGATTACCTCCTGTTCCCACAGACCACCTACATCTGGCTGAGGAAGCGAGGGATGACCGTACACAACCCAAACATCATTGCTTTCACTGTGGGTATGAAGGTTTTCATATTATAATCGCAGCATTGTGCAGCCGTGCTTCAGACCTCAACAAATCAATTAGGGTTTTATTTCTTATTATTCTTTATTTAACATTATGGATTCCTAACCATACTTATAAACTTCATAAGACAGAAGGATAAGAATGGATTATAATGGGCTTAGCAGGATACCCAGAAGCGACCCATCCTCTTCCTCCTCTCTAGATACTACACACAATAGCGTGATTAAAATGTTGACCATGTGCCTTTAAATCCAGCTTTAATCTCCTGTATATTCTTTTGTTTAGTTCTCTGTTATTGCTCTAATTGAATTGAAGAAAAATAGGAGAAAACACACACACTCATACCTGCCAATCCTACGACCGGATACTCCTATAAGGGGCATTTCTCTTTTCAATCTGAAAAGCAAAAAACGCATTATGTAATTTCAGGAAAAACATTATGCAATGTAAGATGACACTGAACCAAATTGGGTAAATCTTTAAAGTGAAAGAAGGGCATGACCAAAAGACAATAATAAAGATTTTTTTCTTTTTTTCTGTCTTATTAATTGCGACACCAACTAAGACGTACATATTCTCAATTAAAGAGGAAAAATCACATAAGATTAAATCCACCCAGCGCAAGTCTTTTTAAACACCTGAAGGTGGAGTGATGAACAGATGAGGGAGTGTGAGCTTTAAATACGTTAAGCCTTCGGAAACAAGATAATCTCCACTCTCTGCAGATGCCTGTGGAATATTAGATAACATTATTAGCGTTATTGTTTTGATTTGGTTAACCAATCACATGGAGAATCACATGAAATGACACGCTATGGAGTTATCACACAGCTGCACCGGGCCCCGTACAAGGTGAGTTTGAGATAAAATTTTGCTCAGAATCATAAGAAAGGGATGAAATTCTGCTGGCGATGCCATTTAAAGCATTTCACTGCAACGATGCATATGAAAATGAATTTCGTTTCAAGAAACTCCTTCAAACAAGCAAACAAAATCCGAAACTGATTAGAAAGAAATCATCATCGAAGACAAAACTTCAAACAAAACAGCAGATTTTTTTTAGTTTCTGTTATGCCACAAATCTATCATGGGAGCAGATATTGCTGGAGCTGCATAGCCATGGGTCAGCAGGGTCAATTGATAGGTGTATTATAATAACGGAAGATCTTAATTATTATCTCTAATTATTACTTATCTTATTTTTTTCAATGAATAACTTAAAAAGTTACAAGTTAAAGTATTTGTATTTTACACATTTACTATTACAAAAAAAGGCCTGCCTCATAATTCCTTTTTGATCCTCAATAAAAAAAAAATAAAATTAAATGAGTGGGGCTGACTTATTGCAGAACATTAATTAACAAATCGCTGTACAACGGGAGGGTGATGAAATGAAAGATTTGTGAGAGCACAACAGATGTCATATCGTTGGAGGTGATAGGATTTGATGGTCCAATTATAACAAGCACAATGAGCTTCAGAGGATTGCGATACAGTATGCCTACAGTATCTTTTCTGTTGATTATTTCTTCGCGCTTTTGCGCTTGTGTTTAGAGATGATCATTTTAGTAAACCTGGACATGTGTGTGATGGCCTGCCTCTTTCTGTGACCCTTTCACCTGGAATCTGTTTGGGTTTCCCATTGTATTTTTTATGGCAGCAGTTCTTGGAAGTTATTTCACTTCCTGTCTTTGTTTTTTTGTCCCTGGTTTTCTTAAATCTGTGCCTCAATTGTTACTGTTACGTTGTTTTAAAGACTGGTGATTCTCATTATCCGTGGCCAGAATGTTACGCAATTTAAAGTCATGGTTATAGTCCGTGGTCCAAGTGTGTTGGCTGATTTAACCTGTGTTTGGACCGTATGAGCTCTTTCGGAATATCCACATTTGGGTACAATGTGCTGAGCAACTTCTTTGCGGAATTTGAGAGGAGGTACAATGTGGAGACGATGAAGACTACCTCTCCCCAAGACCATTTTCCCCTTTCAAGTAAATGGAAAAATCATTTTGGACTTTTGGACCCTACAGTATATGTTCATGGTATGTGTCTAAAGATGTGCAACAGACTACTGAGGAAAATGACCCATGCAAATATGTCCATATCCATATCCCTTCTAGTAACTTTGTTAAAGGACACAGATGAAAGGCAGAAGATAAATAGAGTCATAGGTGCTGGCCGTTGGCCAGCAGTTCTGGCTTTGCAAGACAATGGGATATGGCAATCAGACTTTTTATTGCATGTAATGTCCAAAACACAACCACGATTTGGAGACGAAGTAAAACCTTTTGGTAATTTTTTTTTTACTGCTGTTGAACTGGCAAAAGAGGATTTGGAAACATCATGAAAGTACTTGCTCGATGCACTTTGGTTCACATACTGGAGTTGGCATGTCAATTGCCCTGTGCACCAATTTTAGTTGTTATAAAATTATTTCGGTCTCCTCAAAAGAATGCGACACTCATTCATTTGAGATCATTTAATTAATTAATAATACAAAATAAGATTAAGACCACAGTTTGAAAATAAATGATATTGTTGTAGTACAATAACAAAGAAAAAGGAGGGAATTGCCTTCTGTTCTCAGCTGATGGCCTGAAGGGTGGAAGACTCTGTTTATGTCCATCTATTTGTTGGCATTGTCATGGCTGACACTGATGTCGCATCTATCTAACTATTAAAGCTATAGACGCTCATAGTGCTTTTAACCTTAACTCATGTGCTTGGATGCAGGGAAACTGGAAGCGATCACCCATCTGATCGATTATAAGACACGGAGAGGTCAAAAAGCCGATGAGCCGTTTGGGCATCGTCTGGTGGAACAACTGTGCTCCCCAAGTGGCGGTACGTCTGAGTTAAAATACTACAATACAAGTAGGAAAAAATCCTGCTGAAGTAAAAGTACTGGAAAATTGACTTAAGTAATCTCGGATACGGGTTTGACTGATGTGCATATATCTGACATTGGAGGAGGAACAACATATATATAGGAAAAGTCAAATTCAACGATTTATAGGCAAAATGTTAAATGATCTCAATTATATTCCCTATTATATCAACCCTCGGTGAAAAAAGATGATTGAGCTTACTACTGAATAAATCCCAAATTGTAATCAGTCAGGTCAACTAAGCTTCTCAAATCCAACATATTATCTTTGAACAGGTGCAGATGAAAACCGCAGATAACCTATACAATTGAATATGGACACATTTAAACATGTCTTTCAGTTGCGGTTTACTAAAACTGCTGTTTAACTCCTCGCCTTACTTCTGCCTGGCTAAACTTTGCCAGGGCCACAACAATAGCAATAACTCAGAGAGCGCATTAACACATTCAGAGTGCATGTTACGTAATGAGAGTGAGTGATTTTTCAAACCAGTCACATGTCACCTTTTATTACAGTCAGCCGGAGCTTTGATTGATAAGCATGCGGGTGTGCTCTCTGCTGACTCCACGTCACATCAGCTGAGAAAACACACCAACATAGTAAACAGACCGAGCCTCTCTCCAAAAGCTGCAGACTGAATATTTCTTGTACATTTTATAATTGTTTGTTGTTCTTCTACTGGGAGGCGTGGGTGTGTCTTTGGCCTAAACAAGTGCAGTCTCTCTATATAAATATTTCTAATCATGTTGGGGATAGTTTAAAATTAGCTGGCAACTGGATTATTTGGAGAATTTGCAGAATAAATGCCAACTCTATTCTCTCTATTGAGAACAGAGCAATCAAGTAACTGCTCTGGGTAAAGAAACAAAAAGCATGCCCATTTTGAATGGACTGGATAATATGTATTTGTTTTATTTTAAAAGGCACTATGTGAACAAGATCAGATGTAGTGCTTCTGCTATTGTCTTCAAGTCATGAAATTCTGATTCATATTTACATTTAAGGCAGATTGACTGATTTGCAATGACGTGCATTAGGTAACATGCAAAAACAATTCAAAGTTAATTATATATGTTGTTTTGTGCCATACATTGAACTTTTCATTATTCAATCACTTCCTTTGTTTCATTGTTTGCGATGCATTGGTAAATAAACAGGGCAGGATATTAAACTTGGAGCACTTTTGATGCATCCACAGCGGCTGCTAATGAAAGATAGCTTTGCTACGTTTTCATAGCCTACTCTATTAGATGAACTTGACCTCTGCTGTCTAATACCACTTAGCGGAACATTTGATTATGTGCTCAGTGTATGTAATGTATGTTAACTTGCTAATGTGGGCACTGTGGCTACATAAAGCTTAAAAAATAAGCCAATATGTAAATGTGAAATAATTACACATATAACACTTTGCCTGGTCCTGTGAAATATCAAACATAAATGTTACCATTTGATGGCTAACTTTCAACTGTAGTCCGCAGGCAGAACATAAACAAAGCTTCCACACACAGCGGTAATCAAACGAGACACAACATGATGCAGTAAACACGCATTGATAGACAACACACACGCAAATTACGAACATTTGAACACATAGTAAAACAATTATAAAGCAGAGTCATGCGAAGCATACATATATAATGTAGAGCTGATTATCTTTGGACATATATTTTTTTTATACGACTCTAAATTTACCGATAGAAGTGCAATACGTCTGTCGTCTTGTCAAGCATTGTGCTGAGTTCTGGCTTCAGTACCATCTCTGGTCTAATATATTCTTGTGGCGTTCATTTGTATACACACACAGCTTGGAGAAAAGTCTCAAAGCACAGGACATGATGTTTCTCTAATGGCATGACTGTCTCCTTTATGTATGCACATCAGCATTAGTTCAAATCTAATAATCCTTAAAATCACACATATGTGTTTAATAAGGTTGTAGCCAAACTACATTTCTTTAATGAACTGAACACCCTAGGGCCAGCTGAGGTTTGTTGAAATGATTTTTTACCAAGATACAAGATACAAATTGTAGCTTTTTTAAAACATATTTTTCCAGTAACTACTTGCAGATATAAGCTTTCCTGAACCAATGTCAAACCAGTGCAAGTCATTAATCTGACTAAATAACTTTAAATCATCACGGGAGAAGCCCCAGCTACAAAGGAGTATTTTTCAGGTTGCCTGACTAACAACAATATGTGACAGAGTCATGAGCTAATTTCATAACTGGACAAGTGTGTGTAAACTAGAGTAGTAAATCCAAAATGGGAAAAGTAGAAACAGATATAATGAACATGTTTGGTACACAGTTTCATAAAGTCAAAAGGAATTAAAGTGGTGACTGACGAGTCTCTCGCTTTCCCCTTACCAAACACTCAAATGTGTCTACAGAGCCTGTCCTCAGTAAGAGGTTGCTCGTAAACAATCAGGACCAACCCTGTTCGGATATCTCGCTTCAATTTGTATTTTTAACGCTTTACGCAGGTAACAGCTACTTAAAAGTAGACTTTTAACTTTATTTATTTATCTATTTTTTAGCTTAAAGCACATTTCTGGTGCCATCAAAGGTGAGAAACCCACATCGTCACGAACTGACCTGAGGTTTCTGCGGGGCTGGAGCGTTTGTCCCGTGGGACGCGTCAGCGCGGAAACACCGAGCATCCACACAAGCAGGTGGAGCAGCACGACATCCGTGTGCATGGTGCCCAGGGTGCCAGGCCTCTCCGAGAGTCTCACCGCCGCAGGCTGCTCCAAACGCACTGGCACATGCTTCGTGCTGTAACCATAGTGAGAAAAAACCATACATAGATGCCACGGTATTTAATCTAACAGAGGAGAGAGAGGGGGGGTGCAACGTGGTTTCGCCTAAACCTACAAATCCTCCGCGTCAGATGGCTCGGATTTGTTCTCTGTGGCGCGCGTTTTTTTTTTTTTTTTTTACCATTTCCGCCAGGCAAGAGTGGAGTCCTTCACCTTTCACATACACAGGTCACTCTGTATCGGATCTGATCTGTGTGCACACTCTTCCATCGGAAGTGGATGAGAGAAAGAAAGAAAAAATCTCCAACGTGATAAATAGCGTTGTGTTCTGCTTCAAAGGTGTGTCAGGCTTGGGTCAGGTTGGGTTCTCAAACCTGGACAAAGTGGAAAAAACATATATCACTAGTAATACGGCACATTTTACCATAAGACCGATTTGATGCATTTGCATTGATGATGTGCAATCTGAAACACACAACAGGATACATTTAATACACACAGTGAGTTATGTAACCGCCTGTTAATCCAGGGTGAGTATCCTTGAACAGTTTGAATTTTGGCTGTGAGCTAGAGTCAGAGGCTGAGTGCAGGAGGCTCACCTCTGCCATACACTGTCCCAGTGGCATATTGGAAATAGTATTCTCCATGATACAAATAAACTGGACCGTTCATTTTTTATGATGAGGGAAAATCACTCAGAATCCCAATATAAGTGCCTATGGCATCCAACGAGGGTGAGACTGATGTGCAGTAAATATTGGGCCATTATTGCTGTTTCATTATATTATTCTGGATGCCAGCTGGAGTGTAAATACTCTATTTTGTCTCTGCTACATCAGAGTGAAAAGTCAGTCGGCTGAAGCCAGGCTAAGCTTACCGCACAGAAAGCAGTTGCTGTAAACTGTACGTGTCAGATAAAGAAGTAACAACCTGCCGAAAGCATTTTAACAGTATGGGTCAGTGAGCCCTGTATAGCCTAATGAAATGTGAAGCAATGAAAAAAGGAAACACACAAATATATATATTATATATGACCCTCCAAAGCACACACTATATATATATATATATATATATATATATATATATACAGTATATGGGGAAGTGCTAAGTAAATCATGACATGAAAATGTCAATGTCAATGTCAATATTGTCAATATTATAAGATATCATGAGATACTATATATATTCTATGATTATGCATTAAGGGTGTTCATGGTTATATTCTAGATATGGGCTTCCTAACCAAAGATTTGTCATACATTTTACCAGAATTATGCAGGCACTAACATGTAAAACAAAATGTATGTGATGCAATGGACTGACCCGTGTATTTTATCGGGTGCTTTATGTGTTTGCATTTTAATGTATCTCTTTAAATGTGGATAACGTGATTGTTGGTAAAAGTGCAGGTGCTTTTGTCCCAGTATTTTCACTGGTCTCATGAATAGAGGACAGCTACCAATACACAGTCAAGTTCAAGGACGTCTCTACTATCATTTGTGGAAAATAGTGGGAGTGAAAATGAAGCTCATTGACATGTATCCATTTCTACAATGATTTATAGAACAGAACCACGCTTGGATGCAATTTTATATTGGAATCTGTTTTTCTTTTAGAAAGTTATGGTCAGAATGTAGTGCTGGAAGTAATGCTGGAAGTCTCGTGAAATCAGTTCCGCTTCTGCTATGTCAATTTTATTTCAAATCTGCCCATTGCGTATTTTTTTTGGAATTGACTGAAGTGAATGATTGCTGGGCTCATGATGTTGGTAATTTGTAACTGCTGCTCTCCCGAGTCATCATTCCACACATTTAAACATTTCCCAAGATTATAACTGAATAACTGAGTCAAATTGTCCTCATCAGATAGTTACTATCCCTATACTTACAAACTTTAGATTGATATACTTTCAGTGTGCAAGTGTTTTGAAATGCCTCTGAAATATTCATGCTCTGTTGAAGAGCTTGAATGAAAGCAGAAAGAGAGCACGGATCTCATCCTGAGGTCAGAAAGCCCCCACTGTGCAACAATGGCTGCTCCTTGAGAATCCATCCATGAAAATCGCAAACAGAAAGGTAAAAAAAAACACTACCCCAGTGGGTTCTCTGGATGCTGACCCTCCCTCTCCTACCCTTGAAAGCACACGTAGACTAGATAGCCTGACTCCTTTGAACCTTCCAGCAACTTGATTGAGAACATTTTCAATAATTAGAATACATCTCTATCAACCATGGAAGGGAGAGAAAAAACACTTACAGCTGATTCTGCAAGAACATAATCCTCAATTCTACTCTAAAATGACACTGACCGAAAAATGTAGTATTTATTCAAAAAGAAAATGTAAGTGTTAACTGTTGACTTGTTGAAATCAGTATGTGATGTCGTGGATTGCATCTACAACTCAATTCCCACCTAATCTCAAATCAAGCCATCTATTTTTGAACCCTGCATTCAAAAAATAGATAGAATTTGTAATTAAAGCTTTGTTGAACCAATGATCACAGTCAAATGTATTGATTATATATATACTGTATATATTAGTATAGCACCACCTACTGATGATTACTAAGAACTAGTGCTGGGCATTATGTTTTTCAATCGCGATTAATTGGATTATTTCGCGATTAATTGCATTATTATCTGCAACATTCAAAAATGAATTCAAAATGAATCATCTGTGACGCATTGTCTGTCTGTATTTGTATTCAGAGTCAGTGAGAGACGGGTTTTAAAAGGAAAATCAGCAGTTAACAAGTGGTAAAATAATTGAGGGCTTTAATCAGCGTTAACGTGAGAATAACGTGCCCAGCACTACTATATACATTATATACCTAGTTACAATCAATCAAGTCAAGAGAAAAAAAAGACAGTTTAGAGAAAAAAAAAGACACTTACACATCTACTTGATCATGATCATTGATCATGCACAATTTTGAGCCTTACGCAGTTATATATATTTCTATTTCTTGGAAATATATTTACATAATTTCTGTAGTTCCTTATAAATTTGACACTGCAGGACTGTAGTTTATCCATTACGCCAGTAGAGGGCAGCCAAGACTAAATCCTGAAATGACTATTCAGTGCAGTCATGACATGGAGAGAAATTCTTCAATATTGAAAAAAAGCATTTTACTGTATATGACCAAATCATGTGAATCACATAAGGGCTAATTTCTGATATGATCAACAAATGTTCATCGCTAATTTGCGTTATATCTTAAATTCAAGACCATGGTACAGTAAATCACACAGCACCAATGATTCACCATTGTAAACTGTCAGTTTCTCTTAGCAACTGACAGATTTACCCCTGACATGCACGCATGCACACACACACACGCACACATAAACACACACGCAGAATTAATCTGGATTTGGCGGGTGGAAGATTGCAGCACTTGATGGAGAGCCAGCCTCATGACATTACATAAAGCTGTTTATCCGTCTCTCTTCATTAGAGATTCATCTGTACACACACCAACTGTCAGCTGATGGGCCAGATGTGTCAGATTCAAATACCATCGTTTTCAGCAATATTGCAGCAGAAGTGTTAGCTCATTATCACAGACTGTGACGCACTGTTTAGGTTGATGTTCATAATTTCACTGGTTTGACAGAGAAAACATGCTGAAGGGCAGAACATTCTCCACTGTGGACAAAAGAGTGTTCAGTATGTGAACTACAATTGATATCATGAGTCAATATTTCTGTTATAAATTAATGTAATCATTTATCTTTTCTTCAAAAATGAAAGACTAGATAACATCTCTTCGACCATCATTTTCCAACATTTTCTGAAAACTTAAACAAGTCTCAAGAAATTTAGAACAACATTTCAACATATCTATTCCCTTTCTTTTTGGGAGTGATGAAAATTGGACAGCAATGTAATTGCAGTGTCTTTATTACAGACCTGGCACCAGGACACAGCTTGGCTTAACATAAAGCTGGAGAACCATTTCCATTCACCCACTGCTTTTGTGCAGCATATCTAAATACAGTATTGGTAGGTACAGATACAAAATATTAATTATGTACAATATACAAAAACTGGAATGACAATGAAATATGCCATTTTTATTTTATACAATGTGCACCCTAACAAGTTTCACTGTTGGTTACCACCAGGAGGATAGGCTGTTGCAGTGCTGGTGTTACTCTCAACTGCACACTCCGCACACACCCAACACAGACCCAACTGGGAGAAAACAATCTGATTAGTGTGAACCACTCATCCAAGAGGAATCCGTTATCTGAGCGGCTCTCATCAATGTCCCATCCCCCAAGTGGGCCACCGCAGCGAAGTTTGTCCAACCCTAAAATGACAAGTTTGCTGGTAACTAAGATAGAAATGCAGCGGAACGTGTCTCTCCTGCTGTGGTTGATGGGATGAGATGACTTGGCACGTTTCTGTCCTGCCCACACGCTGAAAAAGGTGATAGGGGAACATCACTGCTGGATGGTTGGGTGTCTGTACTGTCCGTACCGGTGTCACAGTTGAGGTGCAATCCCTGCAGCACAAAAGATTCCTACTGCGTGGGTACATGCAATAATTTCCAGTGTCTGTCACTCTGTCACTGTGTCAGTGGGATCACCTTCTTTACCATGACCCCCGTGTCTGTCTTCCATTTGCTGCATACCTGATACAGCGATCATGCATTCCTCTGACAACGTGTGCATGGCCATCTATTCGGGCAGAAAACAAGACAGGGTTCACTGACATGGCTGGAAAGCACTCACTGTGATGGCAGAAAGGCCAGTAAAAAGCGTGTTATGCAATCACCAGAGGCACGTGGCTTTGGTTGAATGTATGGATGGGTCCAGTGTCAGTAACCGTCTATGCGGGATGGAACTCTCGGCCCCTTCTCTAAGATGATTAGGCACAGTTTCCACACATGAAAAAAAACAGAATTGAATTGTTAAAACTAACATTTCACGCACAGGAAAAATGTGAGGAACCGTGCATTCACACGAGGGAAAAAATGTGATGTCGTGCTCCTTTTTCTTCATTCCGCAGATTAATATCTGCAGGGAATAGTGATGCCCATATGTTGTGCATAGAGAGGACCACGCCTCGTTACTCCACCACACACGGACACATGGCCCTGCTGCAGAGTGCTGCCAATGACTAATGGGGCCACATTACAGCATATAATAGTGGAGAAGAGTGCCAGATTGCTGAGTGGACTCAGCTGACTGATATAGCTCAACTCCTGATGCTGGCCTGCCAATCTGTCCTATTAAAAATATCAAACACTCAGCATTAGTGTATAAGTGCCACCGGTAAATGGGTCACAAACAAATAGACCACCAAAATAGCCCTTTAAGCCACCAGTGGACATTACGCCCCAGTGATGAAACCCCATCTGTGACCATAGACCTGAGCAGATTAACCATGAGGTGGACCGCTTATTCTCTCCAGCCACGCAAGGCAGAGGCTGGTAACGGAAAGGGGCACAGACTTTGCTTGCTTTGCATCGCTTCCACATCTGTGTGGGAAAAACTAGAGCGGTGTCATGTTGGCAGCTCTTGCCATCACCGGGGAGCCGAGGGGCTATGATCCAGCAAGCGGGCAATCCTGGTTCGTGTGTTGCATTGATAGCGAGTTATTCCCTTCTTGACACGAGAAAAGTCACCTCCTCCCAGACGGGCTGCCAGGGTGCGACCCCATCCACTGGTGGAATTCCTCTAATCAGAATCTGTAATCTGTGCCGCCCCCAACGACAAGATCAATGGAGGAATCTGAGGCCAACTCCTGGCGCTGACAACCCGGAGCTGCCTGAGTGCCTGCTGAGTGCCACTGCTCAGACCTCTTTGGAGCCACCCAGCAAGGGGCACAGGGTTGTTAGCAGTGCCGAGCCGGAATATGGCAAGGCATGATGTAGCCACTGATTAGTGTGAGCCCGTGTCAGTGACAACATGGCCCAACAGTTAGCAGAGGAGTGTGTGTGCCAACTGGACACTGGCATCAAGGGGTGTCACATTGTGGGGAGGTTTGCCTCCTCCTGATTGAACAGTGAGTTCAAGAATGCGTCTCGGTGTGCTGAGGCAGAGCCTCGAGGCAACAAATCAAAAGAGAGGCTCAATAAAAAGAGTGGCACATATATACGAAATGCAACTTGGCAACCTCACCGCTGTGATAACACTCTCTGATGCCTCCAGGCAAACCAGCTTTGTACCGTAGTCACATATGTGATTGATATCCACCCTGAAAGAAAGTAAATGCGACTTCTACTCAGAATGTGGAAAGATGAAAGATCTTTTAATGCACAACAAGTCACTGCCCCCATTTGACTCTTACATTGAGGGTCTGATAATCAGTGATATGATTTATAAATCAAATGAATGTGCGCTAAGTGAACTCACAGAGAGTATGCTTGCAGCTCTCCTGCTCTGCAGAGCTTTTTCATTTTCACAGTGCTAATGTTTTAGTTTGGGCTCACCGCTGCTAAAGCCCCTGTGCTACAAAGCCAAAATTCCCACACACACACGCGAAAGCACGGCATGAACTCAAACATAGTGAACACATATCTGCCCTTTCAGCTTCAAATGTTTGTGCCTGTGCCACTTAAAAAAAATATATATATATATTTAAATGCATCCAGTGAAGTAAACATTCTTCAACCTTGTTCCTTTGTTCCTCAACTTTTCTGTAGTGATCGCCCTCTGCCTTTGTCGGTAAGCATAGGCATACCACCTGCAAAGCGCCCAAACAAAAGACAGACGCAGTGAGAGATGAACTTGTGAACATATTGAAGTGGTTAGCTGCAGAAGGCCAAAGCCCACGCAGATATTTTTCTCAAAAGTTAATGGTGTCCAAGACATGGAAGATTGAAAATTGAATATTCATCTCTGAACATCGTAAATGAATGCTAATGTGGCTCTGTGTCTGCATAATAAGACAAAAATACGACTGGCGCTGTCCGATATAATCCCCTGCAAGCGAGCCAGTGTCGTAAACAAGAGAATTTTCTTTTTCTGAATTAAACATTTAAACAGACTGCTGCCAACTGTTGAAACATCCTCTGCAAGCTTAACTATCCACAATCAATTTTCCTTCTCTTGTTATGCTACCGCAGTAACTATTTGATTCCGAACCCTGGTGGAGTCTCGAAGTCTTGTGGGTAATGTATATGTATGAGAGGGTGTGTGTGTGTGTTGGAAAATGCAATATTCTCTGCACACGACACACATTAAAAAGGAACTAACATGGGACTTTGCTTGTGCGGTTTTTGTAGGTTAAATTGTTGGCTTTTACTTTGGATCCATATTTCATGTCACTCCTCGCTGTCTACACAAGCAGAAGTGATGATGATGAGCCAAAGGAAACAGTTGATGGTGGGTATGAATTCTTGGGAGGATTTGGCGGGTTTTCATGTTCTTGCTGTAATTTGTCAGCAATGTGACATCAAGGAAAATTCAGAAATGATGCACTTAAATTGTTTTGACACGCTGGATCAAGAAGAGATAAGCTGTGAATGTGCCGGAGGCACTTAACTTGGTGGCATCAGACCGTTAGTGAGCACTTTAACAAAGTTGGTAAGCCTCGTGTTTTTGTGTAACACTGGGCTGACTCATTTTTTCTCAACTTTCCTGTGAAGTAGGGGTCAGCTCAGTCTTCAGGATAGGAATCCTCTGCCCAGTGTCCTTGAGCAAGAATGCTCTGTACTATGCTCCTAATGTTGTTTTGCATGGGTTAATTTACTTTACCATTTGGTACTGACAGAAAGTTAAATATATCAAATATTAACTTTGGACTTCTGCAGCCATTTCAAGTTCACAGGGAGAAGTAAAACGTTTCCACTAATTAACGGTTTTAATGGAACTTATCCTTTTAGCCAATGGGATTGTCTCCAGTGACCAACAAATAGAATTTCAGTCACATGGTTACAGGCGTTTGTAATAGTGAGCCACCTCATTTCTGGTCAATGGCCTTTGACCCCTTCCAAGTGGATGTGGCAAGTGGTTTTGTTCTGGTGGACACAAACCTGGTATTCACTTGTACAGGGCCTTTACTGTCGTTTTCAGTGATGTGGTGTCAGCTCCTACATGTGATACTTCTGCTGATCTGCCTTGATAGAGCTGTTTCCATTAAGGCCTTGAATCTGGAATCAGCATCTCTCTCCATATCCAACTACGATTGATGAGAAGTTGAGCTGTTGGGCCCGCACCGTTGTTCTTTGATGCTTTAAGTGGTGGTTAAACATAAATAACAGCACAGCTGTTCTCTTTAATTTGTTCTGTTTTAAATGACTGTCGTACCAAAAGTACCAAACTGATAAAATGCTGGAATCTGCTTTACTTTTACCATTGACCATATATTAAGTTTTGACTCATCTCACTTGAGATGTAATCCTGCCAGACTTCTCCTGAGGATATCTTGCCATTATCTGCCAAACTTCAAAGTGTTATATTTCTAAGTAGCTCCTTTATTTCCTTTTAGCAATGTTCTGAGGGTCTGACTTTTCTTATCTGAAAATTGCACTCAAGGTTACTGGTTTAGTGTACATGGAAGGCCGAGAACTCTGTTGGGTTTTGACATTGCATTGGTTTGTGCCTTTGGCATTAGTATATGACCAGAGCAATTGACTGCAACGGTTGAATTGCGTGGGCACCCGTGCACAATAACTTGACTACACTTGATGAGGTGCGACATGAGTCAGAAGTCAGGCATCCCCTTGTCTCCTTGCAATGTGATCTGGAGATCTGATGTTAGTTTTTCCCAGTGGTTGGTGTTAAATTATGATGTTCAGGATTTGTAATCAAGGACTCAAGGAAGTATTGTGCAGCTGTTTAATATTGTACTGAATAAAATTCAATGCACTCACAGACAATGGATATGTGGGCCATTGCCTCTGCCAAGTGAATATTATTTTCATTTCAGTGTCATCCTTGTATTGAAATAACATTTATTTTCTTTTGAATGTTAATCAATGAACCAGAATCCATCCTTTTAAGGATAAAAACGTCAACCCTTTCTTTGCAGTAACTATTGATGTGACCTGATAAATGTGGGAAGGACAGGGTCCCTTTGAAATGATGGTTATTATCAAAACCAACATCATAATCATGAAAATAACTATCATACAAAGATCATGACAACAAGAATAGAACTCTCAGGCTGCAGTGGACACAGACTGATCAAACTGGACAGTTGAAGAATGAATAAATGCAGCCTGGTCAGATGAATCAGGATTTCTGCTAAGGTTGCAGAAGATTGTCTGGCATCTGGCATCAGCAACATGAATACAGTGACACAACAAGCTTGGTGTCAACATTCTAGGATGGTGGTGGTGGTATATTGATGGGGTAATGTTCTCTTAGCACACTTTGGACCTTAATACCAATCAATCGTGGTTCGACTTCCACAGTCAGAGTTTTGTTGCTGACTGTGTGCATCGCTTTATGAACAGTTTAACATCTTCTAATCGCTACGTACGGCAACATAATGCCCCATGGCACAAAGCAAACCATTGTTTAATAGAGCTGTATAGACATTATCTGACCTTTGGGTGTTTGCCAAACAAGTAATGGAGATGTAGAAGGAAAACCGAAACTATATTTAAAATGTGTTATTGTACATATAGTTTCACTGCAGTATTGATATAATTTTTTACTTTAATGAACTGGATCAGACTTCAGTCAAATTTGTTGGACAAGTAACTGTGGTACGTGTCTTGCTTCAACCCTGAACCTGACATGTCATCCTTTTAATAACTTCAAAAATGTAAAATGGCAAAATGAAATGCATGAGATATTTTGACAAATTCAAATATTTTTCAGTACCCAAAGAGACCATTGAAAAAAGATGATTTTGGACCAAATGGCTTGTTAAATATCAATGAGATATAAATGTAGTGGTATCTACTTTTTAAGATTGTGTTAAACAAGCATTAGTCCATGGTTAAATGTCAAACTCTGATATATGGCTGCTAGTAGGATTCAAACTGCAACAAATGTACGAAAAGATGAACTGAATATAATATTGATATAATTTCTCATATTTCAGTGTAAACAGCGAGTTGTTGTGATGCGTCTGCCCAGACTATTCTCCACCCCCCCGACCCGGGGTGGAAGAATGCCAGCCCTCTTTCTGCCTTTGATTGGCTAACGTTTGGACATGCAGACTGATGATTGGTTCAAATAAGGGACCGTCATGGCGAGGGGTGGAAAGAGAACGCCGAGTCAGGCAACTACCTACTTCCTATTTACGTTTCCACAAATGACGTCACGCAGATAACGTGTAACAGTTTCGAATTCGAATTAACGATATAACTTTAGAGATAATTATCGCACACTGCTGTGGCGACCGGATTCAGGTAGCTTCTGTCTCAGCTGCTGTAATAGGGAGCACGAGGGAGTGAACGAGCCCCGGCGTCACACCGCCTGCTCATAGTTTAAGACCGAAGAGAGCTAGCTGGGGTTGCTAAGTTAAGCTAACGTTGCGTGGGACGCAGTTAGCTAGCTAGCGAGTTACGCTAAGAAACACAACAGCACTTCAACATTTAACTGATTGTCCGTCGTCTGCCAGTATGGAAAATAAATATAACCTCAAGAGTCCAGGTAAGCGCATGTTCAAATGCTTCTTTTTCTGTGGTGCCTCAGATATCAGTGTGCTAGCAAACATCATTGAAGCCCACCGCTTTACTGTTTGCATGTCTTTATTTAATCACAGTTGTTGTGGACAGTGTCAGTCTGGATAAAATCACTACAGTGGCACGAGCAGCTCGCTGAATATATATATATATATATATATATAGAGAGAGAGAGAGAGAGAGAGAGAGAGAGAGAGAGAGAGAGCTTAGAATGGAACTGCACTTGCACAGCTCTCTTCCTGGCTTTACACGGCGTTGATGCGTGTAACACACCTTGTTTTGGACACGTCTACTTTTATAGTTTAAGTCATAGACATTTATGAACAAAAGTTTCTAGGCTGATTGTTAGCAACACCGGCACTGGTAAGGAAAGATTTCCCCATGATGGCTAATAAGGCCTTCAAATAAAAAAAGATATTTTGGCAGAGGATAGTCAAGAATACATATCAATACTGTGTACTGAAGATTGATGAAGTTGAATACAATGTTAGTCCTGAATAAGATCAAAGCGAGGGGTTTAATCTAAAACGTGAAACCCGAATACACAGAATGTTCCAAACCAGACATGCAAACTGTATGCCACACTGTTTGTCTTAGTTTCTGGATATTCTTTTCTTTAGATTTAGGTCCTAGGTTTATTAGAGGCTTTCTTCGCTTTCTGAGTAAATGTAAGCCTTAAAGTAGAAGACAAACCTTGAATACTTTTCATGTTAATATCCAGTCAAGCACACACAAAAATTCCTTATAGGGTTCTCTCAATCAAAACACTTACAATGGTTGAAGTTTGGTGATATTGTAAAGTAGCGTGGGATCATGGGAGTAGTCATCACCAATGCCGTCATTGCAGTCTACTTCTCCTTGTCAGGAATCCTTCCATGTTTAAGTTTTCTTGACATTCCCACAGTTGTCTACTCCTGTAGCAAACAAAACATATTCTCTAATTAAAAAAAATAAATAAATCTCAGTTTTTCCACTTTTGCTATTTAGGGGGCGCATGAGAATTGAAGAGCCAGATGTTCAATGACAACAATCCCTCAGCTGGGTAAAAAATGTTAAAGGACTTCAACATTCTACAAAGTAGTTGAAATGTGGCATAAGTCAAGATAAAAGAGTTAAAATTTGACCGATGACCGCAATTCTACTTTTTGATTTGTGCACATGGGACATGACATCACTTAAAATGACAGATTTCTCTTGGTTTGAACATTGCAGGAAACAATTGGGATAATATGAGTAGAGTACACTAGCTAGCTAAACATTTTTTATTTATAGCATACCGTTAATTGACTGATAAAATAAAGAAAGACTGCGTTTATGCCACGTATCATAAGTTACCTGCTGGTGTACACAGAACCAGGTGCTTATTACCCACAGGCATACATTATTTGTTTAGAGCTATTAGGTTGGAACTGGTTTGTCTAGTTTTCAGTTTTCAGTTTCAGTTTCAGAATTGCTGAATTCTTGTGCTATCAAAGTTCTTGTGTGCCTCACTGACCACAAATCAAGGCAAAATGAACCCACATTTATTTTATTTAATCAGACATTCTCACAGATATCAAAATCGAAGAGGGGGACATATATAAAAGATCACAGCAGAACGTTATTGTTCAGCAGAACTCTGTAAAAAAAAAAAAAAAGAATTGCCATCACATTAAATCGAAAACACATGGTGACATTTTAAGATAAGCTTTTTATGTCAAAATCCAAAGATGTTAAATGTAATAGTACACAAAACAAACAACAAATGCATACACTTCAAAACTTAATTTAGGCATTTGAAAAATTACTTGCATAAATTATGGAAAGTTGATTGTTTGATTATTTAATTTGTTGATTGACTAATTTATTATGCAGCTAATCATTAAGCTCTATTGAATATTATCAGTATGTGTTGCAAAGCCTGATGAACGATTACCTTTGACCTTTTTGTATAAATCATAGTGATGTGTACGGTAGTTGTACTAGTACAAATGGAGTGCATCAAGTTGATATTTCATCCTATTTCAGTGGGCCCACTTTCCCAACAAGGTTTTGGTTCAAAATAATTTCATTGCAAAGATTCAGGGGCTGTCCTTTTCTGGTGGCAAGTAGGTTAGAATCTACAGTGAGGAGTTTTTGAAAACTTAAACTAAAAAGGAGACATTCCTACATTATATTAAGTGTATTAAGTGCTCTGTTGAAGTGCTGCAGCCCTTGTGTAATTAGGTGCGATGTATTTAATCTTCCCTCCATAAGGTATATTGATATTTTTAGAGGGTCCCTAGGTGGCTGGAGTCAATCCCAGCTGACTCTGTTGCAGGTGTACACCCTCTGCTCTATCACAGGGGTGACAAACAGCCAGTCATTCCATGTCACACCTATCTGCAATTTAGAGTCCCCACTTACCCGACACGCCTTTGGCTCCAGTAGACCTCAGAAAAACCCATGCAAGCACGCGGAAAACATGCACACACCAAATCAGCTGCATTCGCAGGAGGACAGCACTCCAGAGACGGCTCCATGTCATGTTCATGCTCTCCCGTGTTTTGTTTGTGTTGCCTTCATGTGCCATTAGGCCTGCATTCATGTTGAAGCAAATTGAT
This sequence comes from Colistium nudipinnis, assembly GCA_016785305.1. Lineage (NCBI taxonomy): Eukaryota > Metazoa > Chordata > Actinopteri > Pleuronectiformes > Rhombosoleidae > Colistium > Colistium nudipinnis. Next base: position 399,167 of record JAFBJU010000569.1, on the reverse strand, counting down.
GATGTCACTTTAAATAGTAATTTGCTGCACAGCAAATAAACAACAGAGCTTAATTTGAAACAACCAATATTTTTCTGTCATCACACAGCATACAGTACATATTCATATTGCACAGCCCTGGGTAGGATTATACTTAGATGGGCGATTGTAGCTTGAAGCTACTAGAACCCATGAGATTAATTGTTAAATACCAAGGATTTTAACTGTCTGGAGTTGGAAAATTAATATTCTAGTGCTGCTGCTTCCGTTTTTTTTATCCATCTGTCTCTGTTTTTACTCCTGGCTGGCCTTTTATGTTTTTTTTGTGTTGCAGATGGTAACATTCACAGTGCTGTATGGTGCATTTGTTATTTTAATCCCAGCAGGTAGTTCTCTGACTGGTGTGTAAAATTCGCCCCACCCCATCCCTCCATAGTGTACCTTATCACGCCCCTCCGTTTCTCACAAAATTCAGAAGCTGAATTAAAGCGTGCTTTGAGTTTTAGCTGTATGTGGTGGATGCTGCAGCTAAAGAGCGACAAACATGCTTAAACTTTGGAAGCGTCAAACCCCCCTCCCCCTCGTCCTCTATGATTTTCTCATCTTTTGAGTTGGCGAGTTATTATGCAATAATAACTCCCCCCCCCCCCCTCCCCTCTGGACCAACTATGAATCATTCCCGGTGGCAAAAACACTCAAAATGTGTGTTATATAAGATGATGTGGCATACAGGGATTATCACCCTATTGCCTCAAGCTAGTGACTGGACCTCTGCAAACTCAACAGAGGCCAGAGGCTCTTGGGTGGGGAAAGGGCTTTTCCTTGTCATCTCTGCTTACTGTTACCGGAAGCAGAAAACAAAAATGGGCATGGCAAATGAAGCGGCTGTCACAGTCCATCCAGGCACTGGCAGAGAAAGTGGTGAACGCCTTCCCCCCTCCTCTCTCTGCTCAGCATCCCTCGGAATTAGAGTATGTTCACACTCGTCAAATCATAAAAGCTATGCCCTTAGTTTAACCTTTTCACCCATGCATACACACTTTATTTGTGTTTATTTGCTTTCAAGCAAAATCCGAACAAGAGTAACAGTGTAACCCTGGTAGAGTCTGTTTGCCCTTTTTTTTTTTTACATAACAGGTCTGTTTGTCAGATGTGTTGGATGCGCTGATCTGCTGTTCTCTATCAGGCTTCGTCCAGGATGTAAAAATGATCTTATTTCATCCATGCACCGCGCTCCAAGTCCTGAGAGAAGTCTTAATATTAAACTTATTGTAGGGAATCAAGTTGTGCTAAATCTCTTGCATCATCACCGGTTTTCAGGAAGGGGAAGTTGGCAATATCAGTAGCTTAGCAGTTAATATAGAAAATAAAATAAGTTGATGAATACGGCAACATGACAGCATGCTGATAATATGAACAATTATGTTAACTCCTCAAACTCTGTTCGACTATTGTGTATAGTTCCTGATGCCATTTTTGAGGTGATTAATTAGGTAAGTTTAAGGTTCTTGCCTCCTTCGAAGTGAAATCTGGTGTGGCAGTGTTTGCACACTCGCTTTTTATGGTCTGTAACTTGTCACTGACGATCTGTGTCTGCGAACCCCAATCTTGGTATGTTCTTTTTTCTATTCGTTTTTTAGAGCAATTGAGCACCAAAACTTGCCGTCTCCATCCTATGTGTTGTTAACTGTGCCTGCCTTCTTCTTCCCTTAAAGTTTGAGGCTTGACCCGACATTCTCAGGAGAATGATTTTTCCACTACCTTTGGGTCTGCGGAAAAACAGACACTGTCAGATTTGTCGGAACTGTGGCATTGGCTTGGAACTAAAGTATTGATTCCGCAACATCCCTTCCCTAGACTGTAGTTTTGGGCAATGCTGTAAAAAAGCAAAATAGCATTAATAATAGTACATGTGTCCATGATTGAGTATTCAATCATTTTGATGATACAAACTGCAGTAAACATAACCTTCCTGTACGCCGCTTATGTATCAGCTTACACCAAATTCAAGCCCCCCTCCCTGATACAAAACTGTAACATGACCCAGTCAGTACCTATAAAAACGTATTTACTATAATTTAGTAAAACACTTCAAGGCATTCTTTGACATATATTCTTTATATCATACATTTATATAAAAAGAAATCAATGTATCAAACAGATTTTAAGATTGATGACAGATAACTTCAACAGTGGAGATCAAACGTTTCCCTCTGAGAGTTGGACTTGACAGTGGGATAACATATCCCTGTCCCAAGGAGCTTATAGATTCTCAGCCCAAGGGAGAGCTGGCCCCGCCATTAAAGCAGAAGCTGGGAGCCACCATCCCAGGGGGCCCTGATGGAGCAGGTTCAAAGCCGACTCTCCCAAGTAGCTCATCTCTCATTCTGAAGTGCCTGTCCGGCCCTGATAGCTCATCGCACCTCTGAGCGCTCCGGATTCCCCTCTGCAGGCCACTGATGGATTCCTAAAGTGGGAAATCATGACTTACCAGTGGGCAAAAAGATACAGTGTGTGGTCTAACCCGAACAGCTTTTATCTATAGCGCACTCTTCTTCATCTACCCATCAACTAAAGGTGTCCTTATGTTTCTTTCTGACCCACACTGCGACATTAAAAATATTTGATATGAGGAGAACGGGTTCTATAGTGTTCACACCAGGCATTCAACAAACGGCATAGATGGACACAGCATTCGTGTGTGGAGGTCACTGCGGGAAGGAGGCTCACACGAATCGTATTTTCCTGCTCACAACAGCACTTTAAAGTTTTTTCTTTGCATACTCAGTTCTCAACACAGCCATAATGTGGTGCATAATGCCTCATTTGCTGGCGCCTCTGCTGCTATGGGTATGGGGCCCAGTGTCACTGCCCTGTGCTTATGCTGTCAAGAAAAAAATGTCGGCCCTACAAAGAGGATCATATACCGTACTTACAAAGTTGAACATAAACATATAGTATGCATGCAGATGGACACGGTAATTCTACGTCATTTATTTTAAAGCTTCCTAGACATGTTTACAGTTAGTTAATAGAAAAAAGACGCCAACATGATTCATAGACTTTTGTCCTTTTTCACCCCAAAACCATTTGCCTCTAGTAGGGAGACTTCATTTTAAGTCTGAAAAATAAAATATGCAAAATGTTGCTGATATGACCCAGGCTCAGTGCACCACCCATAATTGCATATTAGCTGTGCCAGTGCAGCCGAAGCCATTCACTTAATCGAGGTAGTTGTTGTAATTTGACCTCGTTAACAGCCATAACACCACCTACTTTTTCATCAGCATAGAACATTAAGGATTGACGTTCACAAATGGTATGGAATGATAAAATGGGTGCATGCTGGAAACCAATAATAAAAGGACTTCACCCACTTAGGCTGAGACAGACACAGGAATTTTTTTGGACTTTTTTACTTTCCGGCGCACACTCTCAGCGATGTAACGCATGTCCTGCAGTCTTTCCTCCCTCCACAGCTTTTCTAATTGCTGTAATTTTTTTTGCTCTCCTTCCTTCCTCATTAATTATTTATTCTTCACACAGCTCTCTTCCACTCACTTGAATAGCAATACTTTAGCCTTAAAAACAGTTTGTGGCCACTTTGAGTTTTTGAGATTTTTGCTCCTCGGGGCCACCAGATGCTTGTGCCATTGATTTTTTTTTAAAGGGATTTCAAGAGTAATGCTGGTTTGTTTGTGCCAAACATCAAAGCTGCACATCTTCTTTATAGTGTGCACACAGCATATTGATGAAGCCCTGGCTCCAGTCTACCTACAGAGAACCACCACTGCTCATATCTTGTATTATTCTTCTGCATGAGAAACATGTTTAAGAAATTCAGTTTGTTGTTATTGTGACAAACACAATTTCCAGTACACGCCCTCTGCAAGCTATTGTCTGTATTGAGCCAGACGAGAACCTTAAGAAATGATGGCTTTCAAGTACTTCTCTCTCCAGTCTACCTACAGAGAACCACCACTGCTCATATCTTGTATTATTCTTCTGCATGAGAAACATGTTTAAGAAATTCAGTTTGTTGTTATTGTGACAAACACAATTTCCAGTACACGCCCTCTGCAAGCTATTGTCTGTATTGAGCCAGACGAGAACCTTAAGAAATGATGGCTTTCAAGTACTGGGCGAAACTTGTACCAATATCTCAATATTAATGACAACATTTTCTCAAGATTTATTCTCTATTCAGCAACAAAACAGTGAAAATAAAGTGTTGGTTTAATTTATGGTGGGCATTACGGTTTGATACTAGTTTTCTGAATGTACAGTCACTGGTTTGTCCTTCAGGAGTAAATGAATGTGTTTGTGTGTGTCTCTGCGTGCGTGTTGCGCATATGCTGTGGTAGGTTAAAACTAACGCTGTGAAGAAAAGAGGACTGTGTATTTCTATAGTTGAACAGGACAGAGTGGCGACTCCCCTACAGTTGCACACGCAGTCCGTGTAATATTTTGAAACTTTGCGTATTCGTAGCAAGTTGCCCATTAAAAAAAGTTAACGTTAGAATTGTGGTGGTGTTGGACGCATTCAATGAAAATTTAATGTTCTCTGCTGCCAATCTAATTTTTAGCTTGTAGCTAGAGGTTGTGAACAAGTAGGCTGCCCTACGGCCGCCCTCATCATTTCCGAATTCGGAATGTTGGGTCTTGACAGATTGATGGAGCTCACACAGTTGAGCACCACAGCCATAAATCCAGCTGTTCGCAGATTGGTACACTGAAGTTGCACCACACAGTTACGCTTCCTGTCTCTTATTGAATTTGCTGGCTTTATGTGCAGGGCTGCATTTATCATAATTTGGGTTTCCCTGGAAGCTTAGGATTTACGGAAGACATGAAAGACTGTCAGGGAGGAAGGCAGAATTACAAATGCATATGTGTTGTGAGAGCAGAAAGGACACGGGCAGTGGCATTGAACACACAACATAAATTGTACATTGTTTTTTGTTTTTTTTAATCATTCTGAAATGTAGCTAAGGTCTCTTGTATTTTGGAGAGCTCATTGGTATAACAAACATGTATACTGGCTGACAAATTTAGTGGTTTTTGCAATAAAGAGAGAAAGCTAAAATACCCTGGGACAAAGTCATCTGAGAGAACTTTGCACTGCAGAGCTGCCAAAACCTGAGGTGTATTTTGATTAGCTTTGGGTCAGGATGCTCGAGTTGGCCGACGCATTGAGGTTGGAGTAATTTACATTTCATCATTTCTTGTCTTCATAATTTTGGTGTAAGATTGCAATCACTCTATGACCCCCTGTGCACTTGTTAAAGCAGCAGGGGAATCCATGAAAATGCATGCCAACTATTTCCCTGTTCTCCATGCGTGTCCAAAGTGTGCTGTCCTTGGGTGGTAGAAGGCAGTGCACGTGCCCCCCACCCCCACACAATCCCCTCCCACTACTTGTGCTTCCTCTCAGGCTGTCCACCCTGATATTTGCCCTCCCACCCATCGCCACTGCTGCCCCTCCTCATTTCACAGCTTCCATTTCTACTCCAACACCCCAGCAGTCTACGCTCGATTGGATTCCAAATCAATTTTGCCTCCATGAATAACTCTTAGTTCGGCTGTCCTTGTCACAATTATTTTCCAATTTTCAGCCCCATTCAGTGTACTGTTATAGCTGGTGGATGAAGCCTCAAGTCACGTCCCGTAAGAGGGCGAAAGCAAGCAAATTGACCATGATTTCCAGGAGCACAACAGCTACTTTGAAACTTGTGATGTGCGCCGTTAACACTAAACTGTGACATCAGCAACCTGTTCTTGTTTTGCCCCGTGGCCTCTGACTAAAGCAGAGCCAGCCTGGTAGTCAGCATTACATCAAGAAGTGTCCCTTGTGTCCTGTGACCTTGTTTGCTGCCAGGTCACAGAACTGCCTCCTCCTCCTCCTCCTCCTCCTCCTCCTCCTCCGCAAGTCATCATCATCATCATCATCAGCTGGACTTGTGTAACCATCCATCCTGGAGTGATGAGGTTATCTGTATTCAGATTTACACTCGGAAGGTCTGAGTGTGTTGCAGGCTAGGTCATGACATAAGGGTAAATACCAGCAGATGTTCCTCTGGCACCTCATTTCCAGGGCATGTTGCGTCTGCACATTAACTAACTCAAACGCAGCCACGGGTAGTGATTGACCTCTTAAACACAAGAGTATAAAAAACGTGTTTACTTTGCTTTCTGCCCTGAGCCCGGGTTACAAGTTCAGTTCTATTAGAAGCACGAAGCAGCATCATTACTGCTGCTGTCATCCGCTAATCATCCACTAACCTTTGCTGGGCAACTTTACCCAAGTGAGAGATTTGTGGATATGTCTATAAAGACACCAACAATGAGCTATATACTTCCTATTTTTTCTCAAATGTCCTTTGCAATAAGCCACAGAAAATCTACGAACAGTGTTTATTAGAAGAAATATTAGTACAAAATCTAACCTGGCATTTACTCAATTAATTAATCATAACATTTTATGTAGATATTTAAATTTGTTAGAATGCATGCTTTTTTTCTGCTCTTGTTGTTTACTATACTTAAACCCCTGGCAATACCCACCACCTCTTCTTTTCCGAGTCTTTTTCTAAATCAAACTTTCATGGTTTAATCATGCAGAATGCCGATCCACACGGTTCAAAGGCTTAGTGGAAGACTTTGTTTAATATCGTTTAAAATGATACTTCTATCAGTTCTAAAGATGTTTCTTGTATTGCATATTTGAAGGAGCAGCCTTTCTATCTAGTGTTTGAAAGAGCGCAAGAGCATTGGGGTTTTTTAGCAGACTGTGTGTCTGTCCAGCTGTGTTAATATCCTGTTACCAAGGGGAATAGCACATTTGCAACTTTCTGCATCGGGATATCAGGAATCTCGTCCTATAAAATCATTGAAGTTGGAAATGAATTCAGACATTTGGTTGAAATTGTTGTGTCTCATAACACAAGATATGGTTGTGGACTTCTGTATACTGTGAGGATGTAGGAGAATGTTAGTCACTGCGCTGCAACACTTACAGCAGGGCAGCAAATATGTATATGGCAATGCAAACAATATATATAATTTCTAAAATACTCAAATACAGCTTGAAAGTCTTTATAATATGAATGTGCAAGTTGGAAGTGTGGCACTGTTTTCCCTACATAAAAAAAGTTCCTGTATATTCTGGCGTTTGATAAGTATCTAAACATTGCTAGTGAATTGAGGGAGAGGACACCAATTTTGTGCTGCGTACCATGTAGTGAATGAACACAACATTTATTGAATTCTACTCAACGGACAAACCGATGAAGATATACAAGACCGTGGTGCAAGTGAGAAAAACAGAGAGCTGGAGAAGTTAGCAAACTGAGAATCAGAAACAAGATGTCGCAGCAGGGAATGGCTCACAAACACCAGGTGGTCAGAACAAAAAAAAAAAAAAGTATATGAGGCGTACAAATGAGCATATGCAATTTAACGAAGGGAACATAATTGTTTATTTGACGTCCATGAAACCAACCTTTTTGTCGAACAATACGACCAAAGTTTTTCATCACACACTAAATGAAGTTGTACTTGTGGTAAAAATGGCTCTCTTATTGACCGTGTCCTGCCTGTGTGGCTACCATGGACAAAATGGTGAAGACAAGTGGTTTTACTTGTCAGGATTATCGTTTACTGTGTAGGCTCTAACCTATTTTTTATTTTTGGCTTTGTTTCTTTGGAATAACCAGCGGTGAAGAGGCTGATGAAAGAGGCAGCTGAGCTGAGGGATCCCACAGAGCACTACCATGCCCAGCCTTTGGAAGTAAGTTCACCAGTGCCGCAGTGCCTGTGGGTATTTGGATTTTATTGCAGGGGAAGTTCGCCACAACACTCCCAGTTGTGTGTTGTCGCCTAGCTTGTGGGAATTATGTGTCTAAAATTATTATTTTCAAACAACTTCTGTCAGTCATCTCTATCAGTTATATACTCCCCTAACTACTGGCTTCGGACAACACGGTGACAACAAACCATATAAGTCCATTTGGTCAAGAACCACAAGAAGATTCCTTTGGTCGTAAACAACTTACCCAAGTTATTCAACTTATTCGTAAGAGAAACTGAATTAAAATGGCACAGAACTGTCCAGTGTAAGCATTATCTAAATTTGTCGTTGCTATTTGATGTCTGTATAGTGTGTGTGGGTGTATGTTTATGCATATATGTGTACACGCACAGATGTGACAAATTATTTTGCCATTTAATATAAACATATATAATTGAAAAATACCAATAGGATTGAAGAAATCCTAAAATAAATGTTGGCTTTCCAAAAGGACCACTTGGCATTGGCATATCAAACAGATGTGGGAATAATTGCTCACGGTTCAAATCGGTTTTGTCACTTGTTGCAGACATGAGAAGTCACAGGGGTTCTTGCATCCGCAGTTTGTCAAAGGGACATTTCCCTCGTCTCATTTCTACAGGATAACCTCTTTGAGTGGCACTTCTCGGTACGCGGCCCCCCGGATTCCGATTTCGATGGCGGCGTCTACCACGGCAGGATCGTACTGCCCCCGGAGTATCCCATGAAGCCCCCCAGCATCATCCTCCTCACAGTAAGAGGCGGCCAAAGGCCACGGTTCACTCGCATCCGATTATTCTCCCGCTGAAGCGGAACAGGAAAACATCACATCAGATGATCAAAGAGTGGAAAACGGGACAGCATGTCATTTAACCTTCAGCCATTTCTAGTTGCATCACGTGCAGTGACAGTTGTCAGAATAAAGCCTGGGCTGTCACCGAACTGTCGGAGGGATTTGCACTGCTTTTGTGTGAGACGATGAGATTGTCTTATTATATAGAGACGGCTGTATGACACTCGCACTAATTGCAGCCTGATAAAAGCCACAGTGCTCATCGATTGTCGAGATAGACAATTGTTCATCGTCAACTACTTTCTCTCTTGTCTCTAACATTTCTTTTTCACCTTGCACACTGTTGCGTTTGCAGCGCGGCAGCCTGCGTTTCCTCATCCCTTACTCCCAACTCTTTCAAACATCCGTGTCAGTTTGCTTGCCATGGCTTTTGGGAATGCATGTTTTATTCATTTCTCCTTCCCACCCACATACTCATACCTTCTCCGTATTGCCCTTCCTCAAAGCCCAATGGAAGATTCGAAGTTGGGAAGAAGATTTGTCTGAGCATCTCGGGCCACCATCCAGAGACCTGGCAGCCGTCTTGGAGCAGTAAGTATCCTCGATGATTCTTTTTCGTACCTGAGTTTATTTAGAGGAGTTCTTTCTGGTAAACAAATGGCCTCATTATTTGCAGAGTTGTAAATTGTGCCCCTGCACGGAAATTTCATGCTGTTCTCTGCAGTGTGTCAGTGCAAGTTGTTGACTTGTTATGTTCAGATGTAAAATCTAGAATGTAGTGACAATGTATTGCCATCCATCCAACTACTCAGCTAGTAATTGCTCCACGTTGTACGTGGTCCACTGTACTCATTTGATCAGTACCACAACCCGGTCACTCTGCTAGAGCTCCTCTCTTTCCAACACAGAGGCATCGCCTTCCTGTTTTTTTTTTAACAACATTAAGCTGCCACATAGGAAAAATAAATCCTCCCTGCAAATGCTTCATTTTAAGGAACAGAAAAAACTGGGCCCCTGGAGGTGCTCGGACCTGTATACTTTTAAACATCCGTGAGGGTAGTGGTGTGTTTCATTACTGCTACAATCCGCTTTGAAATGGAAGGGACTTCAGAAAGTGCATGACTGCTCAGGGTTTTTCAGTAAATAAAAAGAGTAAAATCATGAAAGTACATCGAGCGCTAAGGCAACCAGCTTTAAGAAAGCAAATCAAAGCATCTTATTGGAAGCAGTTATACTTTTTACTAAAATAGTAACTGATATATTTTTATAAAGGTCTGCAGTTGAGCTAAATTAAGTATTTATTTGGCAAAATGACTGGTGTCAATCGTCTATATCTACCGTATAGCTACAGTATACTAAAAGGGACCCAGAAAATATTCTGTTGAAATATGTAAAACCAACCTTAAATATCTACCCAAACATAACAAATCGTTATTGAAAAAAAAAAGTTAAGTAATCAGGTATTTTGGATATGGGATTTTTCTTGGCTTAATCTCACAATTGTTTTTGTTGGTTACAGCAATAATGAATGCTTGTACCAGTACCTGATGGTGAGTCAGTGGGAATGTATTTCACCTCCAGAGAGAAAACTGATAGAAAATCACCAAAAACATATTTAGGTTCTCAACTGGCAATCCATCCTTTTGCTGAATTCTACTTTCATGTTACTTCCCAGCATGGGACTTTAATCAGTGGGAACTCGGTGGGTGACACTGCATCTGCCTCAAAGCACTTTTTTTACTAACTGGGTCCCTCTCATGACCAAAAAAAAAAGGTTGAAATGAATAACACAATTACATCAAGGACAACGGTGGCTCTAAACCACTTTTTGCCAACACACTGCAGGTCACATGGCTGGCTGTGCCTTGGAGATTCGATTTCCCCCTGTGTGTTCTTAAAATAATGTGTACAAGTTGTGTCTCATCCTGTTTGGTTTGACCGCAGGAGGCCTGGCTGAATAATTACACTGAACGTCATAGGCACGCCAGCTGCAGTGATTCCCTGGTTATGCTCACTGCCGTTGGCAGCTGCTTTACTTTGTGTGCTACGCCAACACATTTAATCAAGTGTGGCTAAGTAATTCCAACATTCCCTCTGATGTCACATTGGAGAAGATTTAAAATTTCACATTTTACATATTCCTATTTATTTCGATACATGTTTAAATATATGCTTGTTCCTGAATATGTTTATACCTTCTTCCTCGAGCTGTTTTCCTGGTTTGTTTGTACTTAATACTGCAAGAGTACAAGCATTATGATGTGCTGTATAAAGTGTGTTTTGACATGGGTTTTTATGTGATGGATTATCAACTGAAAGGTTTCTAGGATTGTCACCTACTCAGGTCAATTCATCCCTTTCAGAATCTCAGAAGGCTCAAAAGCACGTATATCAACAAACATACTACTGTTGAAGTAAAAGCTGCAGCTTAGATAACTTTCTAGACTTACTTAGATTGTTACAGATTCATATAGACAAAGACAAATAGGACCCAAAAAACTGGGTTAAATGTTTTCCCTGCTACACAATAAGTAAGTAATTTTCAGTGCTAAATAATGCAAACTATCACAGGTTGCAGTATTTGAAATTCAACACCCAGAATACTACAAACAAAATACAATTTAATATTAAATAATTACTTATCTAGAAGCTTGGATGTTGATTGTTATAAAACAGAACTATGAATTACCCTGCATTGTGTACTTTTTATCACATGACTAGATCAGCATTAACAGGTACAAATAGTAGCACTTTGTAATTTTTTTGTGATTTAAAAGTGTAGTTTATGTGTAATGCAGCATATTAAGAGTCACTCTGGGAGTCGTTACAGGGCTTCAGCAATTATCCATCAAAGTTTGGCACCACCAGCTGCAATCTGTTCATTACACAGCTCTGTGTTCTGGTTGACTGGATGATGCAGTGGCAGGGTCCCCTCTTATTGGCCTTTCCCTGTGTCTGTCACCACAGCATTATTCCCTCCGCACTAAACTGTGGCCCAACTGATATGGTAAAAGTTTTTCATCAGAAAGTGTAATCTCCTCGTCAAAGATGTTCATCAGCACATTTGATGCTTGACCCTTTTCTTCAGTGTCAGTGCTGATTGCTGTTTGCTCACTAACTAGTTTGCAAACGTTTCCAGTCTGATCCAGTGACAGTGTGCAGTTCGATAAAGAGCAATGGTGCATTTACTTTGTGAGTGTTTTTTATGTTTTCTATTCAACAATTAATAATAATTAAAAACCCTTCCCCCATCCATCTTTCAGTAAAAAAAAAAGATCACAGCCTCCGAATGGAGTGCCACATGGATGCTGAATAGACAAGCTCTGTCTTTAGGAAGGATTTACACAATTAGCATAATTAATTAAAACAAATAAGAGTCATCAGGAGATGAAAGCGCCCAAATCAAAAAGATAAAAAGGCACCATTTTAACACATTACACTACATACCACATTAGATACCAGGGTGATTAAAAACTAGACACCATCTTGTGATGGAATAAAATCAGCTGATACGCTGATATGAAGTTATCATTAATTTGATAGTACTTTTTACATAGTACTCAGTTCTCATTGGTCAGACCGCACCCTTACTCAATGTTTCATGAGTGTATATATTTTACTATTGTGAGTTTACTGTATTCTATCCACAGAAACAAAAACACCTGCTTAATCTATATGACTGGCAACTCAGAACTCACAGCAGCACCATGGTCATAGACCTGGTGTAGTTCATTATGAGGCATTCGCTATATTGAGGTAGTTTGATGTAATAATTGAATTTGTATGTGTTGATTTTGAGAAAATAATGGAATCAGCTGAGCCCCATTGAGTCCCAGAACAATATGGAAAATCGCCGCATTAATTGTGGCCAATGTAAGCTGTAAGCAGACAGGATTTACCGGACTGATAACTTCACCGGAATGAATTTTGAACATTCAAACCCACAACAATAGTGTGCATGTAATATCCACCATGGAAAACCATTCAACTAGGCTTATCTATCAAAGACACATATAATGGGCTTCCAGATGCTTTATTCAGTATATTGGATCAACTGGAGCACAGACAAACCCCTGACCCTGACCATATTGTAAAATGTGTCCCCTGCCAGCTGGAGAATGTGTGAGTTGGGACTCATGGTGGCTGTCCTCACAGGCACCGGGTTAAATCCAGGCTTACGATCCGAAAACAAAGGGCGGTTGCCACTTACGTAACACGGGTCCTCAACACGATGCCATGTGCCGCCTGTGATGTAATGTAACTTCCCCTGTTTCAACAAGCAATGTTTAACATGCTCTGTTTTTTTTAATTATTTCTCATCTCCTCTTTTTTCTCTCTTTCCTCTTGTCTGTTTCTCTTCCAGTCCGAACTGCCCTAATAGCTATAATCGGATTCATGCCAACAAAAGGAGAGGGAGCAATAGGATCTCTTGATTATACCCCGGAGGAAAGGAGGGCCCTTGCCAAAAAGTAAGATTTGGTCAATGAAAATCCTTCCAATGTCTTTTCCCGCAGCACACGCCCGGTGGAGCTCTTCAGAGCGTGTGTTGTGAATGCAGCATCGTGGATGGAGGATGGTAATGAGGGGAATGTGTGGAGAAATGTGGAACATGGATGATACGATCTTGCCGGTGGGATTAGCAAACACACGCAGGTTGTGGATGGGATCAGTGCCGGCATTACACTCGTGATGCTGGTTAGATGGCGTTTACAGGGCCAACGCCGCGCAGACACGCAATGTAATCAGCACCTCAGCCCCGGAGGACACGGCCCTCGCTAATTACTCCTCGGTCACAAAGGGAAAGGAGCTCGCCCAAGCGGGCCCCGGCATTGCAAGGTGACAAATTCATTATCAGGCAAAATACCCCGTCTCAGGAGGGCGCATGAGTGGGCACATTGCTCTTCATTTCACACTGCATTCCCCTCCGAGAACGTGGCACAAAGCCAGAATATGAGAGGCTCCAGCTAAAGTTGCTCTTCTATTAGCAGATGAGACGGGATCTCGATCAGCCAGCTGTTTCATTAGCACATGGAGATGAGATGGGACACAAAGCGTATTTTGCTATAAATACGTGGCTGCTTATCTCCCTGATGGAAAAGTTTGTTTTGTTTCCCTCCAGTCTAAGGCTGAGACAGCACTTCCCTTTAGTCTTTTTTTCTCATCTCCTGTTTTCTCTTCCCCTGGTGATTGGGGAGAGCTGTCCGTCATGGAGGGCTCAGCAGAAAAAAAGGCTCCTGTCCAATATTTTTTTAAATTTTATTTTTCGTAGGAGGGGCAGACAAACAAGGGGCTCTGCCGAGGTCTGGGAAGTCACAGAAATGAATATGAAAAATGTCCGTGTGTGTCCGTTTCATATAAAGGAAACCTGCTGTCATTTCACAGATTGTGATATTGCTTATCAAAAGTATTCGCTGTGCCAGGCCACGCTGACCTAAATGGTGGTCATGTTGCTTGGTTTTACAAAAATATCTGTATATCTATGTTTCCTTCAAAACCAAACATTTTCAGTAAACTCATCACAGAAGTAAATTAAAAATAACATTTTCACTATTTTATAGTTTGAGTCACGTTAAATGACACATTATACACTTGAAAGATGATCAAAGTGTTTCCCGTAAAAATCCTCACTGGAAGAGTTCATACCGCCCACATTTAAAATTATATTTGCTCAAATCCTTAATTTTTTTAAATATGTTATGACCTGGCTCAAGAGGAGAAAGGGAAGAAACTTAAAACCAGATATCAACGTGAAACGGGAACATAGGGGCAGCCAATCCCGACTTAGGGTTTCCACTTCCTCTTATGGTTGCAAAAATAAACTAAGGTGAGGGGGAAGTAACAAAGTCACACTTAACTTAGTGTCACAATTATAGCAAATCTTCATTTTTTGAGTAGATTTTTATTTTATTTTTATCCACAAGAAGTCAAGTTCACAAAACTTCACATTGAGCACTTGAAGGAAAAGTTCCTACTTCAACCTGCCAACAGCACAAGTTCTAACTTGTTTTGCTGGGGGTGCACTTTGTTTGTGCACGGAGTCTCCCAGGAATTATTCTCACCCCGAGGCGTGCATGTACTCTTTTGCTCTATTTTAATCTCCATTTTAGACAAGCTGCAGAGGTAACACAGCAGGCCGGTCAGACACAAAGCTGATGGTGCCACACAAACACTGCTGATGTTGAACGGGTGCATTATTATGTCCATACCTTTGATTAATAGCATTGTAACATTACCTGGTTCAGATCTTTACTGTGGTCACCAAAGGTTAAATACATGTGTGTCTGTGATACTGCACTACATTAATGTAGTTGTTATGTAAATGCAATAGCAAGTTGGCATGCTTACAGTATGTCCATTGGCATAGCTCTGGATGTGTAAGTGTTTGGCGCCGTTGGTTAAAATGACCTCGGTATGATTATATATTTGATATTTTGGTTGATTAATTGATTTCAGTATGAATTTGTATTCATTAGACAGACAGGTAACTCTCCCTGGACCTTGTGAACAGTAGATATCTTAACTAACAGATGTCTTAACTTTTGGCAGACTTTTTGAAATGTTGGCTACTAGAGATAAAATTGTCCTCGATATATTAAAAGAAAAAAAAAGGTCAAAAGGAAAGATAGTGATTATGCAATCTGCTTCCCGAAAATCAAGCCAAATAAGCATTTGCTCTAAAGCTGACATGTCGGTACAGATGATTGTTGTCGTTACATAGTTGGCTCGTAGCACTAATTAACACCAACATCTTTCGTTAAAAAGGAACCTGATTTTAGTCACAACATTGGTACTTTAGCCTGATCTCAGATATCAGCCGCAGGTTTTTTGGCATAGGACTAAATTGTTGACGTTGCATCCTGAACCTCAGACATCAAGAGGGATTAAGGAGGGATTAACTGAAACATGCATGAGTCATTATTACCCGAGTATGCCTGAGTAAGTAACTGGAGTAACTGGAAGAAATCAAACTAACTAATAGGTCAAGTTCAAGCACATTGCATACTTTAGATCCATTCACCTCCCGTACTAATGTAGTGCATAAATATTAAAATGTGCAAAATTAACATGGGAAAGTTAATGCTTCTTGTACTTGGGGACACTTTACTGATACATGTTATTGAAAAGCAAAAGACTTGGTGACATTTGTTTCAGGGGAGTCTGCTCCCGTTTTATTGTTCGGTGTGCCGTTTAGGGAAAAAATGATGAGTGTGATGTTTCTGTGGCGGAAGTATTTTGTCTGGTGATGTATTAAGGACCGTCTTGGGATCGGTTTGCTTTTTATTTTATTTTTTAACTTCTACTAAGTTTATGTGATGCTGACGGTCAAGCTGAGCTCAGAATGATCTAATTCCCTGTTGTGTCTTTATAGTATTTTATTGCAGCCTGTCCCACAGCAATAGTACATTGCAGAAAATCCAGACAGCTTGAGTGTTTGTGTTTGTGAATTCTCCACTATACACAACCTTTGTTGTGTACAGTAAGGTTGTGTACAGTGTCGCCCAGTAACTCTCATTCCCGTAAATCATCAACAATGTGTTTAATCATCTTTCTACCATATGGTCTTCTTTCCAAATAATAATAAAATGTATAAATGCAGTCTCAGTGACTTTGATGATGGCGTTATGGTTGGTGGTAGATGGGCTCTCCTTTCGCATCAGTTATTTGGAGTAGTTCTGCTGACAGGACTACCTTGTTGACGTGTGAGGTCAGAGGAGACCAGTTTGAGCTGACAGAAACGCTATGACAACACAGATCACCACTCTGTACAACTGGGATGGGTACGAAAGCCGGATCAGCTACAACAGCAGTGGACACAGACTCGCCAACACTGAACAGTCGAAACCTGCTCTGATAAAATTGTGGCTCTCTTAGGTCTCTTAGTTAGGGGTCCGGGTAAGAAGGAACTACCTAGTAATAATATATATGTGTTCCTAATAAAGTGCTCAGTTCAAGTAGTTCTGCTACGGCAACAATGTCGACTTGTAGACTTGTAGTTATGCATTATAAATTCCTCTTTTGTTTGTATGGACAATAGGCAAGAATTCAATTCAGGTGTATCATGCATACCCGAAACTAAAAACCTTTTTTTGACACATTTCCCTTTTTATTGAATTTAATGAAAATGCATACATTGAAATGATATTATTAGACGTAGTACGATAAGTAAATAGTAGTAGAATAAATCGTTTCTATACATCCACTCCATCCACCACTCAGTTTCTGCATCATGGTTAGATACAGTATATTTTTGAGACCGTTGTGCCAACATTTCAGCTTTTTTTTCTAGCTGTGTAGATAAGTCAGGCCAAAGACCACTGTGCTTTGCCTGTGGGGGCCCTTGTCACAGCATGCAGTGATATTTGACAACTCCACAAATTGTGGGTGAAACTGGGAAAGCTACGGAAAAAGTGTGTTTTTCTGCTGAATCTTATTCACATTACTTACTACATACTTACTCATGTTTTTAAATGGCACAGCATTCAAAAATGCCACAGGTGACATGATGAAATGGAATTCAGGAAGCCAAGTTTCAGTAATGGTCTCATGAGGAAGCCTCATGGGACTCAGGAAAAATATGTTTTTGCCCAACACAACAATAGGTTAAACAGTAACTTTAACTTAACTTAACTTTCCGGGAGAATCTATAATATGAATCTGCATTTGCACGCATTTGTTTGGCCTGTACAAAACCTTTATTTTGTGTAAAACTCTCTTGTTTTGGGATCCCCACTATACAAAAAGAGATATGAACGAGCAGATATGAGTCCAACCTCACCCAAGTGACACATCTTTCTGAATGGCCACTCCCAAATGCCTAGCAAAACCCAGCAATCACAGCTTTCTGGCTGCTTCCGTCTGCCTCCCCAATCTTTCTCCCAGAACCCTCTTTTTTTGCGTGCCACTGTAGCCTTGACTTGAGCGATCAAACAATTTGAACCACCCAACATTCGATGGTAGTAGTGAAGACCCTTCATACAATTATTTAAAAAAAAAAAACTTTAAGCATACGTTTCTGATGCTGTTGGTCATCCCCACAAACTTTATATTTGATTTAGGAGTCATTGACCAGTGATTGACACAATCGACTCAATTGCACATGCTGCTGCTCCTATTATGTCATGTTTTTTTTCAACCCCGATCTCCTGTTTTGGCATCTCTCTCAGCTCCTTGATAATCAGCACTTTTGCCTACAAAAATGTGCATGGTTTCAACTTTAGGAGATAAGAGACTGCATGTTTAAGTTGTCACAATCTAGTGGTGTGGCGAGGCATAAGAAAACATTTGCCATGCCCTGCAATGCCTGTTGCCTATTTAGCCCATTTTTTTCCCACATATTTTAACCTTAACTTCTAACTCATTAAGGGTTCTGTTCCAGAGGGAGATGGTGATTTGGATTATTCAATACCACAATGTATCCAAACCTGAAGTTGGAACAGTTGCCATGTGATGTTCCTCTGTGCAGGATCCATCAGTTCTGACACCGGTCCAGAAGCTGTTGCAAGGAATGATTAGCTTTTATGAGGCAAACACAACACAGAAACCTCTTTTGCTTGTTGCATTGTTATGGTTGGGCGTGGAGATCAATTCGCCGGAAATATTTCAGTAAAACCTTAACAAGAACCGGGCATGTGAATACACCACATGTGACGAACACAAAAACAAGCCCTCATGCCCACCCGCGATCTTCGTTTTGCAGATAGATCAATTAATGCACAGCTAATTGTTTAATAAGCCATTTTGAATAATTGTTTGTTTTTCTTTGTTCGCGGCACACGCTCTTACACAGTGGCTCTGTATCAAACATGCTGTCGACTGGCTGCCGGGTAAACTGCTTCACGGCAATGCTGCGTGTGTTGTGTGTGAACGTTTTCACATTCACATTGAGGACATTTTGAGCGATTCTCGCCTTCAAGGTTAACTTCTAGGGGCTACCTTGCATCTATGTTGACTGAAAGTGGCATGGCTCAATGAAAAGCAGAACAAGAATTTACTGTACATTCAAGGACATAGCTGTTGCAGTTTTTAAGATAAGGTGTCCGCCCTTTGTGATGAATTAACCAATCGTTTTCATACAGTTCCAAAATGTTTGACCTTGCCGTGTCCCGCCTGTTCTCTGTCAGGTCCCAGGATTTTTGCTGTGAGGCCTGTGGCTGTTCCATGCGCTCTGCCCTCATGGCTCTGACCCCCAACAGCCACCCCAGCGAAGAGGACCACAAAGCCAAAAAACTGGCTCAGCAAATCAACTTCAAGGTAGCACTCGCAATCATATGAGGTTTTAATTCGGTTTGCTTATGGGCTCACAACTCTGATTGTCTCCTTCAAAAGAACTTTGCTTTACTATGGAAACAGGAGTTAACAAAACAATCCAGGCCAAGGTCTACTTAGAATCAGATCACATTATCATTTGCAGAACTTTTTTTTTTCCAGGTTGTCATTGAAGTATATAATATTTATATATTTATTTTCTGAAGACATGCAGATTTATCTTAAAAGATTAACTGTTGTCAATATTACTCATCCGCAAGACACTCATTTTAACATCAGATTCTTAATCATAAAATATGATCAATATAGGTTAAATACTGATTTATGTCACATAGAGATGTCTGGCAGTAAAAGCAGCAAGGACATGATGCTTATTGTTTTGTTGTTGTCTTTCATAACTATATCACTATAGTTGTGCAGGTAGGTATAGTTTCATTGACAGTGAAGACATTAGTGAAAAGACAGGTGAAAGCATTTGAAAATGAACACCATATTGTGGGGGGAAAAAAGTCAGAACAGCGGATTGGTTGATTGACTTGGATCAAAAGAGATGTCATGCAACAATGTGTCTTAATGATTAAATCAATGTGATGATTTTATGTATTACATGTCCTCTAATACAGCCTCTCCATGTGTATCATTGCAGGCAGAGTCCAGTTCATCCAGACAGGCAAGTGAGAGTGGAGGTGCTGAAGGCAACCCTCCCACACTCGCCCAGGAAGA
This sequence comes from Colistium nudipinnis, assembly GCA_016785305.1. Taxonomy (NCBI): domain Eukaryota; kingdom Metazoa; phylum Chordata; class Actinopteri; order Pleuronectiformes; family Rhombosoleidae; genus Colistium; species Colistium nudipinnis. The sequence goes on along the minus strand of JAFBJU010000569.1, from coordinate 379,578 downwards.
AACCTCAACCTCGGACAGCCAGGAAGCTCCTGACTGGCCCCGGGCTGACCAGGTAGGTGTTATATTACCGTGCCGGTCCCACAGTACAGCACAGAACCTGCGAACAGCCTACACACCAGCCTGTCCCGGTGGTGTTATACAGTATTGTTTTCAGTAGGTTATAAGTAACACAAATATAAATAAATTCAAAATTAATTATAAAGTCCACGATCCAGTTTGTTTACAGTTTACATATGGTTAACATATGGTTAACTCTCTTCCAACCAGCCATTAGTTTTAGATCATTTCGGCATGCTATGGAAATCAACTTTTATGTTTAACAATTACGGTTGCAATTTATTACAGGATTCTAATCATACATTTTCCAATATTAACAAAATAGTATCATTATGAGTTGTTCTTCCATTTTATTGTGTTTTCTTAGTCTAGTCTCAGTAATGTTGTCAAGGTAACAACCAAGAAATATTTGATCAGGTGTTAGGTTTGTTATATTGACATCACAACATTTCTGTCCCCAATTGTTATTCGATTACCTGGTTTATAGAAGGTTAGGCTTAAACTGCGTACATTGCCAGCAATGTCTTGATATTAACGGGTTAGCTAATATGGTGGAAATAATGTAAACAAATAAACATATCCGCACATAGGTATAAATCCCCCTGATGATACACAATGTCTCAATTTCAACCGTGTGTTTGTACGACAACACAGTCAAACTCTGCCCTTCACTTTGGTTTGAAGTTGCTCTCATTTAGCCAATGTTCCAGCCAACAGGTTGTCAACACATTTCTGTTTGGCTCCTCTTGGCAATTGTTTCCTCAGGGCTAAAGGATAAAGACGCTGTTAAATGTGAGAGACAGCTGACTGGAGCTGACTGAAAATGTGTTCTCCAGCTTATTCCTGCCCTGCCCCTACTAATTCCGTCACCTGATGTTCGGTGTGATTGAACAACAACCATCGTCTCTCTGTGGTTTCCTTCACAATCCACTTAAGATCCAAGGTATTGGTCAAAGTGGTGGGTGTGCTGAAGCTCCACATTGTGCTATCCAAAGAATTACGTAGTGCTCCCTGTACGCAGTTGGTTGCCTGCGGTTCACATTGTTCCTTCCTATTCACCTGCTGTCATCTCACTTAGCTTCAAAATCATTTTTGGATTCGTATGGAAGGAAATAAATCTGCACTCCAGATGTGTTTTATTTGTGCCGGGTTAGTGTGTGAAATCAAGCAGAGAGAAACACGTCGCTGAATGGGATGTGTGTTTCCGATGCTCCTTTTAACCACTTCAAATGGTATAGGAAAGCCCCTGCGGATTCATTTTGGCAGCAGCAGTCGGAAGGAGCAGTGGTGAACTTAGATTTGTGTTTTTGAGTTTGGATGAACGGAGTGGGGACACGTCAAAAATAAGACTCGCCATCTGTTGCTGAATCGTCTAGAATGAGTCAGGCATCCCAGCCCTCAGTAACCCACACTGCCGTGGCTGGGATGCGAGTCGCCCGTTTCCTGCTTGTTGCCCTACCCCAGTTAGCCCAGGCTCCCTCCAGCAACTCTCTAATTTGGTGAAATGGGTGACCTCTATGTAAAGGCTGAGGCCATCAGCACAGCTCACTTGTTAGTCATCCTCCTCACTGCCTCGGTCTGAGGACTCATTCTGTCTGCACTGTCTGTCACTTGAAATGAACTAGAGCATTGTAACCTTACCTTTGACTGACTGTGGTCCTTAGGTATTTATTGGGAAAAGGGGAGCAGTTTTTAATTTTACTGATCCGGGATCTTCAAATCATCTTGAAGGGGTATAAAAGGGGAAATGGTGCTTCCCAAAAATTAAGAAAGTCATACTGCAGGGTTCATAAACACAGCAGACGGTGTGTATGAGCTGAGTCGAGCTGTAATGAATAATGATTTCCATTATTGATATAATCTGCTGCTTAATTTCTCATGCATTCAGTCGCTTAACATTTAAAAGGTTTGTCCCTGTTTCATTGAGCCCATGATGATAATTTAACAGCTCAAAGCACAAGAATATTCACATTTTCATTATCATGAGAAAAAATACACATTTAATATGCGCCATTCAGAAAATGCGTGTCCCTTTTGCTTCAAATGATTTTCGAGCATTCTGACTCCATTGCGGCTGCTGGAAATGATCCATTGTTTTGTAATGTTGAAAAGCTTAAAAAGAACATGAAAAATCCCAAGCCAGGATACATGATTGATGTGTGGCACTAAGTCATAAAATGTCAGGGGAAACCTCTCTCTCTCTCTCCCTCTCTCAGGAAGTTCTGATGAAGGATTTAAAACTCTGGTCACAAAGGGAAATAAAAAAAAATGCAATCCTGACAGAACAGTGGAAATAAAAACTGGTTTATAAATATTGCATAATAATGCTCTCAGTTATTCAAATGGTTACAACTGAGAAACTCGGAACACAACAAAAATCTACTCCAATACACCGATCCCACAGGTGGTATTCCTACTGTTCGCATCAAGTTGTAAAAACTGGTGCATTTTCCCCACAGTCTATAGCATAGTACTCTTAAATGTTCTGGGCATCACTGAGGGAGAATTTCCCAGACATGTATTTCAGAAAAATACAATCAATTGTAACTTTCAAACTAGCTATCCAGCAGTAACAGACGCCATTTATTTTGAAATACTATTGGCTAAGAATGGTCATTGCACTGTGGTGGAAGAGAAATGTGGATTTAAGTATTCTCTTTGCCCTTATAAGTATATAAAAAATATATGATATATTCGGCTATGATTTACTCTCTCACAATATCTGGAGTCATATTATTTGTTACCTAGAGAGGACAGTGGTAGTTCAAATAATGGAAGCAGTGGAGATAAATATCACTCTGCGGTTTACACATTTATACATCTTTAAACATTCTTTCATTAATGTAAGAGTTTTCTTAAATGAAAGTGTACCCCCCTAATAATTATTTTTTTCACATGAAAGCTACGCAACTGGATCCACTGGACATTAAGCATTACTGGACTCCCTTCCCCTCCACAGTCTGGTTGCATCTCACTTATGACACCTCTCTGTGCCATTCTCCTCCTCCACAGCCAGAGGGATTGCCAGCCCCAGACGTAGAGGGTTCGCTGCCCCCCGCGGCCCCCGGCACCGGCCGCCCTCTCAGTCCCCGCCAGCGCCGCACCCAGCAGCAGCACAGCCACCCCGCTCGGAGAGAGAGCAGCGGGCCGACCAGCAGGCCGGCCTTCGCCGCCGCCGCCCCTCGGCAGCCTCAGGAGGAAAGCCACGCGGGCTCCGCCGTCCTCATCCTGGTGCTCACCCTGGCCCTGGCCGCGCTCATCTTCCGCAGGATCTACCTGGCTAATGAGTACAAGTTTGACTATGACCTGTGACCACACACACACACACACACACACCATAGGTCACCGCCTCCTTCTCCTACTCCTCCTCCTCTTCCTCACAACCTCCACTTATGCCCCCTCCTGCCAACAGCCCAACTGCATTATGAGCAGCTGAAATGGAAGCAGGGCTGAGGCAGTGGTCGTCTAAGCCTGTCAGCATAGGGTTCTGCCGGGAACATTCATTCCTGCAGGGGGGCGGGGGGGGCGGGGGGCACTCCATTCACCGCAACACCTCCAGGGTGTCTTTTAATCAATGTGAATGTTCCTCTCCACTGTTTCATGCATTATTAAGAATGGGAAGCTTTGTTGTTTATGATCAGCTCAGCAGCCACATAGACCACATGTCTGCTTCCGTGTAATTGTCTATCCCAGGGCCAACCTAAGGCCTAATATGCCAACAACGAAGAATTGTGTTTTTGTCTCAAAATAGTTCATAGTAGCATCTGCTCAGAGTGTATTTGCTATAATGAGTTTTTCTTAATTTGCTTTGACTTCCTGTTAGTTACAGGGTTCTGATTTAACCAAACGGTGCATTGCAGCGACTATTTTGGTTTATATGGCCGTTGCTGGAATGATACTGAACAATATCCATGCACATGGTAAATGGTCACAGTATATTGTAGCAGCTGGAATATAGCGGCTCTGTGCATTTCAAGAAAAAGCATAAAATGCCCCTGCCGTTCATTGTTAACGAAAGAAATGCAGGCTGTAATGGATGACCTGGTTTATCTGATGTGCTGGGTTACCACTGACTAGTCTGATGTGTGCAGCAGTGTGCATTTGTGTCTGCAGATTCCACATTTTCCCAGGAATCATCTGTAGATCCGTGTCAGAGTGATTTACCAACTTTTGTGTGTTACTCTAGGACCATTTGCAATGTGTGACTGCAGGGCTGCTTTCACAGTGACATTATCACACCGTCTATAGGCGAATAGTCGCCAAGGTCAGAATTTCTGCTGCAGGCCATTAGAAAACATGACCCTGTTGTCCCTGTGCATTGAAAAAGTGCATCCTGATATTGTCTCATGCTCAGCCTCTCTCTAACCTTCTTTTTTTATATATATATATATATAAAAACTTACGCCAAAAATAGCATTAGACCACCATGGACATGCAGCATAAGAATATCATCCTTTCTCTCCTAATAAAAATAAATTAACATTAATATCATTAAATGACGACAGGCACTGGTGCAAGTGTGACTGTGTCCTTGCACCAGCACGTCCTGCAGTCACACATTAAAGAGTAACACCAGCTTTTCACACATCAAAATGTGTCTTCAGGTGTGTGTGTGTGGGGTTGGGGGACTCTGCAAACCTTGTGCGGATCCAGATGGATTTGTGTGAGGTCCGAGCAATATCCTCGAGTGATGACACTTGTGTCTGCTCGGGTTTTGGCCGGACACTACAATTTGGGGGGTGGGGTTAGCGCTACATCCTGACCAATATAGGATTTTAAAGATTTTTAAGTTTAAAAAATAAATTAGTTTTATTGTCACAAAAGTCGAACCGAATGGATTTATTTAAAGGAAAATTGCTGGGAGTTACAGCTGTCCAGGGCAATACCAAAAGCAGGAGGACAATTTCACCTAAGGAAGGCACCAAACAGCTTTTGTTTGTCTAAATACAGAAGCGCAGCACAACGGCTTATAAATCCCATCAATCCTTTCAGGTGGATGAGCTAAGTGTTCCAAAAATGGCTAAAGGCAACAAGTCTACAAAAATAGAGCTGTTGTCACCGTGGCAACGTTTACTGATAGGATCTTTTGAGGGGATTGTTTGCACCTGTACAGCCACAGATGCACTTCAGACCTTGCTCTGCTTTCACATCTACATTTACATCAACAGTTAAAATCTGTTTTTTTTTTTTGTTTCAATCAGGAAGTCATTTCTTTCCTTGGATATTGTAATTCCATTCCTTTGTACCTCCCCTCTCTCGCTGCTTATCTCATTCTGTTTCATGCTTTTTACGCTGCGTCCCTCTGTATTGATCTCATTGGACTGACATTCTGTGGAGCTGTGTGCATTTTATCCATCTGCTTGTAGTAATAGACCCGAACACTGTTTAACGTTTCCCCTATCCGATAAATGATGAGTAAAGGTCTCATCACCACGATGGCACCTAATTTGAATTCAGAATTTTTATTTTTCATGACATACACAACAACTTAGCTCCATAAAAATAGCTGCTCATAGCAACCTACCTGTTGAGTGGAACAATCTTTTCTCATTCTTATTCTCTAATTTGAGCAAAGTCTTGAACACAACCTGTATGTGTCCAAGTTTTACTTGAAGGCAGCAGAGATTCCCTGTGAATCTATATATGCCTCTTCTGTTAGGCTGGTAAACTGACTTATACAAAGAAAATAAATGACTTGAATGAAATAATATGTTGAAAGAAATGTTTTCCACTCTACATACGTACATGTCCTAGAGAGTATTTGTAGCAATACTGGTCCCTTTAAATAGTCCTGAAGAGTGACTTGGTATGTTCTAATACTAATCTTATCTAATCTATCTAACAATTTTTTAAATAAAAAATGGTTAGTGTCACGCTTGCAGCTCTCCAAATCTGTATTTGTTGCTTTGAGATGAAGAAGCTAATTCCAAGGTTTAATGTTAATCAATTTAATTATTCTAGTTGAGTGTGTTAGCATGCAACTATTTTCTTAATACAGCATAGTATGGCTGATGCTGATGGGAATTTTAGTTTTGCCAAAATGTGATCATAAATCAAAATGCTGGACAAGCTGTAATTTCAGCCCACGGGATAGAACGTCTCAGGATCATGGGGATGTTACTCTGTCAAATGTAATAAAACTCCAGCAACGAGTTGCTGAGATTTAATTTAATAGCCTCTGGTGGTGCTAGAGGTAATGTTGGAGGCTCACCAGAGGATGAGGCGTCTGGGCCAACGACTGTATATAAAGATGGACGTTGTGACAGTTTGTTCCCCTGGTAGCTGGCTGCATATATAAGTGATAAACCCCGCCCCCTTTGTTTAATTAGGCGGAACATGGGTCAACGGTCAAACTACATGCCAAATACGATAATTTACAAAGATGGTTTCACACTGATAGTTGAGTGTTTGTGGGCGGGGGGGGTTCAAGTTGGTTTTTAATCCCTTATTTATTAGAGCTGTGAAACATAATGATTGATGCTGACTCAGGTGGATGTGTTTTTTCCCAGTTTACCAAACAGGGTATAAATACAGGAAGTTGACGAAGATTACCTGCTTTTGTCCCTGGATCACATGGTGGGTATGGCAAGTACAGAAAAAAATGACAACATTTTGCAAGAACCTGATATATATTGTAACCAAACTTAATACATGTTTTTCTGTGAACCTGAAATGATGATGATGATTTGTAAATTGTAATCTAAGATGATGCAAAACACAAACCAACCGATGATAGTAAGTGTGTGCAAAAAAAGAGGGAATAATCAGATAATGACAGTAAAGCATATCTATGTATTACATAGTTTGGTAAGTCAGCCTCTAAGCTCTTTCATTTCTTTTACAAAATAGGGAAATCTTTTGTTGTTGAAGAAACTGCCTCATGAATTGTCAGAACTAATCTGGCTGGACTTTCGATTAGAAAACACGACTTGATAAAACCTTCTAATCTTTTGAGATCAAAAAACACTTTGTCAAGTGGAAGGAACAGAATGTCCCCCAGCATCAACAAAGACTAGATGAAAGCTCATGTAGCTGGGAAAAAAAATCTCATTAGATATTTAGGATACGCTCCATTGGTTAGTACTGGTATTTCATATGGAGACATTTCTATCCAGGTGTTTTGTGAGATGGACATCCAAGTGTTAACAGGTTACTTATTTACATGGTACAGAACAAAAGACCACCATCTTTTTATTAATTTTTTTAAATATAAATCAATATATTTTCAGTCCCTACATTGAAGAATTGCAGCATGGACCTGGAAATGTGAACATTGAAAATGCTTCATTAAAATGTATAATTGTTTTTCACAAGCATTCAAGCGCCCTAAACCCGTTTGTTTCCTTAGAATGAGCCACCACTGGGTGACCAGTGTGTTGCGGATACACTCCATTGGTTAGTACTGGTATTTCTGGGTGACCAGTGTGTTGCAACCTACAAGCTCAGATACCAGTGAATCCTGAACGCTAGACCTTTGGAATAGTGCTTCCCTTCCCAGTTGTTCGTTTATATGATTGTTGGGGGGGGGGGCTTCGTTTTTGTGTGTGTGTATGTGGTCCTGATGCTGCGCTTCTGAGCCAGAGAAAAGCTCTCTCTGGAGTCTGAAAACCAATCACAGCGCTCTCTCTCTCTCTCTCTCTCTCTCTCTCTCTCTCTCTCTCTCTCTCTCTCTCTCTCTCTCTCTCTCTCTCTCTCTCTCTCTCTCTCTCTCTTTCAGTCGTTCACACACAAACACTCACACACACACACACACTCTGTCACAGCTCTCCTCACTCTCGTCCTCCTGCCTCTCAAAGGAAGATGGTACCGCGCACAGGGCGTCCTGTACGCGACTCTCTGCGGGAACTTTGAACGCATCATGCCGCGTCTCGCCAGGTTTCTACTTTTACTTCTGTGCTTGGTCCTCATCGGGGAGTGCAGGAGACACAGGAGCAGGAAGAAGCGATGGGAGTCACCGGCGGACATCCAAAAGCTCGGCAAGTAAGTGTGGACAATTTTTTCCTCTTTTTTCCTTTTTTTTTTGTTTTTTGTTCCACAGTGAGCTCTGAAGTCTGACCCGCAGAGATCACCACGGGACAGACACCTAGCAGCAGGTGAACGATACTCTGTGCCACAGAGGAACCCGTGTGCCATCGATCCGCCGAAGCACCCCGAGGGTTGGTTTGATTCCAGCCCAAAGAAGTGAGAAAACCAATGTTCGGGGGCAGCTGTGCAGCGGATTTCCCCTCCGTTACATTTCCAAGAACGGCCAGATTAGTCAGCACCGGCCTGTTTTCTGATCTGGGCTAAAACCAGATGGCGATGCACATCGATTTTCTCTGAGTTTTTGGTCCCAGTAATAACTGAGATTTGTATCCGTGCGTAAAAAAAAGAAAGCAGCCGGAGCGCAGCGATCCCTCTCCCCCGTCTCCCGCGACAGAGGAAAACCCATCGTATTATTTCAGCTCAATACAGATTCTATATCGGGATGGCTCTGAGGGTTACTGGAGCAAATCGGAGAGACTGTAAACTGGAGGGATTTCAGGAAGGATATTCTCTGTAAGCCTTTTGTTTGCCCAGTATTTATCCCACAGTTTTCAAAAAGTCGTAAATGCGCCCAAAATCTTTTTTTTTCTTCTTATATTGATGTGTAAAGTGCATGGATTGACAGTCATGGCCAAACTCTTGACACATTTTTCTCCAAGATACGTCAGTGAGAAGCAGCATTCTGACAATGGCAACTCAACCTCTGTCAGACTTAAATTTGCAGAACAACGTCTTCTCCAATTAAAATCATTTGGAATAAACACATAAATAATCAAACTAGAAAAACCTGTTGGACAGAAAATAGAAGAACAAAACTAAAACAGAACAGAGCAGTAGACACACGTGCAGTGCACACACATGATTGTTTTCGCTCAATGTCCAACTGAAGGAAAACATCTGCAGGTGAGGAGACAAATCGCTTTGTTGTAATACACAAAAGCCAGTAAGCTAAATGCTAAGCTAACCCGTTGATGATTGTGCTGCTGCTGATTTACTACACTGCTTTAGTCTTGCCAAACTGTACTTCACCAAAACTCATAACAGAGTCAAATCAGCCATAACATGCAATAAGCATAATGCTATACCATGTTGTATAAGTATTTGGTATGTTTAATATTCTTGCCATCCTCTATATTAATTTCCCTGCTAATGTTTTGATGAATGTCCTGCTGTCCTGGAGAGTGTGACACCAGTGGCATGTTTCCCTAAAGAGTTTTTATATCACAACTTTTGTAGCACATTGTTCTCTTATGTTAAAGATGAAAATGTGCATTTTCACAATGTTTTTTCTGAAAAAAAAACATAAAAAAAAAATGTTTTAATATCAACCACCTGTTTAACATATCTAAGTTTGACGCTCATTGTTTTAAAATGTATTTTTTTGTGTCAAAGTTGGACATTGGGGCAAAGAAGTCAGAGAGGTTTTGTTCAATCGTTGAACGGAATGAAAAAACAAGACATCACCCCACTCTTTTCCATTGAAGAAAAACTGACGTCACTTCTCTCTGTCTGTCCATCTGCCTGTTACCAGTCCTTTGGCAAAGAAGCTTGCCGATGGAACCAAAACCCGAAAGTCGAAGACCACCCACCTTCTGCGCATAGACGACCATGACTTCACCATGAGGCCCGCCTTTGCAGGTAAACAATGTCTTCCATTGTTCTAGTGTCTTTGGAGAATCTTTTTCTCTGAGTCATTTCACACACTGACTGGATTTGAAGTTTCAGCTCAGCAGTGCGTGAACACTGACTTGGCCTTGATGCAGCTGACGTGTCGAGCAGCTCCCTTTGTTCAACCTGAGTGTGACTTGAAAAACGGATGCAGGTTTATTTTCCCCATGCACCTGTCTGCTTCTCCACTAGACTGCCAAATCTCTACAAAGGCAGAAATAGGTGAGATGCAGAGCACGCAGCCCCAAGCTAAAAAAAAAACGAACAAAGAAATGCTCAGTGAGTTCCACGGTATTTAGAATTATGGCTGCTGATGAGATAATTTCTCAGGTGTTTTTAAAGGCATTATTTGGCAACTCCGATTGCTCGTATCTTCCTTCACTGACAACGATCGTCCCTAATGGCAGAAGCAAAGGTCAAATAAAGGGCATTCTCTGTGTCCTTGATTTACACCCTGAAAGTCAGGACAATGGCGCTGCCTCTGGGATTTGAGGAGGCAATTAAAAATAAGAAGATTATTTGTTGGACTGAAGAAGAGTTCCATTTTATAGTATTTAGCACAAACAGGCCCTGCATGCTTACAGGAGGAGGTGGAGAGCCGAGAAAAATGTCCCACAGTGAATTTCATGCTCCTTTGGGACCACACCTGCAGCCTCAGATGGGAGCGGGACCCCACTGCGGATTGCTTTTTTTGTCTGGCGTTTGCTTGGTGACGCAAGCAGCAAGACAAAGAAGAGCAAAAGGAGAACAAACAGGAGATTGTGTTCAAGTCTTTCCAACATCACCAAAAGCTTGTGAGGGCTGCAGCGTGCTCATTTGGCTGACGGAGGAGAGTGTGCGCACAGCAGCTGCCGTGGATCCTCCAGGGCTTCAAAAGGAGCAGGACTGCAGTGTTACTAATCAAAGCCTCTTACACAGCCACTTCCTGTTTGGCGGTGGAACGATATGGAGAACGGGTCTCTTATGTGTCATTTGGGGTTTGTCAGCAAAGGCATAACGCAAATTCTCAAGTCACAATCAGACAAATTCTGACTTTGGAGCATTTTATTGTCCAAGCCAACACAATGAAGTGCTTTGTGGTGAAACCTGATCCCAAAGAATAAATATGCGGCGCAGAGAAATGGTAATTTTCCAGTGTAGCAGTTTCTATTATCAATAGTTTGCAGGTTGGCCTGTGGTGGTGACGATAAGGTTTTTGTTATCCTAAGTGGAGGTACCTGCTCTGCTCCCACTGGGCGCCCTCCCCCCCCGCTGTGGCACATACAGTGAAATGAAAAGGCGAAGGCAGTTGTTTGAACAGAATATTTGTCATCACACCAAGTTATGATTTCCCGGGTACATCTATTTATGGAGCGACACCTCCCTGTCTGCCTCTGCGTTTTAAAAATAATTAAATAAAAAGAATACCACATTTGGTGGGGTGTCATGCATTAAAGGAACACCATGCTTTCCTTTTATCTCAGCCTGTGGATTCTGACGCACACCCCATCTAAATGCATCCTCTGCCTGGGATTTCTCTAGCCTTAGCAGTGTAGTGTCTAATGGACGGGCCTTGCTGTGTAATCTAGTCCGAGTGAACTAGCCGCGGATTTACTGCTGCTAATCCGTGAACAGAGGAGCAGTCCAGTATGATGGGATAGGGTGTTTTTCTCTTTCCATTCTTGAACACATCTGTAGGAATTGCATCAGGACAATTTGATCTGTGGAGTGTGACTGGGGAGAAGATTATCTATTAACTCGTGATGAAGCAGAAGCTTGAACTGGATATATATGACTTTCCGTGGAAAACGAAATTCACATCGAACTCTTGTCCCAGGATTACGTGTGTCGTGTATGAGGAGGATAATGGACAATTCAAATGTGTTCGGCACTCCTTAAAGCTCAAAATAAGGCAACTTTTGAAGAGAAAAGTTAGGAAGATATTTAATATTAAATCAAATGTGCTGCTTACCCGGATTTGGTCTGGTATGACCAATAGGTATCATACAAGAATGCAACATTATGTTAAGAGGCTGTGGATTTGAACAATTCCTGCTGCGTGGGTCAGAGTAACATGGCAAAAGCAAATAAAATCCATCATTGCTGTGTTTTATTATCAATCTATATTGGGAGAAATGCAAACTAATTAGAGACAACAAAAACTTCATCCACAGAGAGAAATGAACGTGAAACTCATCTCCAGCCATAAAATGATGTTGCTGGGTAAATCCCTGCACAAATAGTATAACGTTTGCTTTTGTTCCACTTTATGGATGAGCATGGATTAATGTGCTTTCATTTTCTCTCTCGTGCCTTGGTGACGTGGTATGAAATGAAGATGTTGCGGCTCAGTGAAGCTCTCGAGGAAGCAAGACAGAGAGAATGTCAAACTATGTGGGCCGGCTGCATGAGCCCATTAAGGAGGCTGTTATTTTTCAGAACTTGCACACAGTGGTGTTCACAGTGGTGTTCACAGTGGTGTTCGTGTTTGTGGGACTGAGTGTAATGTTAGAGTGAAAACACAGGCTGACACACTCTCCTATTTGCAGACGGCCCACACAGACAGGCTACAAGGGTCAACTCGAATTATGAAGCGCGGAGCGTCTCCATGACGCATTCGTGGCTCTCATCTGATAACCAGTGACGTAGAATAACTCGCTGATGCTCAGAGGCTCAAAATAGCAAAAGGAAATCTTCGGGCAAAACCTCTTTCAGGCCATTTCATCTGTGCCCGACTGTCCCAATCTAAACGGATAAAACCCTCACGTTTCAGCCACTGCCTGCAGCCAACATACTTAATACTAAAGGCCAGGAAAATGGACCTCCGTGCCCTGTGATACCGTACATGTACGTGGTTGAAATCTCCTGCCTTGGTAGGGACCCTTTTCTCACAGCTGTGTGCTTTCGGTGCAGTACTGCTTGGATCAGATCGGGCTCTGGCGGAGAAAGCTGAGATGATTCCGCTCCACGAACACCACTGGTCCATTATTTTCTGAAGCAGGTGTTTGGTGGAATGTCTGCTGCCCCGGTATGGGCAGGTGCATGGGCTTTGCCGAGTCTGGCACGTGATGTGTGACATATGGTGCGAGAGCGAGCGGGGAGGTCTCTCTGCTGACAGCTGGGACCGGGCACGAATTAATATCCCCCCATTCCCGGTAGTAGCCCTGCTGTGCCACTAGTTATGTAACCCTGGCACTATTACTGCTGCACAGATTAAAAAACACTAGAGCAGTCAATGTGACTTTAATATACAAATGACAGCAGGGTGTGCAAATGTTTTTTTTTTCTATCGTTGATACGTTGAAAGGATACTTCTTGGAGTTAATAGTTATGGCTTAGCAGGATGTTATTTTAAGACTGTGTAAGAGTAAATAATATGTTCATTAATTACACTGTATCATATGACTTAAAAAAACAGTCAGTTTGCAGAGCTTCAAAGTGGGGCTTTCACCCTAAGACTTTTGAGAGCTTAATACACAAAACTTTTACATTAATAAGGTGGCTAGAAACGCGTAAACAATATTTACCTAGTTTTCAATACGTGTTTCAGTTGAGAAGTCCCACAAAATCAATCTGTGCATATTTTTTTATGCCTCTTTGTTTTTACAAATGTCCCCAATAGAGAAGGTACGTAGTGTCTATTAGACAGCATACCCCGTCATAAATGATAGCTGGAGCTTGGTTGCAGTGTATTTTCCGTTTATTCTGTGTGTGTGCTTGTTGTGATGACAGATTTTGGCTGAAATGTCTAACCTTAACAAGTCACAATCCAATCCCAACCAAATTGGGATATGCAGACATTAGACTGTGGCCAATTTATTTAGTTTATGCATTCAAACAAAATAACATAACATCAAAAATCAGTGATGGGTCTTGCAGCACTATCTCAATTTAACTCACTCAAATGACCACATAGGTATTCCCACTTATATCTCTTATCTTATACATACACATGTATTCGAGTCATTTGCATATCTTTGCATATACAGTAACACTGTATGTAAACATGTGTTCTTGTAGTTTAGAATCTAGTTGATCAACTACGTTTTTGGTAGGTCTGTGTATTGAAATCCTCACCTGTCGATATGTTGAAATAACACTCAGAAGATATGTTTTTTTATCTCCAGCTTGTCGGAGAAAGACACGAATGCAATCTCTAATCTGTTTAACTGCTATAAATCTGCAGGTCCTGCTGTCCCTGTCGGAGTGGATGTTCAGGTGGAGAGCTTGGACAGCATATCAGAGGTCGACATGGTAAGCGGCTTGAGCATGTTAAGTGCTACACAATACACATGGTAAGGTTATGGGTAAAAATGGATTATAAGAAGCTCTAATCATACAATACAGCAAAAAAAAAAGTTAAATCTGCTGCAGACAACTGAGTGAGTAATTAAAATGAGCTCATATTAGAGGGAAAAAATGGCATTACTTGGATTAGTCTGTCTCTTTAACTTAGAATTCAATCAGGTTTGAAAGCAAAGTCCAACAGAAACTGAAAATTAGGAGATTATGGTTAAAATTACAATGCCATAGCTATTAATGCTACCATTCAAAATGGATTATGTTACTGGTGGCAGAGTTATCAGGCAGGTGATATTCAATTTGCAGTCAAATAAGTTGCTGACTTTAGTAAATGGCACTGCTTCAACAAAAGGGGAAAAGCTCTTGTCAGGCAAAGCAGCTGTAGAGGCATTGCAGGAACATTGTATGTAAGCTGAATAAGAAAGGACACAGAAGGGTCGTAGGGAATAAGACGGTGGTAACAGTGTATCCAACTTTTTGAATTAGATGCACAAAATCCAAGCGCAAACATAATCTGATAATAACTCAAATACTTGGCATGTGAGGTATTCTACCACGATAAAAAAGGATTTGTATTCTTCTTTAGAATTATAGTCATCAAACCTTTTTCAGTTGATTAATCTGAATTAACTACGAGAGCTTGGTGGCAAGAACTGTTTGTTTTTGCTCAAAGTCAGCCTTAATTAATGTTGAGTAATGTAATTAAATCCAACCCTCTGTTCAGGAACCATAAATTGGATCCAAAACTGTCATCCTGATGTTGTATAAGCTGCTATGCGCAAGGACGACCAAGGATTACATTTCAATTGGATCCCGGGGTTGTGACTTTATTTGATTTTGAACAGGAGGGGGAAGGCGAAAAACAATGATTCTAGATGACAGCTGCTCTTAATGACATTATGTCATTTCACAAAGCCTCGGGATGCTGAAAGTTACCCAGCAAACTATCCATTGCAACGACATTTTAAAGGACCCAGTTAGAGTTCCGCATTTCTAGCCTTTAATTTGTGGCACAGGTGAAGCGTGAACGGGGGGTATACATGCAGCAAAGGGCTGAGTGTTTGAATTGAAACTGTGACTGTTACAGAACACTCAATCCTCAATACATGCTTAAGTGTCAGCTCTGCCAGGTGAGCTAACTGGGACCTCATAGTTTATTTTCTTTATAAAACTGAAATAGACCAAAAGTAACATGTGAGTCCACCACTGTACTGTCCAATTTTAGTAAGTGTGAGTTATCAGAGTTCATAGCAATTGTTTGCTGTGGTCACTGCATATTGGCCGCATTTAAACTTCCAAAGACACATTTCTATCCATAATTATTATTAATTTGGGTTTAACATGTATTCATGACATAACTGAAAATGTTGGCAATAGAAATCTATATTTTAAAATGAAGGTTAAATGCGTACATAATAAGTTGAAAAGTTGGGAAACTGACTTCAATTAATCTGCCACACAGCAAAGGTTTTCCAGCATTAGCTGCCATTATCCACCAACTAGTTCAATTAGTAATTTTTTTATTCATTACGGTTATTACTCACCGGAGAGATTCAGACATGCCCCTGAACTCATCTTACGCAACATCAAAGTACTTTGATGGTGTGTGCAGAGAGTGCAATGTGCTGCTGCAGCCATTATTCTAAACGGATCTGCTCTTATGCAATGCCATGAGGAGAATGGGATAGAGGATGATCTCCTGTGGCAGAGCGTAGTGCAAACGCTCCGGCCTGCATAGCAACAGGGAGGAGAGAGGCGTGAAGACAAGAGTAATCTAAGACCAATGGAAGCTGTTGACTGTGTTTGGCGGACATATGTTCAGCACTTCTGTTGACCACTAATGTTTGGTCATAAACAATCCATATAATCCATCAGCCACGGGCCGCAGCAGCGTAATCCCAGAGGAATGCAATAAACCAGATTCAGCAAGTAGAGACCTTGTAGTGTGACTTAATCCAAACACTGCTTCTGTCAACCCCCACCCTCAGGACTTCACCATGACCCTGTATCTGAGGCACTACTGGAAGGACGAGAGGCTGGCCTTCCCCAGCTCCACCAACAAGAGCATGACGTTCGACGGGCGACTGGTGAAGAAGATCTGGGTGCCCGATGTGTTTTTCGTCCACTCCAAGAGGTCTTTCATCCACGACACTACCACCGACAACATCATGCTGCGGGTCTTCCCCGACGGTCACGTCCTGTACAGCCTGAGGTGAGGACAAGCAAATTCCCCCGCAGCCATACACCGGGTGTAGTATGTGTAGAGCTAGTGAGATTGAAACTGTGCCTTAATTCCCCCAGGGTTACAGTTACTGCTGCATGCAACATGGATTTCAGCCGTTTCCCTTTAGACTCACAGACATGCACACTGGAGCTAGAGAGCTGTAAGTATTTATATCCTTATATTTTTTTATTGTTCTTGTCTCCGATGTTTTTAAAATATTTTGCCTTAACCAGAAGCCCACCCACAACACAGAAACATAAGACTTTAATGCTTCAATTTATTTCAATTTACAACATTTTGTGAAAGTTTTCCTGTCAAGTTTTTCGCATTTTGTTTTAGGTTACTCATAATTGTGTTAATATTTACTTAGTCTCGCTCCATGGCTTTTAATGTGAAGTTAAACACTGTGTGTTTGCAATCATTTTTTATTACATTACACATTTACTTTTGAAGCGTTTGCTAGGAGTCATGGGTTTCACTAATGGTACAACCATAATAACATAATCTAACATTATTTGCAAGACTGCTGCATTTGTTCAGCTTTTATTTGAGAATCAGCCACCAATAAATGTATAAATTGAAATGTAAGAGGTTTATGTACTTTTCTAATATCTGTTTCATCTTTAGAAGAGATCCAACTACTACTGCTGCCAATGCTTACTTGTGTAACTCTACTATGAGAGTGTGTGCTCTATCTCTGTCCATCAGATGCGTACACAGACGAGGACCTGATGCTATACTGGAAAAGCGGGGATGAGTCTCTCAGCACTGATGACAGGATTTCTCTGTCGCAGTTCCTCATCCAGAAGTTTCACACTACCTCTCGACTGGCTTTCTACAGCAGCACAGGTACAGTAGCAAACAATTATTACTTTCTGTGAGGAAATATTGTTCACTGGGGCATGGAGTATTTCAATGAATTCAGTAATATAAACTGAAATGGACCATGACGTTTATCCTGGTTTGCTTCTTGTCATGAGTCCCTGCTCTGTCTTCTGGTTTTGAGATCTGGCCTTGATTCCAAAATCTATAAATATTACCTGAATTTCTCTGCACGGTGGATGACACTATGCAAGGTTGACAATGGATGGGTATTACATTCGTTTTGTTTTTTTATCATTATGGCAAAAATATGAAGTGGCTGTGGTGAAACCACAAGATATACCTGTGTATCCACGATATAGTTTAAACATTTTGTAATGTATTAATGTCACTTATTCCATACTCTGTACGGCAGAGGGCACAGTTGTCTTGTTTTTTTTATACTAAACAGGTCTCCCTGGGACCTGCATTATTTAAAGATAGCAGCAGCAGGGAGGGGATGCCAGTAATTGAAAATAAAGATAGAAAAAAAGCTCCCACTGAGTCCAAGCACAGGGTTTGGCAGGTTTTCAGATAGGAAGAAGTAATAATGTTTCAGAGGTCTGTTGCCAACAGGCTGCAGAGAAATGGGAGAACACACGGCTGCTGTGGTGACAAGACAACGTAGGAAATATGGACACTGCTGTGACAGAACGCTCAGCCCTCCCAAAAACTCTTGTGCACACACTCTCTGCCCCTCCATGGCTGCAGATACACTGAGTAAGCTTCGTCTGGCTCCCGCTGCTAAATTATGCCGCAGGGTAGGAGACAGAATGAAGACGTCTGTGAAGTCAGCAGAGGTTACTTACTTGCAGAAGCCAGCCTCTGATCTGTCTAAAGAAGAAATAATAAAGGCTGGCAGTACCTCTTCCTTATCACTCAGAAAGGTTAGATACCCATTGGCCTGGTGAGTGGCTGGACTTAATATATATATATATAAACTCCACGGACCTTAATTTTGTCAGATACTAAACCCACTTTGCTGTGGCACACAAACTTATCATGGATGTTACAACCACACTCACGATCGACAATATATAACAAAATGCTGAATGCGTTACCGCTGCTTTGATAAGTGGCCGAGTTGACAGGTTCATCGACGGTTGGCCGGGGATGAAAAACCCACTGAATTTTTACTCCGTAAAACATAATTGATTTCTCTGCTTTAGAATTCTTGAATAGGCCGATGTGTCGAGCTCAGTCACTGCACTGGTTCGTACTAACAGACATTTTTCAGATGAAAGCTGCTTTTTCACATGTTCAGCCAGGTTGCTATGAAAGTGGAGTTCCATTTTTTTGCTTTTAATTGAACTTTAATCACATCATGTGTCATTGATGTATTTTAGAAACAATAACAACATGTCGTATTGGCTGCTTATGTGGCTGTTTTTTTGTTATATTCCAATTTTCCCAGAAGAGAGAAAAAGAACAATAAGTCTTCTGCAGTTGTACATTTTTTTTATCTAACCGACCGCAAAGTGTATTTAAATCTAATCATGAATATATCATGTATAGAATTGTATTGAGAAAAACGTGCAATGTACCACCCCAAAAATGATCAATAACATATAATAAGATAAGATAAGATAAGATAAACCTTTATTGTCCCGCAGTGGGGAAATTTGCGGCGTTGCAGTTCAAAAAGAAATTATTTTGTAAAGTAAAGTAAATATGATGGATAGATTTCCTGATCCTATTGCATTTTAGTGAAAGAACATCATAGAAATGATCTTTTTCTTTATGTTGTTAGAGCTTCTGGAAACTGCCAGGTAGCCGCAGTTTTACATAAACTTCATCGCAGATTTTTCCATCTTCTATTAAATCCAAAATGCTCCAAGGCGTCTCAGATGGTTTGGTGCAACAATTAAGTCTGCACGTCGTTTGGGATTGGCAGCGGCCCCCACAATCCTCAGAGGTGTAGCTAATAGATGGTGGAATGGGTGGATGGTGCTCCAATGAAATAATAACGAAATGCTACACCACTGACTTCGGACCAGTTTTCTCTCAGTCACATAATCGATTTCTGCTGCCTCGGGATAACAATTCACCTGGACCCAACTCAAGCACCCTCAGGATGTTGAACCCAAACCCATTGTTCCTTGTCAAACAATGTTTTTGTCAATAGTGATGAGAAAAAAACAAATTTCTTTCAAAAAAGAAAGCGAAATCCACAGACCTTGCTGGTGTGAGTTATCAAAGATTTCAAAGTAAATCGTAAAAGCTGTTAACTTGGAATTAAAATCATTTGGTTCTGCCAAATGAGGTTTTAAAACTCTGTCGTTGGAACCTCAGGAAGAGGAACACTGCTGGGCTATTTTAATATACTGCGTATATGTCCTTCACATTGTTATTCTACCATTTCCTACCTTGTAGTGCTTTTCTGTCAAAGATATTTGTATCTGGTACCATGACCTCTTTTCTATTCAGCTGCTGTTTTGCTTGTTTGGCCTTGTTTTCTATGCCCTGGAGATTAGCATCATACCCTGTTTTGGTTTTTCTTGCGAAAAACAAAACACTGGCTGGACAACATGGGCACAATGATGCAATCCATATATAGGACCAGACAATTAATAAGAGTCTGGCGCGGCAAAAGTATGCGTATGTACTCGAGTGTATGTTTACACTCGAGTATGAGGGTGTATGTGATCCACATTTTAAAGTGGAAGGGATAAAGGTATTGGCAAACAGATAAGTCAAATTCATCTTGTTCTGTGTTAAGAATGGCACTTTGGTCATGATCGCTCGTCCACCTTACCACGGACACATAAAGCGTTTGGCCAACATCCATTATTTTTCTTTTCCTCTTTGTCTCCAGGCTGGTACAACCGCCTGTACATCAACTTCACCCTGCGGCGTCACATCTTCTTCTTCCTGCTGCAGACCTACTTCCCGGCCACTCTGATGGTCATGCTGTCCTGGGTGTCCTTCTGGATCGACCGCAGGGCTGTCCCTGCCAGAGTCTCTCTCGGTAAGAAGATGAGCAACACCATGGCCGTCTTGCGTGTTTTAAGCCAACGTGTGTCCGAAGCGCATCACAGTAATCTTTGGACAAGGGTGCTACAGAGGGGACCAAAGGAGTTCAACATTGTTGGGATGTTTTGCTGATTTGCTGATGATGAGATGAGAACATTAATATAACGTATGCGCTGGCAGATAATAATACCTACCAAAACCTCTCAGGCCAGTATTTAACACTGTGGGCTTCTGTTTTGATGATCAAATGGTCTAAAGTGCAAGGGGTGGCCCCAGGCTAATGAACTGGAATAGTTTGTGGTTTGAATGATTTCCTTTACTTGTTTCTGTTGAGCGAGTGAAGCCATCATGGAAGCATCCATTCCGAGGCGTCAAACTCGTCTAAAAAGGCAAGGCGGTGAAAATGTAGCTTTCATTTCCCGCAGGCGGGCTGGATACGGCACCGGCTGCCCAAGTTTAACATGCTGCCTTTGTAATTTTCTGCGCCAATGTGTCACAAAGAAAGAAAGAGAGTAGGCTGTCTTGGCTGCCCCTTCACCTTCATAAGCAAACATTAGTTAGGTGGAAAGGATCATAAAAAGAAAAGCCACATTGTATTTCCCCTGTAGAAGAGGACAAAGAAAGTGTAAGTGTTTTATTTGCACCGTCACGTCTGTGAGTCATTGATGCTACTGGTAGACATGAAACCTTGGCTTTATTATTCTCTGCGGGTGCATCTGCTTCATAATGGAACCGTTTACACATCTTCGCGAAAGATGTTACGCCAGAATAATATCCTCAATATATAAAGACACTTGTCCTCCATACCCCCGCCCTACAGCCATACAGGACACACACAGACTTAATGAAACTCCATATTTCCCCCACCAAAAACTTTTAACGTGAGGATGTATTTCCTCTGTGCTTCAGGTATAACCACGGTGCTAACCATGTCCACCATCATCACCGGAGTCAACGCCTCCATGCCCAGGGTCTCCTACATCAAAGCTGTGGATATTTACCTCTGGGTCAGCTTTGTGTTCGTCTTCCTGTCTGTGCTGGAATATGCCGCCGTCAACTACCTGACGACAGTGAGGGACGGTAAAGACCGGAAACTCCGAGAAAAAGTCAGGGAACAGGTAACGAGAAGTTTTCAGTAAACGGATTGCATTTCCAAAGGCATTTCAAAAAGGTTTTAAACTTATGATCACATTTTGATTCTTTTCCTATTTTTGCACAGGCCCAGAACCTCCCTTGCACGTGTGGCATGTCCCACGCCAGGACCATGATGCTGGACGGCACATACAGCGAGGCAGACACCAACAGCTTGGCCGGCTACACCAGGGCCTCCATGTTGGCAGAGGACGCTTCGGAAAAACAGGAGCGCATGGTGGTGCATCTCTCCCTGGACAACGAGTCCACGGGGACCAAGAAAAAGGGCATCCGAGGCTTCCGGATAATCCAGAACACCCACGCTATCGACACCTACTCTCGCATGATTTTCCCCGGGTCCTACATCCTGTTTAACCTCATCTACTGGTGTGTGTACTGCTGAGTGTGTGGGTTTTTTGGGCCTACACTGTTGGCAGTGACAGGAGAAAAAAAATTACATCATTTCATTGACATTGTCCCCATGGCGCATGTTCAGGTGGAGCGGTGACTATGGCAAGACGGCTGAAAAATACCACTACGGCTCCGGGAGTGAAATGAACCCACCCTGGCTGGGGTCACCGCTGGACTGGACCACTAATGCATTTTCTCCTTTACGTTGTAAAATTGTCACGCATAATCGAATCATTGGCTCAATATAGTAAATATTGATGGGCAAAGTTTTCAGATTGTCCATAAAGCTTTTGCAAAACCCAAGAAGTCGTACGTCTGTGTGAAGCGGGACTGTTAGATCTGAGCTTCAGTCTTTGTGCAGCCCGGCCCTTGCCCCGGGCTCCCTGACTTTCTGCTCCGCAGCCCTCTCCTTCCACCATCACTCTGTCAAAATGACAGGAGCATATCATTTAGCTGCTATTGTCTCTGTAACCTTTGGGATTGACTGAGTCTCATTACTGAGCGTCTAATGAGGCTGTAGGTGAGATTAAATACCAGGCGGCCCTTGCTTCGCAGCGCTCCGACCACAGCGACAGACTTTCACTACAGGTGACAGTCGGTGCCGCTTGCCTGTTTCGCTCACTGACTGCTGCTGACGTTCACCCCACTAAAGCAACCCCTGAAGCCAGGACTAAACAGAATGCTACCACCGTTACCGGGCTTCAAACCACCGTGTCACTTTTGCTGAGTGAAGTGTTTATTTATTTGTTTGGCGGACTTGTTTATTCACCGAATATCTTTTATTTCATATTTATTTATTTATTTTTGTGCAGCAATGGATCCATGTGCCATTATACCTTAAGTTGGCAAAGACGCACGAAACAGGGGTCATACAAAAGGGATCGATGCATGCAGCAAGATCGTATCTTTTTTGTTGTTGTAGAAAGGACGTTAAAATACGAGAGAGCTTTACCATCGATGAAACCAACTTGAACCGCCTTAAGTGACATTTTTTTAAATTCAACATGGTTCTAATGGCTGTAATTATTTTCTTTTTTTTTTCTTTTGCTTGTTTTAGTTCTGCAAAGTTCCTAAGCAGTGTTCTATTCGGTTTTGCATTTTGTGTGGGCAAAAAGTTGGCTTCAGACTGGCCACACTGTGATGTGATTTCAACCATCACTAGTGCTACATATTTGTCCCACAATACTTGTTTGTTATCAATATTTCAAAGAGTAAGAGTAAAAAAAATAAAATCTCAACTTACAAATTGATTGATTTACATGTTGAGAAATAGGCTTCCTTCCTTTTTGCTAAGCTTTAAGGCCAAGTTATGCTTCTACCCTGAGGGCTAGGGTGTATGTTCATTTACCTCTTGGATCCAGTATAGATCCAAGTACAGAACTGGACTGCGAGGTGGTCATCTCAAACTAATGGAAAAGGCATCAACCACACCTCAAACATTTGAGTCAAAACTGAAGACGCCATTGCAGCTGTATGTTTTTTTGCATTGAACAAAGGAAGCTTACACCTTCTAATATATGTGTACAACAATCTACGGCTGCATACATTTCATAAACACTTTTGTTTGCCATTTGGCTGTGGCTTTTTATGCTACTCTCAGTTAAAAGAAAAAAAAAACATGCATTTTGCAGTGAATACAATTGCTCTTTCAAGTCAAGGTCACAACCCAAATTATAATGTATTAGTTAACCACCAGTAGTCTTTGGTTTTAAAGCCGCATTTATTTTACTAAATTAGACATTTTATTTTATTTTTTAAAGGATTCTTTCATTTTAGAATGAAACTCAAGTCAGATTATCTCTCAGTCCAAAAAAAAACCAAAAGAAGAGAAGCACGCTTGCAGATCCATCAGCTTCTTAATCAACACCACTTTTATCTCCATCTTGTTCAGAATGTAATGCTTTCAGAGCAAATTTCATAAATAAAGTCTTTCTTTCATGCAGTTCCGGGCGTCTTGATTACCCCTTTTCTCTCAAAATGTT
This sequence comes from Colistium nudipinnis, assembly GCA_016785305.1. Lineage (NCBI taxonomy): Eukaryota > Metazoa > Chordata > Actinopteri > Pleuronectiformes > Rhombosoleidae > Colistium > Colistium nudipinnis. The sequence goes on along the minus strand of JAFBJU010000569.1, from coordinate 355,965 downwards.
CCCACATCTGAACATCAGTCTGCGGAAGGACTGACGGTGTCTTTTATGTGCTCCACTCTGTCTTCAAATGACAGCAGTCGCTGAGAAGGAACTTGACAAACTCCCAAGAATAATCAGATACAATCTTCTGTCACATCTGTGACGCAATCCATCTTTAATCCAGATTTCAGAGAGGACTCAGGGGACATCTAATCCCCAAATAAACAAATCACATCAGATACCTATGCCATCACTTCTTAAAAACACAGTGCTGCAGTGAGGCCACTGATCCGGCACTCTCATCTTTTGTTGTGTATAATTCATCTGCTGCTTGAAGGTAATGTACTGACTCATGCTCTGATATGTCTGGCTGTGCTTTTTACCCATTGGCAGCTCCCCGAGGACTTTGTCCTAAGCATAAATCTGTGCCGTAGTTCAGAATATGTTGGGGATAAAGCAATGTCTTTCAAAAAGCCCCCCAAAATGAAACACGTTATAAATAGTTTTCCGAAATCCCTGTGAGCACGATGCCTGCGCCTCTTAGGTAGTTAGGTTGGATTTGAGCGGGAAGGAACGGGATCTAATGTGAACTGAGCATGACCCAGATGTGAGTGGTTATTTTAAATCATTACTCAGTAGACATTATCTTGGTTACAGAGGTAACAACCCGTATTTAATTCCCTAATATAGGCTCTCATCATCACAGGAAGTCAGCAGAACTGTTATGTCACCGAATGAGGGTGGCCATGGCTCCATGGCTTACATCATTGTCACATCGCCTGCTGCTTCCTGTTTTCATGCGCAGCAGATTCCCACTGTGTGCATCAACAAACAAACATGACAATGATATTGATCTTCATATCTCACTCTTTTGCCAACGCACAACGTAGTTGTTGTCCGTAGAGGAAAAATAGGGACAACTTTAGATTTGGATACTTCAAGAGGATCCTCCTATACCCAGCTTTTGGAGTCTGATAGCCTTGGCAGTCTTTTTTTAGACACATGAAACACTGCTAATGAAACACAGTGGAGAGAAGCCTGGTGTTACTTAAAAGAATGTCAATTCAATTACAGGCCAAATCCAACAGAGTCAACCCCTTCCCAGCTGGAGTTGGTGTGTGAGGGATAGAACGCTTTGACGACCGTGGGCATATCAAGCCCTGCTGCTGCTGCTTCTGTCTAATGACACAATTCCCCCTGTGGCGGTAGGGCCCTAGGCTGTATCCCTAGTGCTTACATTTAGATGCAATGTTTTGCGTTTATGTAAAACAGAATGTGCCAACTCTCTAATAGGAGCGGCTATAAGGCATGGGTGTTCCTGACTCCTTAAGGTGTGCCCTGATTGACTTAATTCTCAATAAAAGCCAAACAACTGTCTTTGCTTCTAGAACATGATTTGAGTGACTTTGTGGCTTGTGATCTAGAAATGTGTAAATTGGTGTCATCCCGTGTTTGTAGCGAGTATGTTTGGTTGTGGGGAATTGTTCTTGCATGGAAACATTAACGGTTGTGGTTCTGTTGCTCATGGTCCTTCTTTAGTTTTATTTATTTATTTTTAATTTGAACATCCCGTTTTATTGCTTGCATTGTTTTTTTTTTTCTTAATTTTCTGCTTTTTTCAGTGAACCGTCTACTTTAACCATCAACATCTGGATTTTATGTTGCTTCCCTTTCCCCTCTCGAGCCAGGTCGTAACATGTGGCTTCAGAACTTTGATTAACTTTGATTAATAATGAATTAATGATATCCCCCGCTTGCATGCACTGAAAATTTCTCCTCATCCAGTATCCTGTCAAATGTGTACTCTCGAGAGTGATCACAGCTTTATTTTTGTTTTATTTAGCTTCGTTGCGATCAATTCATTGCTGCATAAAGGTTAAAATACAATTTTGTTGGTTTACCTGATTTCAACAAATATACAAGTTAAACTACACTTTCACATTTACGATCGTATATGATTTTTGAGGAGCTGACAGGATAACGCTCAGTTAAAAAGGCAAAAGACCTCTGGATTTATATTTACACTGTCAAATTTCAGATAATTCTCATAAAAATAATTTGAAGAAGTCATATTAAGAATTTTGTAACTTAAATGTGTGTTTAACGTGAGTCTTAATATTCATGTTGCCGCAAAGTTCAACTTCTCCAAGATTGTTCATTATTGTGAATCCACAAATTAGCTTGGTAAATTGTGCTACTTCAAAAATGCAATTAGTAGGGGGCGAGTGGAGTTTCGGTTAAGTTCACAGGGTGGTGGCATAGTTGAGACATGGGACATGCTTGCAGACTAATGCTGAATGCAGGAGTGGGTATTAGGATTATCCAAAACACTTCATTTCGTTCAATTAAATGTTATTTTAAAGCACAAAATTAAACCTGCATTAGCTCATGGCACTTTTCGTAGTAAAGTTGAGAACTAAAAATATTAAAAAGAGAAACCAAAACGTTTCAATTCAGACAATTATCTTTCTCCAATTATCATCACCATTATTATACAGCACACATTGTCCGATGTGAAACCACACCACGACTGTTCTCTGAGGTTACAATCTTGTGGTTATTTTTTGGGTAGTTATGGGCACAAGACTTCCTTGGTTAAGGACAAGGAATTTCTGCAGTAAAAAAAAACTATACGACCATCAGTTGAACACAGAGGCCAAAACGTGACCTGGAAATTCCTTACATGTGAGTTAAAATAAGGAATGAACACAACTCCCATTCATGCTGATGCAAAAACTGGCATTCTGCTGTCATCTGCTGGCTATTCTTTTTTTTTAGAAGTTTCACTGTGCCTTGTGTGAATCCCATTGTGCAACTTGGGAGCAAACTAATCCAGGAATATGAAAGAGCTTTGTCTAATGTGTACAGTTTGGAGTTCATTACATATAGACAGACTTGTTGTGACATGGCAACTTGCTTATTTCACCAGTGTTCAGACACATATTCACATTTTAAGCTAGAACTGCTTTTGGATACAATAACTGTGATAGAGAATATGCAACAATATTTCTATGAACCTAGAGAGGCAGTTACTGAGTTACTCTTAGTGGAATAACAAGAAAAAGCGCAATCTGATCTCAGTAAGGTAACTCTTGATGATTTAATTTCCTGATTGTCTGCATTTCAGGCTTGTGACAGAGGAGCCACGTCCTTATGTTGTCCTCATAAGTAGATTGAATATGCTCCATTGCAATGACACTATCATGTAAGTAAAAATTCTGATTTCAGATTACATTTTGTGTGGTCATATCTTCACCAATTATATTTGTTAATACACATCATCCATAGATACAACCAGAAGAAAATTTATATAATTTTCATAATTTTCCATACCATGTATCATTCCTATTTATTTTACACCTTGTCTTTGTCAATCTACTTCATCTTCTGAAAAGTGAGGTTCTCTGTCAGTCAGAAAACAATGTGGAGATCTCAAGAGCGGAAGGTAATGGCTGACTGCAGAAAAACATTTCTGGACTGTTTTGCTGACAGCCTCTGTGCGTTTGTCGTTGTGTAACAGACAACACAAAAAACTCTCACTGTGCATCAAGCATCCAACAAGTTATTGTTGCACACAGCTGAGAAACTGCTGATGAGGAAGGGTGTTTTGTTCAGGGGCGGAGCTCGAACATGTCTCACCACAAGATGGCACTACAGGGTAACCATATTCTTGAGTGATGATGTCACTGTGATGCCTTCTCAGGTGAAATCGAGTCATATCTGAATTTGATATTTTTTTGTCTCCCAATTTTGACACAAGTATGGACTTATTTCGTTTTAGGAGCCTGTGTCAGTATACTCTAACACCTGTTTATACACATAAGAGGAAACAACAGGACAAAGCCCTGGTGATCACATATCCCCTGAAGTCATCATCTGAACATTCCACTGTTCAAAGAAACTGCCGCTCAGTCAGATTTATGACACCTCATCATGAAGGCATTAGCTGGCCCCAGGAAACTAAGTGGCTCTAAAAAAAAGGGAATGTAGTCCTTTTATTTAATATGGAAAAAAAAACAATTGTAACATAGCTCTGCAGCTGCATACATGTTGACATTGTTTTTTAAGCATCTTTTAGCTCGTTTTTCTTCTTTCAACCCGAAGAATCTGTACCGATTAGGCTCCAATTTTGTCCTGGTTGTTGCGGACTTTGAACTCACTAAATGTGAGCTGTTAACATGTTGTCAGCAATGCTGAGGCTCGTAACAGCCTTTAAGTAGTAGTTGTTTGTAGTTTTAGTAAACCTGCTCAGTCCACAAGCACTTTATCAGGAACACCGGAAGACCAACTTATTTATGCAATCAGCAAATCATCAATCCATGCAGATACAGGTCAGGAGCTTCTGTTAATGACCACAACAAGGATCAGAATAAAATTTGATCTCGGTGACCTGATCAGACGGATTGCTTTGAGTATTTCTGAAACTGCTTTCTTATTCAGTATTCAGTGTCCAGACGTTTGTTTAAAATATTGAAAAATTGTGGGAGCAAAATTAGCAAAAACCTAACAACGTACGAGGTGAAAGTATAGCAAAGAGACACATTGCTGTTCTTCAAGCTTGAAAAGAGAGTTTTTTTTACTATAGCAGGCGGCATACACATCGAGTATCACATTCCATAGAGGCTGACGTTATTAAACCTCAATGTAAAAAAACACGTTTGCTCTGGCAAAGCTCATGAGTCCAAACCAGAGAGTTGTGCAGTAACCTGGAATCTGATTTCTGGTCTGCAATGTGAGACAAGAGAAATGAAAACATTGTCTGCTGACCATCCGAGGTCAGAGGCAGTGAAATGGGCACATTTGTCTCATGGCGGTTACTAGGACTGAACTAAAGCCGCCGTTGACATCGACTGACAAATGACTTGAGGCTTTATGTGGGAGCAAAGAGCCAAAAGATGTTTTAGATTAGGTTTCAGTGGTCTCAAATTGGTGGGAGTGGAGCTTAAAGACGCTGAACATGTACTCCCCCTAAAATTGCATTTGAGGTGTATTTTCTTCCTACTGAGTTTTATTTTTGAACTGGTCACTGTACGTTGGCATTAACAGATGTATCAGCTATTAATTAACTAACAAATATGTTTTAACTTCTTTTAAATGTTCAGTTCTTTACTTATCACTTGTGTTTATCAGAGTCACATATTTGTTCATGCTCTCTCTAACTTAGATGCACAAGCCACATTAAACTTGAAAACATAAACTTATAGACTCTTGCCAGTTTATGGGCAGTGCATTAAAACAAACAATATTTTTGTTTAACAATAGTTTATAATGTTGTTGAATTGTTAACTGGTTAGAATGTAATATTATGGCACATTCCTCCAGAAATACTGCTGATGTTGTGATATAACACCTAGACACATAAAGCTATGGAGGAGGAGAATCACAAAATTCCCCAATTCAAAGTATTAATGTTTCCCCATACCCTTCATAGCCTCCTTTTTGCTTTATCCTCCGATACTGAAATCAATACTGGTAAGCATATTGTGTTGGTTAGGCCGTGGATCTTTGCGTTGTGGATTCCACAGAATAAGCCCCAAGGTTAGCGCAACACAATTCCAATCTGCTACAAGAGATGGAGCTTTACAGCTGAAGAAGAAAGTTTGTCGAAGAGTACGGGAGAGTCCCGACAGGATCATTAAATGACAGTTTCATTTTGGATACTCTTCTTCTCCGATATCTCGTCCCATTCTTTGGGGAACTATTGTCTTAGGCTGACAACAGGAAAGGCACAGTACAAAGAGAGGAGGAATGAAACAAGCGGGTTATTGCAGGCACACCCTTTTTCCTCAGTATAGGGGGACCCACTCTGGCCTTGATGGTTTGGCGGGTGGAACTGTAAATGCAGAGATTGGGACTGAGGGAGTCATCACAGAAGAAGGACATGCTCAGATGTCACCATTCTTAAATTATGATGATTATAATTATTTTTTCCAACAGCTCTGCTCCCGAAATAAGATATATATCGCCATTATTTGAAAAATGTGAGACCCAGGATCACATTACAATCGACGACAGGGAGTTAAAACTAATTGTGGCATTTTGTAAAAAAGAAATAAAGGAGGGTGTAGAATACCAACAGATGACACCAGCGCTTCCTACCTCAGGCACATAGTGATCACACAAAAGCAATTTTTCGACATTAGTCATAGGGACCACCACTGACCTGATGAGTGCTGAATATTCACAGCCCTGTTCCCTGTCTAAAGGATCAACTATATGTCAAGGGTTTGTATTGGCTTGAATTTCACAAACCTTGATTTACTGCTTTACCTTTATGACCTCCCCGAGGCCCAGTTTGGACGTCACTACATGAAATATCTCCTTAGCGTGATGTTTGATGTCCTGCTTATGCTCAGAGGATTTTTTGACCTGGTGATGTCACCAGTTCATCCGGGGTTATCTGAGCCTGGTGAACGAGACCTCACAGTCAACGGAAAGCGTGTGACGTTTCAAAGACATGAGCTGTGCCCAAATTCCACACCACTCACCAAACCCAAGCTTGTGGGTGTGTGAACTGAAATGGCATAATGTAAGTCTAGCTACAGAAAAGTTATGAAAGGAAAATGAGATGAGTATACTATGCATTGATTCTTTACTATAACTGGCATTGACTTGAACAGGCTGCATTTATTGAATACACAATGCCATGTCTATAGCACAGTACCATGCGTTTTGCACAAAAAGGCCAAAGAAGCACAGTTTGATTAGCATAGTGCAATGTTACATATTGCATGGTCAAAGAGTCTCAGTGGGCCATCCTATCAGATATATATTGTTTTTGCTTGAATCAAATGTGAGCTGGCACTTTCTTGTACTCTTTAAATGTTGAACCTTTTTTTCACCACTACACTCGGCAGGTTGTGTTGAAGTTTTCATGCAAAGCGATTATGGGTAATGTTTTTTTCTTCTTCTTTTTTTAGAGTTTGTTTCCTCGGGATGAGCAGAGCACAGTGTGAGAAGTGTGGAAGATATGAAGTAGCACGCTGGGCAGAGGGGAAGAGTCCTACGTTCCTCCTCTCTCCCTCAGCGTCACAGCCTGTTGACATGCAGATCGGACGGAGGAGGCGGGGTGCGTGTTCACGTTGTAGTTTCCTCTCTCGCTCTCTCTCTCTCTCACAGACGCACGCGCACGCAAGCGACACACACTCGGCGGGGCTGTGGGGACGAGCTGACAACACGGACCGCACTTTGTGTCAAAGGTAAGTCTTTGTGCCGCATTTCTCTTGTCTCTCCGTGTGTTTTTCTGTTTGAACCTGACCCCGGTGTGTTAACACGGCTGTGTTGTTGTTGCTGTTGTAGTAGTGCGCCGTAACTTGGGCAGGAGGTGTGTGTGTGTGTGTGTGTGTGAGAGAGAGAGTGTGAGTGAGTGAGTGTGTGTGTGATTGTGCTTATTCCACGTGATTGTTAGCTCGCCGTGGCCACCACAGAGACGCTTCACGGTGCCACTGTGTCACTTCATGGCCACATGAACACAATTGTGTTGTTCCCCTCAGCTCGCGCATATAATGTGTGTTTGCACCTGTGATAAATACATGTTTATGGTGACTTTATTTCACTTTAAGCTAATGTCGCCGGGGCCTCCTTTGAACTCCCTGATGGCTAGAATTCACTGTGTAACCCCGTTACGTTTATTTGATGTGTTTTTTTTGTGTATGTTATGTTATATATCTTAGGCAACCATTAACAAAGCCAATATGTCAATGAATCTGTGCTGCTCACTTTGGAATTCCCATATTGTCACAAAATGTGCATATGTTTAAAGGGTAGGATGTGCTCCAGACTGTGTATGTAAGCAATGTCTGAAAACAACCGTATAATAAAACTATTAAAACGTCAATAAGGACAATGGGCACAACGTGGCCTGTGCTTTATCTGATGCAAATTAGGCCCCTGGAAAAAAAACAAAAAACGATACAGAGTTGAATGTGAAACAAAGTAGGCTTTAGTGAAATCTGCACGGAACTTGGCCTGAGGCTTAACGTAAATATTTAAGACTACACGGGTTCACAGTGAAGGTATTTAACAATAAGAGATATTAGCTTATTAAGAAAGGCCAGGCAGTAATGTGTTATAATGATAATGACTATGTAAAGCAACTTGCCCCCAGAAGGCAGGAAGGGCAGTTGTGTGCAGCTTGTGGTGAATGGGATTTATTTATTAGCCTGGAGGAATTCCCTGTACAACAGGGTGACTCGCTCTCGCAGAGGTGGTGGACCTGGACGCCTGAGTTTTCACTTTCTGTTTGCTGACACCTATAATATATTCACTCTCTGTACATTTTATTAGGCACACCACCCTCATGATATGATCATATCTGCAGATTCATCAGCTGCACATTCATGCTGCCAGTCTTCTGTTCCAGAACATCACAAAGGCGTTGTAATAGATTCACATATGGTGACTGTGAAAGTGGCTGAACTCACTGTCATGTTGATGAAACCTGTCTCTTTGCCTTGTAACATAGGGCATTATCATGCAGTGATTATTCATTAGAAGATGGTAGACTGTGGCCATAAAGGGATGAACATGGCCTGTAAGCGTCCTCGGATAGGAGGAGACATTCAAATCACTATTGATTGGTATGAATGGTCGAAAAGTGTGCCAAGAAAACATCTCCACACTGTTCCAACACCACCAGCCAGAGCTGTTGACACAAGGCAGGTTGGCTCCCTTAAAATCCAGATTCCTCATAGCAGATTACATTTGCCAGCTTTTAACTGTCCAGTGTTGGGGAGTGTGTGTCCACTGCAGCCTCAGAATTCTGTTCATGTCTGACAGGATTGGAATGTGATGAGGTTTTCTGCTGTTGTAGACTATCCACCTTGTTCTGACAAGAGTTTCTGCTCAACCAAAATTGAATATAGTGCTTTTCTGAGTTACTGTAGCCTTTCTCTCATCTCTGCTTACAGTCAAAAATGCATTTTTCTCAGCTCGTGAGCAAAATGCATGTTTTGGAGGTAGGAGCTTTCCACCCGAATGCAGCGAGATGTAATTCAGCCATGCTGCGTGTGCTCTGCGGGAGGCTGTTGAGCGCATCCACACAATTAGAGTAAGAACAACAACCTCGCCCATGTGTCCATCTGCTCAACTCCCCGAGGAGCTGACGAGGACAGCACAACAGCACAGTGCTGATGAGGTCAGAGGTAATCATGCATATAATGGTCACGTAATAAGTTTAAATGGGCCACAAGGTGGGGGTGGGTGGGTTGGTGGCACATTGTTCAGGATCAAGAAACTAGACACTGTACAAGGGGTGATTATTGGATTAGATTGTCAGATGGTGAAATGGTGTGCCTTAAGTGCTCAGTGCAAATACAGATGCTTAGATGTGCCAATTCCCATTTGGTTCTGTGGGTGAAAATCAATGTTAAACGCATCACCTCAGTTCATACACTGCCGCTGCTGTATATTATATCTATGATATTGATTGTCTAATGTTTTTTAAGGAGCCACTATCACTTTGTGATCAGATTTAAACATTGGATTTTTAAACCCAGCCTCAGGTGGCAGTATAATAGGACATATCATGGGATTAGCTCACTGGTTCCGAATGGGACACTGCAAGTGAATATCTCAATCTTTTGCCTCGCAGGAGCTCTAAATGCTACTTAAGTCTTTATTGCATGAAACAATGAACTTCAGGGCCATGCACAATCCCCTTTCTCCAACACTGCACCTGCTTCACCAAAATCTGAGTGCGCAGTGGATTGAAGAAGTGGGGGAAAGTATTTTTGTTGTTGACTCTAAGGCTCTTTAAATGTATTTTAGCTAAATTTGATATTTAAATTTTTATTCCCAAATCCAGAGATTGATCTTGACATTTGTACCTTCTCTAGGTTTACGTGCACACTTGCTAATTTGACGTGAGTGGAGTGGTTGGTTATATTGTTAATTCACAGATTTGGATTATAGGTAAAAGATGTAAATATTTTTGTGTTGCGTTTGTCTATCTATATGTCTGCTGGATTACTTAAAAGCTCCTGAACCAAATTCTATGAAACTTTGTTGAAGGAGGAAGGATCAGCCAAAGAGGTAGCCACTAAATTATGTAGTAGATCCATATGATGGGGTATAGAGCTTTTCTCTACTCTTTCTTTGACATTTCTTGTTAGGGTGTTCTTAAGTGTCGGTGAAGGTAAGCGCGTGAGTATTGTAGAGTTGAATTATAAAAATATGCATCAAAAGGATGTTTTAAATTAACCAATAAAATAGTTGGTGAAGGATGATATGAGCCACTTTGGCCCTGTTCAGACCTGGTATTTTAATTTATCGTGAATGTTTCTCCTCCGACCAATGTGATCGGATTTCACTTCCCTGCTTTGTATGTAAATACACATTTACGTACTACTCATGAAAAACAAAGTCAGTTTTAATCACTCTCTATAAATTTAGACCCCATGCCATTATTAGCATTTTGGTGTATGTTTCTCTGTTGGCTTGAGCAAGAGTTACAGACAGAGAGTGTCCAAGAGCGGGCAAGTATCATGGAATAAGATATTTAACATGTGGAGATCAGTGTTGATATTGTGGCAGCTGCCCAAATAAATCAGCAAATGGACACTTAAGTAACGTTAAATTATTTTGGGGTCATTGTTAAAAACGGTGGTCTTTAATACATCCTGAGGACACATTTACGCTCACACAAGTCAAATGGGTCCTTATTCATCCCCGACAATCTCCGAAAGTGTGCTGGGTTTTCGGATCTGAGGGCACAATTGGGTGACCTCATACTTGTACTTGGAGATGTCCACATGTGATCAGATAATTCAAGACGAATGTGCCAGACCGTTTCACAAATCTTGGTTCCCCAATATAGTGCCTGAGCCTTTCATATGCAGCACCTGTAGGTGTTGCTTTGTTTTGTTCTTTTCCCTGTTGATCATAATGATCAAATATTGCTATTTTGATCCTGTTAGAGCAGACTTTTCAGGGTCATCAAAATGTCCTGTTACTCATAGTAGACTTGTACTAAAAGGCCTTCCATTGTTGTTTTTTTTATTTGTAATCTTTTCTTGTATCGGTTGACCTCTGCACTAGTTATTTAGATGAAAATCACATCTGGTTCAGCTGTCACATGGATGACAGAAGTGTTTTTTTTTTCCCCGGCATTGACCTCAGGATTAACCAGCAGCAAATTAGCCCCTTTCGTCACCGGCACAAGATGCACAGTGACTAAACTGCTGATATAGTCGTAAATATTCTCTGGGGTATTTACGGCCCATTTGGTCCACCACAAATGCTTCAGTTGCTTCAGATCTCTCTGCTTCACCGCTGCAATGCGCTAGCTATCACTGAAACACATCTTTGGATTAGTGGGTGGGTCAAAGGATTGGTTGAACCGGGTTTTGGCACTCTGTCACCCACTTGTGTAGTAAAGACAGATGGCTGAGATTTCAGTGAAATCTGGGGATCAGAATAAAGGTTGGGGCTGTCCATTCTGGCCACTTGTATGGCACACAAAGCATAATTATGTTACTGGTGCCTTACATCTACAGTGTGACAGAAGAAGATGCACGGTTAAGGTGCTTCGGCAGTACGAGTTAGGGCTCTCTTGGGGTGGGGATCGCCAGAGGAACCATGATATAATATTTACACCACTTAAAGTCACAATACTATAATATTGCAACTTAAACACAATTGTGATATTTAGAATATTATGATGAATTGTGATATTTTGCAATTTATTGCCTGAAAATGATGTCCCGAAAGGAAAATGCTGTTTGTTCAGCTGTTTGATCTAATAACATGTTTAATCTAATATGATGTTCTCAGTTCATCCATGTCAGCAAGTTTTACTCCTTGAAAATCTGATTGTCAAGTAGGCAGATTGAACAGAACTGTTCCCAAAATAAATCGTAAAACGTCACTAGCAGCTGACAAAATGTACTGTTTGTGTTATAGTCTATTCTAACTTGACCAAATAAAATCTGCCCAGAAGAATATTTGACAGTAATCTACTCTAACACCACCATCTAGAGGAGTTGATTATTGTTATATTATGGTACCAAAAAGTTCTGTTTGCATTTGTAATACTAAGTGTTTGTGAAAAGATATAATATTGCCACATTTAATCTTAGTTAATTGAATAATGTTTTTACTAGTGTTTTAGTTTAATAGGAATCCTCCGTCTTCTTTGTCAATGTCAAACACTGGTTTCCTGCATGTTTGTATGTTAACAAGCCAACTGTCAGCTACATCAGTGAAAACATTACAACCTAAAATAGAGTAACATACTCTCTTGAGTACTACAAGTAAGAGTCTAGTTTGCTTTAAATAGTGTAGGTAATGACTGATTGACGTGTTTTGCCCCTCAGGGCTTACTATAGCTGTGTGCACTCACTGCTCAGCTCTACTGAGTGGACTCACATTTTCACATCTATATCAGTTTTACATCTTATTTTAGTGTTTGAGGTGAAGCTGATAATGTCGCCAGGGATGTGGCAGGGTAAAAAAATGTGATTAAAAAATCTGTTGGAGTGTTATTATTTATGTGTGTTCTTATTTAAAGGGACCCTGTTAAGACTTGGTATTAACATCCTTCCTGGGAGATCCAATCTCTTGTGGACACATCTTACGCGCTCCGATCTGAATGTGTCCTCGGATCTGATCTATCAAACCCCATTCAGAGTTGGTCTGTTATGCTACTGGCCACATCCCCTTTTCATGTGTCATGCAACACCAATGTGTTCCCAGGACACATTACCAACCATTGATTTATATTTTTACACTTTTCTGTGTCCATATGTTCCATTTAACATGATTTGTCTAATTAATAAAATATAATTTGATGTTAAAGCCGCACCTAGCATATTGACACAAACACACAAATACATACACAGACACCCGCAAAAAAAGCAGGCTGGTTAAAAACACTATAATTTTTCCCTTGTAAACAGAAATGAAAAAAAATTGCCACAGGGGACCTATTCAGGAAGCATTAATACAGGTGTGAACAGACAAACTGTCCACTTCTGATAGCATCTCTCAGGGCATTTTTTAATACCAGCTCTAAATGGGGCAGTGTTCATTCTCTTCTTCAACTACACCACCCTTGTCGTCATCTTCCTCTTCCCCATATCTTTTCTTCTAACTGGATACCCTGGGATATGCTGCCTCCCCTTCTTCAAAGCCTTCTTTGATGTCTCCTGCACCTCTTTTCTCTTGCTGCTTGCTGCACTCTCTGTAAATACCTGTATCTCTTTTTGCTGCATCCCTCAGCCATCACATGTGCTCATTTCTCTGCAGTCAGTTTTATCTGGTTCTGTCAGTTACCTTTCTTACACTCTGTTCCTAAAACCGTGGCATTGCATCGGGTTGGCTGTAAATTGTACAAGTGTGGCAATTCCCTTTCAGTTTCACTTTTTTCTTTGTATCAAGTAAGGTAGAACATTTAATGTTTTCCGCTTGTGTACTAAGATGCGTTTGCAAATATATATATTTATTTCTTTGTGAAACGATTGTAGTAATTCTTTTAAAGGAAAAACGCTATGTGAACGGCGGGAAAATGTTGGTATCTGAATTTTAGACTTCATGCGAAAAATATAAGATTCTCTGTAGCTCTGTGGCTTGATCAGTGAATTCACTGTATCTAGCGTTTGAAAAGCTTATACAGAGCATCATGGTACTGTACAGTCGGGAAGGTTTTCTTTACCGGGTTGTGAGAGCGCAAACAAGAGCTGACCCACATAGCAGGGAATATACGGCAGGCAGCAGTGTAGCTCAAAGCAATGAAGTTAATTATAGTGCTCTCATACCTCATTGCACATAGGTAATACGGATTTGGTTTTTAATGTTTGCGTGTCCAGATGGTGTCGCATGCTGCAGTAAGGATAGGTTTTTATGAAGCGGTATCTGCACGGCAGTGACCTGAAACGTTTGTTTTTGCTGGTATTTCAGGGCATTTCATGTTTAATTATGCCCTTGAGGGAAATCTTTTCATGTAACCATAACCAGTGTGCACTGTGCTTCAATTTTCCCTATCATCTAAAAGCCCAAACTGGGTCTCAGATTTATCTTCCCGGCATATAATGCCAATGGTTATAGTTGTTTATGTGTCTCCCTGTCTGCGTATCTGCCATCATGTAGTTTTGAAGGATAATTAACAAAAAATATTTGGACTTTTCAATTTACAGTTGTGTTAATCAAGAAGTTGTGCCTGTTTTGCGTCACTTTAAATTTGAAGTTTTTTCTTTCTGTATTGCTGTGGGAACAAGTAAGTGAAGGCTCTCAAATCAGAGCTTTCACCAACAAGCATCACGAAGACACCACACAACAGTGTGTTCGCAGGCACTGCATTACAGGATTACTTGAATACTTGACATGGGCGGGTGTCAAAGCGATATGTAATTTCCTGATAAATCTTGTTCCATATGTAGACTTCAAGACAGTGTCTGTTATCATGGGGTCAACCCGTGGGTCACATCACTCCCTTGTTTGTTAGGTCTAAACTTTTCACACCCACTAAAACTTAAATGTTACCTTTTTTGAGACCTGACCTAAATGTGGTGATGATATATTTATTGTTAGATGAGAACTACCAGTTACATACCTGGCATGTCTAAGGTATCATTTGCTCCTTGTGTTCAGTGTTGACATTGACCTATTGACACTAACTTAAAAAAAAACACATTGTGGTTCACTGACTCAGCATTACTTACAATTGACCAGTCTGTTTTGCTACTCCTCATATTACATAATGTTAAAAGGTAATAGTAATACTTTGGGTATTTTCAAATGTATGAATTTGTTTTGAATCGTTAACTAGAAGGAACTAAAGGATTTTAATCTGAATTGATTCTTTTGCACGCCCCTGGAGTGTAAATGTCTCTTTGACCAACCCCCTCTCCTCTGCTTGCTCTCATAATCTGGCCTTTTATAATGTAATACGACAATAGTTCAGTTTGTTTGTGCTTGTAGAGGTGAAACTATGGGTCAGGATAATTTAGAATGTTTCTGGTCTAGAAAAATTGAAGGCTTTTAAATCTCTTTTGCCTTAAATTGCTTCAAGATTGTGTCACTCATGACACTGATTACAGCTTTGAAAGGCTCATGAATGATCTTCATTATAGCTGTTGAAATACACGTTTTAATTGGTAGAAAGAGAGATGCCAAGGTGTCATTCACTGCCCGGCAAAGTATAGGCTGACAAATTCCCCTTTCTACAACTTACAAATGCTCCTTGTGCGTAGAGTGAAAAACCTGAGATTTCACCAGATAGGAAATAGTGTCGCCTGTATGGTTGATAGTTTTTATAAAATTTAATTAGACTGAATAGCTTGCATCTGTATATGAAACATTAATAGACCTTTTTCCTCTCTTTTGCCACCATATTTCTCTTACTTTCCAACTTTACCCGCGTCTTCCTCTGGGAAACAAACAGATATGAGGCACTGCCTCTGTATGACAAGATGGTTGTTTTCAGGAGTGAGCAGGTTAGTAAGTATTCTCCCGGGCCTCTTGTCTGAGCCATGTGAAAAGCTAAGGCTTGGCATTTCTTGTTTTTGAACTGAGCCCTGGGTTCCTAAAAGTTTACACAAAAGCTCTGTTGCCTAGCTGCGTGTGAGAAGCCTCACTGTGACGGCAAGGCCCGCTTTTGTGTTTGTGGGTCTTTGACTGAACTAGATCTTCTTTAGAATCAACTGGAATGTAGTTGGGGAGAAAAACCCCCCTTCTCTTAATCTAGTTCATTTTCAGCGGGCAGGAAGGGGTCATTCAATCGTCTTGCAAAAAACTTTTTCATGGTTTCTCTGTCACTCCACACTTTGTGTGGTCTAAATAAAAAAAATAAAAAGAAATGGGGACCGTGTTTATTAAATGTGTCTGGCACAAACTTAGGGTCGCCTCTACTTGAATGAATACAGCAATGTTTGTGGGTCTGTACAGATTTGCTTTGGAAATCAAGAAACACTTATTGTCGCATTTATTGTCAGTGCAAATTTAGCTCCACACATTTGGGATACTTGTCACTCAGCATGTGTTGACATAATGTTAGCAGTAATACAATTATATGGAGAGAGGAGAAGGAACCGTTTCATTTTGAAAAAGGTACATTTTCTGATCGTGCATAAAACGCAAGTGGCCAGTATCACAGAAATGTGGTGCAAGAGGTGCTTTCACGCTTTTTTAACACTCCTTTTTTTAAATTTAAAGCAGTGTCCAAATGCAGAGAATTACACAGAAATGCGCAAAAGTAGGAGTTGAAATGAAGGGTCTAATGTTTTGGAAATATTTGATTTCTTCTCTGGATATAACCATGTTGGCCCGCAGCGCTGTGAATCCCTCTCACTGATCGTCTGCACAGTGTTTTTTCTCATTTTCTGCTGTGTTTTCAGTAATGGAAAATACAGTCATTAGAGGGACTGTCATCACAGATTAGACCCCAGGCATCAAATTGGACATGTCTCTTCCTCTGCGGGCTAGAGCTGTATAATCAGTGTTGAAAATGTTGTTTTTGCCGTCTCTCACGTCCTGTGTCCTTCTCAGGTTACCAGTTTGAACATATGCCCATGTCATGTTCCCGTCAAAATGTTACAAAGTGTTAATCCTTTTCTGCGCTCTAACTGCATTTATATTGTCATTTTGTAAAAATGTCCTGTCTAGACACGGGGTTTTTCGACCACAGCCCTTAAATTTAAGGCTTATCTTATTTGCAATGTCTGCGATTTGGAAAAGGATTTGTGAAGCGATGCCACACCACTGCAGGGAAGGAGTGCTGGGGTGGAAAATGTGCACTCAATTTACAGTCAAATTTACTTTCTACATTATTCATTTTCTAAATTACATCACAGTAATTGATGCGAGTAAGCTATCCTTAATTTTATTAGCTGAATCCGTGCTGTTGTAAATGGTAAAAATTCCTTCTGTGAAGAAAGTCTGTGAAGGTACTTCATATGGAAATGATAAAATGTAGCTGAGAAGGTTATTAATGTTGAAGTTTGTTGAAGATTTATGTAGACAGCAAAACAACACGTTACAAAGACAATGGAAAGTGGCAATACAGTACGATCACAAGTTGCAGCCATGCAGTTATTCGACTGTCACTCTTACTTTAATTTGTTAAGTTGCTGTAGTTGATTGAAATTGACTGTTTTTATAATTTTGGCTCATTTTCAACTGTCAATAGCAATACGGTAATGAAATGAAATTCTCTCAATTTTTACTGAAGCTTGCTGATAGAGATAAATAGAAACATTTAGAATGTTTAAATGGTTTAATTAAATGTAAATACAAGTCTAAGTAATGCTGAGAAACTGTCAGAGATGGTTTCTCATTTCCACTTCCCTTTTTAATTCTGTTCCAAGGGTAAAATATCCACATTTATTAAACTCCATGACCAGCAAATCACTTCCGCCTCTTCAGCCAGGATCATATACAAAAGCAGTTGGCTGAACCATCTTTTTTTTATTTTTTTATGTACCTATATAATGTGTCTGCATAGGTAAGTTCATTAGTAGTTGCGAAAGAACTTCCTGATAACTGGAACCAGGAACTAAAAGCATCACAGGGTTTATGCATACAATGTTTGCACATTTTATTGTATTTCCAGCAATGCTAACTTTGACTCCTCTTCACATTCCCCTGTAAATCTGGTTCAATCTCACAAAATGATGCAACTCGGCACATAAATAACAGCAGCTTATTAGGTCTGGCTATGTTGCGTATACAATGTCATCTACGGTACACTGGAACAAACTGGTGACAAAAAGGATGTCTTTGGGAGCTTTGCGAATTGCCTAATTATGCAGGAATGCATTCCACGGAGCTTGTAGAAATAATGTATGGCAGATGCATGTCTTATCAGTTGATCCATTTTAATGATGGCCAGAAATCAGAGAAGGCTCTCTCTCTGTGTGGTGGCATTTTCTTTTTTAGGTTCTGCCTGCCCTGCTGTGAGACCAAAACCACAGGAGTGTGTCTGTGATGTTTGCAGTGGTTAGGACTTTATTCTTTTTTTTATGTCTCATCATGTGATGCTCTAATGGTAGATTATTTCTGTTTCTGTCCAGCTCACACGCTCACACAAAAATTGCGTGTGGGCCTCGACAGAATTGATGTCCGTCAACTCTCCCAGGAAACCTTCATTTTCCTGTTTGCTTGTTCGCCATGCCGACTTGTTTTCACTCCATACATATGTTTCCTGTTCTCCTCCCTGCAGCTGAGAGGATGAAGGCAAAGCGTCCCGGGGCTTACTGGAGTTTGTAGACACAGAAGAATCCGCACCCTTGGCTGCCTTTCCAGCACCTGTGTGACACCTCTGTCTGCAGCGGAGCTCAGCATGAGTTAGCGGGCATCGGGGAGCATCACCGCAGCTGCCTTCCCCGCCATCTGGAGACAGCAGCATCTCTCGCCCTGCTTCATGAGCCAGCAGGATGCGGCTGAGGTCCTCGCGCTCTCCGAGCGCCTCCTCGTAGCGTCACACAAGGGGCAGGCTGACAATGTGGTCCAGCTTATCAACAAGGGTGCCAAAGTAGCAGTCACCAAGGTGAGTGTGTGTTCCTGAATGGGCCCATCTGACTCACTTATGTGGTTTGTTTAAAATGTTGCTCTGCTAGAAATGGCAGCATCTATCCATCAAAGACTTAAGAACAGGCATTTATTGGGTTTTTTTTGCTCTCACCATAGGAAAATACAGAAGGGTGTCATATTTGAGCAAAGTAGTGGTCCAGAGATGGGAGTTAAGTGACAGCGTTGAAGTGTGTGAGAAAATCTCTTCTTTCAGGGGCCAAGATATGATGTCTTAAAACCCTTACCAAATTGAGGGGGTCACGAAATGTATTTAATCTATGCATCGTTGGTCCCACGTCCCAGCTCTTCACTCAGCAAATGCTTTGGCAACTGTGAGACCTCTTCTCACCTCCCATGTATTATTTTGAACGGACCTGTCCTTTTCTTATAAGCCTACAACAAAGGCATCCCATATGGTCCTGTGTACAAACCATCTGGCACGTATGGTTAGATGTGAGTTGGACATACAGTGATAATTAGGTATTCAGTGGGTTTGTGTGTGAGCACTTGTGTCATGTGTCTCAGTGGGCCAGGCAGGTGGACATGCACAGGGCTCGGGGTGGAAGAAAAAGGGGTGGAATGTTAAAGTAGGACAAACGGCAATAATGAGCCCTACATATTGAAAGAAAAGAAACTAGGAGTGGCTCCCATAAATAAATAGTTTAAGATTTAAGGCAATAGGCTCTTTCTTGCCAAGAGTATTGAGAAAATTAATACATTTACTTCAACAAGACCAGAGGTGATCTTTCCTTGAAGACTGGATAAAGAAAAGCTCGTCTGGCTCCTTAAAACTTCCTAAAAATTCTTACATCTGTGCAAAAACAGATACTTGTAGTTCGCCAACCACCTTTGTATTACAATATCACATTGCTAGATTGTAGATGAATCACAGCACTGCTCTCATAGATGGTTTACAGTTACAATGTGCTCATGTCATATTGTTTTTCATGGTTGTGTGGAGCCAGTATATTTGGACAGAAGATTAAGTGGCTGCACTTGTAGCGATGTGACCAACCCGTATCTGCTCAAATGAAAGTAGTTTCCATACAAAAAAAATTGACATAAAAGAAAGAAAAATTATTCCATCAGAGCAGCAATATAGGAAAAACGTGAATTCAGTGCATTTATAACGCCAAACTTCATGCTGAAAATGTACATAAAAATCATTCCATAGAGAATGGTGTCTAACTGACTGCTCCCCTTAAACCTTTTTTTTAACAGCCTGCAGTATGATCCTACCCATGTGATACATTTTTCTCTGGGTGGTCATCATAAATCAAATTTTCCTACACCACAACTTTGTTCTTCCTGTACGTTTCCTGGAATTGGGAATGAATCAAACTTTTTCCTATTTTTGCTATTTCTTGCAAATGTAATCTCATTGAATTGATGACAAATATGTACTCTGGTGGCCGATGTAAAGGATGGCTGAATTATATTCACGTTTTACTGTTTCATACTTGATGCCTTTGTTGTGTGTCATGTGCTTTGTGTTTTCTGCTCTGGCAATGCAAACCAGTTTTCCATGGGAACTTGAACACATGGCATCATATTGTAACAGCTACAACAAAATTACATGCACTGCCTCTCGCTCGCATGATTGTGTTTCAACCCTCTGTATTTCGGTGTTTTGGCAAGGTGCCATCATGAAAGCTTAATCCAGGATAAAGGGGGTAGAGTTCATATGAAACATTCCTATGCTCAGGAAAAGGAATGTTTTTTTTGGAAGGCTAATATGATAAATGGGCCAGAGATGGAAAAAATAAATCAGATGAAAGGATGAAGGCAAAAGGTTAAAGCGGCGTGTGGGATGAGGTTGGTAATGAAGAATGTAGGAGTAAAAAGACAGGCTATTTTAGCGTACAGTGCCTGATTTACTGATTTACTGTCGGGGACAGTTTAGAGGTTCGTTGCGTGTACTGTACATAAGCAACTGGACTTGCTTGAGTTTCTTGAAAAGGTTTCACCTCTCATCAAGGAGCCTTCTTCAGTCAAGTTAAACTGATAATGTTTTTGTATTAGTCAATGGACAAATGTTCAAGAAAGGCTAGAACTGGAAATATTCTATTTTCTCTAGCATCTAGGCAGGGCATCTGCATTGTCGGTGTTTTGTGACCAGGGGACCTTAATGACCTCTTTGCCTGAATAGATGTGGGAATTTTCAGTTTTAACCATCAGTGCAAGAGAGAAACAACCTAAATAATGATTGGCCTAAAAAGACAAACACACACAAAACTGGAATAACGCTCCATTTTAGTGAACCACTAAACTTTTGTCAGGAGGTTTCATCCTGTCCCTGAGATGAGAACATCAAATCTTGACATGACTTCTGGTGACCTAGACTTGTTATCACTCCCCTATGAAATGATTTTAAGGTATTATAGGCTCTTGTTGTGGCTGTTAGTAGGTGAGCTGTACCACAACAATATTATTTTGCAAACAATCTGTTTGATAATAAACTCATTAAACTAATCCATGTACTCACCTCTGTCAACATGCAGTCTTTTCTTGAAACCCCTAAATACAAAATGTTATTTGAATGTGTTTGGGTTGTTTCAATGAAGATTCCAAACTTTAACTGGCCAAAACATGATTCCAACATAAACCATTTATATTGTGAAACAATTCACAATTCAATAAAGCTAACTTTTGTGTCTCTATGTAGAGGAATATGCATGATCTGAAAACACTTCACACTAAACCATCCCACTTAAAAACCCAGTGATGAGAGGTGTGTTGACTTTTGTTGACCACAAGGTTTGGATGTCCACTTCAAAATATGAACTCAATTTAGAGGCTGCCCCTGAAAAAACTCTCCCAGTGAGTCACAAAGAGGCCTTCAGTCTATGTGGAGACAACACAGGCCTCCTGCTTCCTGGAGGCCTGCTGAGTCTACCTGAGCTCACTCAGTGGCTTCCCTCCAAGCCAGAGCCAGTGTAACTCAATCCGGGGGCCACATGAATGAAAAGCCGAGCTGAGCCACTCCCAAACACAGGGCACACCTCCGAACATTGCGATAATACAGGGGGTGTGATGTGGTTTGTGCCGTTGTGTGGGAAACACACTTGATCTGTAATTAAGCTGTATTTAGTTGTAATTACAGATTAAAAGACCTTGTCTAGTTCTAGTGATTGAAGTTTAAATGTTTATCTTTATGCTGACTTCCTGATTTATAATTCTTCCCCATGCAGTTAGGCAAGGTATGTTGGATGAAATGTTCAGAATGTCAGGATATGTTATTTCACCCTCCATGGTAAAACACAGCATTTCTTTGTTTTCAGCTGCTATTTTTTCCATAATCAGAAAAAAAAATATTTCCTTACTTAATTCTAACAAATTGTTTGAATGTAATGTTATTTGTGTGGTTTATATGCACAGACATGAATGAAATTGTATTGTTTGTTCTTGGTGAGGACATACTACATTTAGTACACACAAATAATATGCATAACCGAGTCACTTTCGCCTTTTGAATGTTAAATATTTGTATACAGTGAATGATAGGTTGTCGTACAAACAGGTTAATCATGAAGCTGTAATGATTAATGTTATGCAGCTATGTAACACAAGCTTTGCAAGCCTCCTATTGGCTGTTGCAGCGCTTAAGGCAGTGCACTTTGGGTGGAAAGGATTAAGGCCACAACTAACAGATATTTTCATTAATGAATAATCTGCAGATTATTCCCGTTTCATCAGTTATTCACATTGACTACAAAATATCTGTTAATATGGAAAAATATTCCTTATTTCTTGTACCACCTACCAAAAACAAATATTCAGTTAATAATACTGAGGGAAACTCCGTTGCTTGAAATTGTACATGCATTTTAAGATAAGATAAGATTGTCCCACAATGGGGAAATTTGCGATTAAATAGTTTAATGTACATAATTACGAATGAAATTGCTGTTGAGATTCTAATCAATGATTTATTGGATTGAGCCTCGAACACTCACAAACATAGGGAATTTATTTGAAATTGTATTCACACAGACAGAACATTTAAATTTCTCCTAAGTTAAATGACCTTTTTGCGCCAGCGATCATTATATTGCCAGGATGCAGCCAACCGATACGAACAGCTGTGCTTGTGATTGTGCACCATTCTCTTAACCCATGGGATTAAGGATTTGTTTTCTTTCACTTGACTCTTTACTGAGATGTATTGTACTCCATCTATAGTTGTGCCCCCAGCTATGACCACAATCACTGGCTCTGCAGCAATATCTGACTCACTGGACTGCGAGGGGTGTGGGAAAGCTGCGGTGGGTTCCCAACTCTGTCTGCCTGGGGAGTGTGTTTACTTTTGTCGGGGGAACTGTGATGTTTTGTCCAGTCGGCTGAGTTGTTCATCTGTTTTTGCGTCCACAGTATGGCAGAGGCCCGCTGCACTTGGCTGCCTATAAGGGCCACATCGAGGTCGTGCGAATCCTGCTCAAAGCTGGGTGTGACCTGGACATCCAAGACGACGTGAGTACATTCATCTGTGTGTCTGCAGCGTTTTCATCCACCTCAACTCCCACCGCAGTCCTGATGGTTACCAGCAGCTGCTTGTCTTTTTTGCTTTCAGTGCTCTTAGGCTGAAGTTATATATACTTTTTTAGAATTTAATTTATTTCCTTTTTTTACATAAACACAACTGTAGTCTAATGACCTCTAGTGGCCTTGAGTGGGACTCTTTGGACCTCCCACTTGTGGGCTTGCCCCCCAGATGCAAGTCCCCCTTACCCACTGCTAGTGACAACCCAGATCTTTGGCTATGCCGAATTCACTCTCTGTGGTCAGTGAGCTCCAAAACAGGCTGCAGTTCATCCTCCAGGACTGGAGGGAGCAATGGGTGCAGACTGAGGCAGGAGGGGAGAGGCCAGTGGAGGAGGGCTGGGAAAGAGCCTGGAGGATCAGGGAGAGTGAAGGAGGTCAGCCAAACCTGCTCCTACTGAGACACCAGAAATTTGTTCCCCCATCCTAGCTCCCCCTGAACAGACACCAATTGATTCTGCTGCTAGTGCGCTTGGCTCACTTCTTATCTGTCGTGGAATGATCCTCCCCTCCTCCTGTCCATCCTCTTTCTCCTCTTTCTCTCATAGAGCTCATTACTCTTCCACTGGTCTCATGTCAAACCTTGCTGGCTAATTCCTATTCACCACTAATCTGCTCTGGGTGCTGGAATTCCATTTATGGCTCTGGGTATAAATGTGAACTGAACACGGACTCAGTGCCATCACATGGTTATATAGATCACAGTTGACTCTCCACAGCCAGTGGAGCTAAATGATATTGACTGCTGTGGTTTGTATAACTGTTACATTGGGATCGTCTTCACATCTTTATAAAGTCCATCTTTGCTGGGGTTTGGATATTTGCTGGGCTTATTAAAACTTACTCACAAAACATCTCACAAACTGTCAGTTTGTAACAAATATTTTGTTTTGGGGAATTTGGTATTATTTTGATTATATATTATATTGTAAGATTAGCGCAATTTAGTCTAATAAGCACAATGAACTAGTTGCACTGCCCAGAGATGGGAACACACACCTGTAACACTGAGGCTGTACTGTCCTATTATTACATTTATTATATTATGCTTACTTATTCTCCGACTTAAAAAAAAAAACACATTTCACACAACAAGGCTACAGGGATACAGGCGCTATCATATTTAGATTGTAAATTTAGACTTTCTATATGTTTATTTATACATTTATACCCACAGAAATCCCTTTTTGGGGTTCATGGACCTCAGAATTACTACAACTGGATATTTCTTCAGTGCAGACTATGAAGACGTATTAGCAGAATTTTACATAAAAATGCAGTCATCAAAAATCATCCATCCATTATTCTAGTTAGAGGAAGCAGAAATAAAACCACACCCCCGAATACTGAAATTCATTTATTTAATGGAAATCAATTACTAGTTTGAAAAAAAAAAAGTAAAGAAAGTTAGTAATATTCTTGGATGCTTTTTGGCATGAAAATGTTCAGCGAATGCACTGCAAAATAACTTAACGTAATAACATAATATAACATAATATCCTAATAACATAAATAATATTCTATAAATATCATATTAGAATGTTTGTCTGAGTTTTGTTTTTTTGTCCTGCTGCTTATTTCTTATCAGGTATTGTCAGTCAGTTTTGCGTGTTTGTCTGTTGGCAGGGGGAGCAGACGGCGTTACACCGGGCTGCCGTGGTGGGTCACAGTGATGTCATCAGTGCTCTCATCCAGGAGGGGTGTGCGCTGGACAGGCAGGACAAGGTGAAGCTTACAAGACACAAACAAACACAAACCGAGGCTAACGGTGCCCCTGCCACAGTCGAGTCAGAAGAAGAAAGCCATCACAAGTCGTCTGATGATCATAGATAGACCAACCTGTGTGTAGTCTGCTAAACCACCTCCCCCCATGAAAAGTGGAGAAGTGCATTTAGAGTCAGTGTAAGAAGAGGTAGACTTACAGGTATCGTATTCATAAACTTATATATTTTACTCTGTTTCTCTGTTATTATCCGTTTATTAAAAGCTTCACCCCTAAATGTAAACAACAGTACTTAAAGTACTTTATCTGATTTACGGTAAAAAGCAATGCCATTTACAAGCTACAAGCAATCATGCACAAGCCCTGAAAGGGCACCTCCTGTTACATTTATTTTATAAATTGTGCCAAAGTAGAAGCACATGGAAATGATTACTGAATGCAATTAGGTTTAAAAAAGACCAGAATAACCAGAGTGGCCATAAGGGCGATAATCTCCTTTCTGCCATCAGTTTAGCTTTTGTTAATGTGGCTTTTTTATTGTTTGTCCTGTCAGGATGGCAACACTGCTCTCCATGAAGTGTCCTGGCATGGCTTCAGCCAGTCTGTCAAACTGCTGGTGAAGGCTGGCGCAAATGGTCACGCAAAAAACAAGGTGAATGTACAGTGGCATTTCCAGATTGATTTACATATGTTTGCCAGAAGCTCTTCAGTGCTTCCTATATACAATTAATTGTATACTAAAAATGAAATAAATAATACTGATAGTCATTTCAAACTAGATATAACTATTCCTTGAAATGAAACGAAATAAGACATTTATTTAATTTTTTTTTTTTTTTTTCCTTTCCTCACTCACATACTTGGCCTGGTATGATCAGTAGTCTATGGTGTGTGGTGTCTGAAGTAATATTTGATTTAGTCTTCAAATATCATCAAATTCATTTTATCGTCCTGTAGTTGCCACTTAAGGTCACAGAGGCCACTGTTTCTCCATTTCATGGTATTTCATGGTAATTTCACTTATGTAAGTTTGAAAGTTTTATTTTTGCACTTGCAAAAAAAAGCCCACTCACAAGCTTTTCAGGAGATTTTATGCTATAGAACTTCAATTGCCATCATAATTTCATCACAAGCCTCTCTAAATGATTTGAAAGCTTTGTAAAAATAGAAAAAGAGAGAGATAGATTTCTATTTTGACTGTAGAAATGTTATGAGTATTGAATCATGATGACACTGTGACTCAAACTCTTTCCCTGTCCCCCTGCAGGCAGGGAACACAGCTCTCCACCTGGCGTGTCAGAACGGTCACGCTCAGAGCTCTAAGGTTCTGCTCCTTGGAGGCTCCAGGCCCGACAGCAAGAACCATGTGAGTTTGATCATAATGATGATCGCACATTTAAACATCACTTTAGTATTTTTCGTGAACTTTAGCTCTTAAGTGGAATTTCCTTGTTCAAAGCAGAGAAGCTCTGCCAGAGGATGTGGGAAGCTCATTCGTACTGGGGCTGTCGTAGGTGTTTGTTTTATTTTGAGTGCGTGGTGAAATACAGTTTAGTTAACCAAGCATTGTTTATAACCTTGCAAGGCAGATGGTTTCCTCTCAATTGAGAATCAAGTCAAGTCAGCTTTGTTGTCATTCCGCACATGTAGGATATACATATATGACAAATAACATAAAACTAATTTACGGATAACATAACAAAAAAACATTGAACATAACGTACAATCTCTAATTTAGAAGTTTAACAACATTTGTAGGAGGTCAATTAACAGCACCAAGTATGGACTTTTGGTTAACAAAAATGGTGGCTTCTAAAGAGTTCATAGTAGATGCTACTATGGCATAATTTATATCGAAATCTTATTCATTGAATGAAAAGCCAGAAATGTTGGCTTTCCCTATTGGCGCTTAAACTGTGTGACATATGGAGTCCCAGTATTCAATCAATCGGTGTACTTACCATAAACATAATGGCCCATATACCGATAGGAAAACCTATATATTTTTATACAAAAGAAAAATAACCGTTCCTGTTAAGGTGCATTTATTACGTTTTCAGACCTTGTGGTTTTCTACATTTTGTGTTGGAGCTTCGTCTGTGAAGGTTCTCAGTCATCCAGGTCATGGGAATATCAGGAGCGATTCATGCTTTATGCTAAACTTGTTGAAATTATTCATTTCTTCATCAATCTACGTTGTTCTCTTCTGTTCAGCAGTATAGCAATTCTTTTTTTTTAACTGAAATGATTCTGATTGTAATTGGTCACTGATTTGGATTTTAGTTGGGGGAAACATGTCTGCATGTGGCAGCCCGCTACAATCATGTAGCTATGATCCGCATCCTCCTGGGAGCCTTTTGCTCTGTTTCAGAAAAGAACCTGGTGAGTTACCGATTGGACACTCACTCTCCACCAGCTACATGATGACTTGTTTTTTTTCCCCATCATTATTATAACTCATATTTGGTTTGTCTCTGGCTGTTTTTTAACCCAATCGCCAGTATGAACAAATGAAGAAAAAGTTCAGATTTCTGCTGTATTTGACACAAACTTTTCATTTGGCAAAGCAACATCTGATTAATATTGTTTATAAGAATTTTGTGAGCCTACAAACCCATGATGTTTTCGTGGTTTGACAACATAAAATATGCTGCTTGTTTTCGTGTGTGTGTGTGTGTGTGTGTGTGTGTGTGTGCGTGCAGGCTGGTGACACGCCACTTCACGTGGCTGCTGCTCTGAACCATAAGAAAACCGTACGTCTGTTGCTGGAGGCAGGGGGAGATAGTCGCATCTGCAATAATGTGAGTGCCCGCGGCCTCTCTCCACATCATTAATGCCTCAGAGGACGTGTTTATGCACAGACTTTCTGCATCTTTAAGTCTCCACACATGTTTACTGTGCTACTGTTGTCCTCTTCTCCCAGCTTCCTATTGTCTATGTCAAGCTGCTTTGCTCTCACTCTCTTAATAGTATCAAAGCTTTATTTACCATTTCAATTTGCTTTTCTGTGGTGAGTTGATATTATTGCACTGATGCAACAAAATGAAAGCCACTTTTAAGAATTTGGGGATTCATCTTCTCAGCTGAGATTTGTTTGTTTTCACTCTGTATTTTTTTCCCCCACAGGCAGGTGAAACAGCTTTGGACAAGGCCAGGGAACACAACAACCCAGATGTGGCTCTTCTCCTGACCAAAGCTCCACAGGTGAAACCATTACCTCCAAGACCGACCAGTGCAGGCAGATGTGAACCAAACCCATACTTAAAGATACATTTGTTTCTGTATAGCTCTTATTATTATGATATTATTTTTCTTTCTTTAAAACTGAAAGCTCTTAAAAGCTCCATTTTAGGTAATTTATGAAGTCAACAGAGGTTGGTACTCATTGGTGGAGATCAAATATGCAATTAATGCTATGTTGCATACTATACACCTGTGTTCAGTATGACAGTGTGACACTCTCCTAAAGCCAGCATGCACTGTAGCAGGACTACAGTAACAGGAAGTACACTCCCTCACAGTACTGGAATCGTATTTACATTAGCAATACCACCTGTTTCCTTCTAATTAAAAGCCAAGCTGTGGAAAACTCACAGCAGCTTTAAAAACATTGGGAGTTTTGTGTGAGAACCAGCAAAAAGTTAATAATGTATATGAAAAATAGAATAGGAATTAAAAATGTACTATTTTATTGCAAACGCGTGATTACTAAATGGTAATGGAAAGTATTTGCCTGTGTGTGTTTAGGTGCAGAGCTTTGTGCGTGGCAGGAGTGTGAGAAAGAGAAGGGACAAGCTAAAGGCAGAGGGCAGAGCTCAGTCGGTGCCCAGAGACGAGATGCTGCCCTGTAAGGTAAAAACTGGACCGTTGTGTCAAAACTAATGTAAATTAATTGTATTCGTAATTCCAATAGCAGAAAGTAGAATGGAGGAAATGTATTGAACATCATATAATTTGGCTTTTTAAAAATGGACATGTCCATAGTTATTTTAAAAGGGTTTCTCTTATGGATTCAGATCTTGTGACTGGGTAGACCTTTACAGAATAGACCCTCATGTTCATGAAATTAGTTTAGAGATGAGAGAATGTTGCTTTGGGACATGGATCATTTGAGGGAAGTTGTGGCCATAAAGCTGTGAACATAATCACACAATCCGCCACAAAGCAGTGATATTACGGATAGGACATTTAAAACATTGGCATATAGATGTTAACATCTATTATGTTCTTTTTTTGGTTAGTAGTATAAATGAAATGTTTATGGGAAACCTTAAAACATACATTTAAAGTCGTATGTTTGTTGACTGGCCTGGCTTGGCTCAAAATGTCCAGGAAACTGCTCTGCCAAACTTTTCCTCCTTCCTGTTTCCTGCAGGACAGCGTCTCTGCTGCAGACGACACCCAGAGCAGTGACCAGGCTGCCTACAAACCCACCGAGGTGGCAGAGTCAAACACCAGGAGGGCCAAGAGCAGGAAGCAGAAAGAAAAGGCAGGTCCTTGTCGCCCTTTGTCATTGTCCAGATGTAAAAGTTAGACTAACCTCAAGTGCTGTTGCTGTTACAGCCACATTTGTCTGACCCCCTCCGCCGCAGAGAGACCAAGCACAGTGAAGCCTTTCTCAGGAGGAAGGGTAAACTGCGAGGAGCGTCCCCTCATGCATCCGTCCCTCCACACAACTTTAAAGCCTATCAGCTTTACACTCTGTTCCGTGGCAAGGATGGCAAAGTCATGCAGGTACAGCATATGCACAGTCACTCACCTGTTCAGTTCTATGTAGATACAGAGCTACTTAGACGTACAACTGTGTTCTGTTAATTATTTCTTCATGTCAAAATGCATACATACAGTATATAGTATATGGGTGGCCTGTCACTAAAGATGTAATTTGAAACTTAGTTTTTTTCAGTTTGTGGCTTGACAAGTCAAACATTCCACTACATTCTACACACTAAATGGTTTAGATGTTTTCATGTGTGGTTGGTGTCCAATGTTTAAGAAAAGTCCAAAAATAAAAGTAGGAACGGTGGGTTTTTAAAGCTATAAAAGTTCAACATCAGACGGAAAATATGGACTAATCACGTCTACCAAATTGGCCTCTCTCAGACACTGTGTCAGCCAATAGCATACCTTCAAAAGTCACTGAAGGACTTCCCTGTGATACCATATAATTTATCCTTTTGGATGATAAAAATATATAAGGTATTGCATTCAATGTATTGCAAAAAGCCTACTGCCTTAACCCTCAGCAAGTGGGATGAAAACCACTCGTGTCACCCCCTAATCAAATATGGCTGACTGTGTTGAAGGCTCCCCTGGATGGCTGCCGCTGCGAACCTCTCATCAGTAAACTGGAGAACCAGCTGGAGGCTACTAAGGAGGAAATGAAAACTGAAATCAACACTGTCCAAGACCTGATGAACAGCAAGATGGGCCAGCTGGACCGCAAGAACAAGCACCAGGTATCACACACGTGCTAACATGATTCGATTCTTCTTCTTGTGTGAAATACGCCAAATTGAGCGATGCAAATTTGTGTCTGAACCTGTCGGGAGCTGGCATTTTGGCAGGAATATTCAGTAGTGGGGAGGGATGCCCTGGGAATTCTTGATGACAGTGAAAAAAATTCAAAAACAATTCAACATTTTATTATTTTATCAACTTTCCTTCTGAAGCAGTTTCTACATATACAAGGTCCTCGTCCCCTTTCTCTTTATGGCCACAAGGGAAGTGAACACTGACTGATATAGTTGTTTCATCTGCATACAAATTACAAGTTGAATATCTGTGAACACATACCATGAGGACAGTTAAGCAAGACTTACATTTTTTATGTAATTGAATTCCTTTAGCAATAAAGTTAGAGCTCAACTTCCTAAACCTGCCAGCATGTGCACCAAAGAGTTTCTTTCACCTCTACAAACACCCTTTGATGGGGAACAAATGCGTATGCTCCCACAATGTATTGTTTGTTTATGTACCTACTTTAGGTTGTGTAAGAAAAAAAAGCATGCCTTACAAAATACAGAATCAAACAAAAACTACGAGTGAAGGACATATATAAATGCATACACATTCTTGTATGTGGTTACATTAATCCAATAAATATTTGTTGCCATCAGATTCGGGCTCTTGATAAGATAACAGTGGAGAGAGTGTCGGCAGAGAGGAGCGAGTGTCTGCAGAGGATGGAGCAGCGTGCCCAGCAGGAGCGACTTGAGGCAGAGAAGAGACAGGTAATGTCCACAGCTAAGCATGTGCCTGTGTGAGATTCATTTAAACTTCACAGTATAGCATGTCATCCAATATTTGACCAGAAACGCGATAGTATACCTTCCAAAGGTTTTGCGCAAAAACAGTGTCGTATGTTCATCAAAATGTTATAGTATAGTATGTCACCCTTAAATGAATGAAATCTTCGTAGTATAGTGTATCATCGAAAAATGTGAAAAACTTCATAGTATAGTATGTTGTCCAAAAGTAGGAAGAAAAATGTCATAGTATGTCACCTATAAATGAATCAAATCTTAACAAGATAGTATATACTCACAATCTAGCACAATCCATTTCATTTTCCAAAAATATTTGGAACTTTGGTATCCACAATGATAAACGAATGTGAATGAGCGACTTGTGCGTACACAGAGACACACTCTCTGTGAAACACACAAACAGTCGCAAAAACACCAGAGAGCCATTTTAACATTTATTCGATTTTTAACAAAATCCAACTTTAATTAATTAAGTACTAATTATGTATAACGTACAGTATTTGTCCATGTCAAGGGGGAACTCTATACATTATGGAACATGCAATAACACCATCTCTTCTGTGTGGCTGTGTGTCTTTTAAGCAGGAGTCTCTGATGAGTGAACTGAAGAGCTGGTGTCTGTCCAAGCTGCCCAACATGGAATTTGGCTCCACAGGAGACCCCTGCCGGACCAAGCTGCAGCGCTCCTCTTCCACGGCAGATCTGAACCAAGCCGATAGAGCCGACCTCACCGCGCTGCCTGCTGGAGACCAGGATGCTTCCCGTTGGCCAGAGCTCCACACCAGCCCCACACTGCCAGACTGTGAGCGTGTGGATCCCAGTGTGGCAGAGCGGGGCTCAGCCAACCCCTACTTTGTAGTTCACATGGAGAGCTCTCCAGGTATGGCCCCAACAAATATATAACTTGATTTTGCTAAAGCTTTAATTCAACTATATAATAATAACATACGCTAATAATGTCATATGCTTGAACTAAGAGAAAGAGCTCGATTTTGTAACTAAAAATCAACATGTGAAGACAGTCTTCCAGTATTCATCACCTCTGCATTATATTCAGTAGAACTTTCAATGCACTTACAAATAAGGCAAATATTATTAGAATACTTAGCAGGGTGGGATGAATAGCAGTGAGTAATGTCACTCAGTGGTTACTGTGGAACTGAATGTCTTCTTAACATTTACCAGATGGTGATAAGGCACATAAAGCAGAAGTCACCTCTCCTGTGGCCAAGCAGTCGTCTGTCCAGGTGGTTCGTCCCAAGGAGCGTTCGCTGATTTGCCCTGACGCCCTGCGGAAGACCAGGGACCAGCAGGAGGCGGACGTGGCCGAGCGCGGTGCGATCGGGGGCCACAGAGCCGGCAGCCTGTCTCCTGCCACAGAGCGCCGCTGCAGTAGCAGGACTGACGCTGGGCTCAAAGACAGGGAGCGAGGCCGGGACAGAGGGAGGCGCCACAAAAAACACTCCCAGGGCAGGACTAACCCCAGAGGGGCCGCGGGGGCCAGGACCCTGGAGGTGTTTGGGGAGAAGCCCTGCGAGCCCTCCTTTGCTCAGGAGCGAGACACCATGCACGCCCTGGAGGTGACGCAGTACTTCTTTGAGGCAGTGTCGACGCAGATGGAGCGCTGGTATGAGAGGAAGGTGCAGGAGGCAGGCTGGCAGGCCGGTCAGAGGGCTGAGGCCGACCGGGCCGCTCTGGTGGAAAGGATTGCTTACCTGGAGGACGAGCTGCGCATGCTGAGGACTGACAGGCAGCACCAGTGCTGACACGGAGCTCACCTGTGGCCACCAGACAGAACAGAACCTATATTCAATCCCTCGGCAGCCATGATGTGTTCGAGAATAATGACAACATTTTTTCTGCCTGGACAGCTACAGCCATACGGTAGGGTACCTAATACTTGAATACTTCGTACATGGAGGCTGGAGTGTGACGGTAACTAATTGATAGATACAATTATTTGACGAGGTAAAGTTGAAATAGGAATTTCCTAAAAGGCAATCCTCTAGCGATTAAACTGCATAAAGGGACTACTCAGATTTGTTCTACTGCAAGGTGTATCATTATTCTGTTGCTGTGTCACACTCCAGACTCCGTAGGTTCAACACTATAAACCTGTGAACATCCTTAACTTCAAGCTTAAACGTTTCTGTCGCAAAATATAGTTTAGTGAATGTACATATCAAGCCTCCTCCTGCCATTCAGACAACACTAACACTGTACTATAGATAGTGACTCTATATTAGCTATTGTGTCTTCGTTAGACTGAGAGGGGAAGATAATGTTTACAGTCTAATGGAAAGGGCAGTAAAAGACACTCGACACACACAAAATCTCAATGCAAAGCATCGCATATCAAACAGCTGATTACCAGTAATCTGGTATCTCAGAATGACCTCTGCCCCGTTGAAAAAAAAAAACAGTCCTGACACTGAAGCTGAATCAGACATGTTGCATGAAGAAAGCGCACTGTTGTGTTGCAGTATTACTGTCTGCTGTACATATGATGTAGTGATTGTCGTTTAGTTTTCACCTGATTGATGCACTGTGTATGAAGAAGCCTGAAAAAATATTTTCTATTAAAAAAAATAATAATAATAAAAAGTTCTTAATCTGCTTCCAGTTTTGTGACTTTCACCAATGCAGGTATACTGTATCTAACCTTCCTTGAAAAGCAGTAGAGAATAGATGTGAGAATCATTGTTCAAGAAAAAAAACCCAGTAACAGTGAGTTTTTCCACACCATTGCCAATGAGATAGAATATGTATAGTTATAGTATGTATTTATTTTCCCAGCAACTTCTGCTCTCTGCACTGCACCTTAACGAAATTGATTCTTTGACCAATCCCGTGGCTCTTCCAGAGTGATGATGTTGCCTGACCACATGCTGGGACTGTGCTTATGCAATCCATAGATGAACACAGACACGCATAGTTTTTGAATGCAAATAGAAAATATAACACAGCAAATACACGCGTGCAAACAAAACATGCAGCATAAAAACACGGATCACTTCCTACAAGTAGTGTTAATGCATCTTAGAGAACGACAACTGCCTCAAAAGAATAGATTTCAATGCTTTATTTGTTATTGCACAGCTGCACAACGAAATTCAAAAACATCTCTTTCAACAACAAAAACAGATAAACAGATTTCACTATTAATAAATATTGCACTTTTAAGTGGTAAGCCCAATTGTTATTTGAATGTATTGCAAAATGTGCTAGCTCAAATAAAACGCTTTAATACGAGTGACTGTAGCCTCTGTGTGTGTGTGTGTTTGTGCGCGCGCGGGAGCGCGTTTTTAAAATTGGACCCCTGCAGGGCTCAGGTGGATTGTTCCTCACTTGGTACAATCCGCCCCGCCCCTTTTATAAATCCGGTTTTGGGCCCATCCTCAACCGTTTGTTTCAGTCGTGTTTCTGCATGGAGCGAGTGATAGCCGGAGCCAAGAGGAGGACGCACGTTTGGTAATTTCTCTTTCTTGGCTGTTTTTCCACGAGACACGTTAATATTAGGACACAAGAGACATTTCGATTTGTTTATTGATTTAAGCAGCGCTTCTTTTAATCATTGCACATACCCACCAACAGCTTTAACTAGTCATCTGATATAGTTGTAATCTAGTAGATGGTAGTAGTAGTAGTAGTAGTAAAGGAATGAACAGGCAGATAAAGGTCACAAATCATTAGTTTGAAGCTCCAAAGATATATTGCAATTTATTTATCTAATGTGTTTACAAGCAGTTTTAACATGTGTTTATTTCTAAATTGATCCATAGATGACGGGGTTTCCCGGACTTGAAAACTGCCGCCACACTGCTCTGGAAAAGGAAATGGAAGCCTCCACTTCCGGTTTTCAGTCGCATCGCAGGGGAGCCCTCGCCATGAGGACAAACATTTGGTAACTGCTGCTTCAATCTTCGTCACATGTCTTTCATTTTCTCTTCAGCTGTGCAGTGGAGATCAGATCTGAGTGTAGGAGACAAACACATGGCTTCGGCTAAGGCAGCTTCACTATTTGTCAGTGTAACATATATGAACATATTTAATTCACTTTGTTACTGCAACACACGTAGAAAGTTTTAGAGCAGCTGATCTTTTCCCAAAAAAATATTTCGTGTTCTGAACACAACTTTATAATTTAACATAAATAGTAAGTTTCAATGCTAATGTTGGTGTGCGTAAACACACATTTTGTCATAGAGGCTGTACACGTACTGTACATACGAGTTTTAGTCTTTACAACTGCCATTTTCTCAAGACCAATATAACTTAAACCACCATGGCCGTCTGCCTTGCGCTGTCGCTGCTTTTCGTAGCCAACGTTTAATGTGTGATTCCGTGTTTCCATATTGTCAGTAAATGTATTTCTGAAAAAAAAATACATTGGTAAGCAGTAATTCAATTGCTGTCATCTTATAAATAGTTTTTCTAATTCTAGTTTCTAATACATTTTGAGTAGCTAATAAAAGATACAGAAATGATGAACATATTTTATTTTCATCAGAAGAAAGATATGTCTGCAATCAACTGCAGATATCCTCACTATAAAACAAAAATAGAACAAAAATGCAAACAGATCAATGATCATTTACTTTAACAACAGATAGGAAGATATTCCTGCAATAAATGGCTGATATCACCAAATCCTGAGAAAAGGAAAGACAATTCTGTTAGATACAAACTAACATTTGCTTTAGAAGATTTAAAGTTTAAAGTTGTTCTTTACAGCATGTTCCCAAAAACTGTCACAAGTCAGGTAAAGTGTAAGGTTGATTTAATTCACTTTCGTATTTACCTGAAAGAAACAAACATTTGGTGAGTTCTGCTTCAATTCTCATCGTCATCTTCACGTTTAGCATTGTTGTTCTCCGCATGGGCTGTTAAAATCTGAGCTGAATGTTCACAACCGCTGCGTAAACGTTTTCACTGCAGCTGTGTACATGCAACATGCAAGTTAATAGCCCCAATCTGAATCTTAATCATTGGTTATATATGTAGGAGAAAAACATTGTTTTCAACTTAACATGTTCAAAATGTTACATGTAGAGAAATGTATTTTATTGATTTAAGCAGCACTTTGGGTTAGTTTGAGGATATGGTGGGCCCACAAAAAATGGTCTTCACTACCAGAGTTTAATTAGCCAACTAAAGCAGCTGGTTTAATGAAAATAACCAAATAATTACAGGTAATCAAATGTATATTATAGCAATTTCTTGCTTGTTTATATCTGTAAAAGCAATTATTTTTAATCAACTTTTCAAATTTTATTTTATTAAAATTGACTTGGTGATGGCAGAGGCCAAATGTGACCCGCAGTTGCCAATCCCTGTAAACATAAAAAGTAGTAGTAAAGACTAAACAGACAGATAAATGTCACAGTAAAAGATGAAAAAGATTTTCAGGTTAAAAAATGTATTTTTGTATTATTTGCCTAGTAAGTAAGAAGTAAGTTAATAATAATAAAAAAAATATATATTTATTGTATGTGTTTACAGGGAGTTTTAACATGTTTATTTCTAATTTGATCCATAGACTCAGGTGATGGTGGAGTGTCATCGACTTGGCACAGTCCACCAGTAATCTGTTGATGTCGTCTCCACATTCTTGCATTTTCTCTTAACATCTGCTGTTAAGATCGGACCTGAGTGTAAGATAGAAACACATTTAATTAATTTGCCAGATTTCAGCTAAAGCATTTTTCAGTGTAACATATTTGTCAAATACTTTACTGTTGGTGTTTCTGACGAACCTTTAATGTGTGATGGTCGTAGTTGATTTATCATCCTTTTGGCTTTAAACTCTGTGATTCATACCAAAAGTGTAAATGAGGTTAAGGGTACTTTTACTTTGTGTCATCAAAAACTAAAATGGATTATCTTTGTAAAGAAGTAGTTTTATTTATTTCACGTTATTAACATTGTCTTCTTCCTTCTCCTCAGGATGTGATGGCGCCTCGTGGTGGACGTACTCTGTCTCTAATGTGAACCTGGACGACTCAGTTTTGTGACACCATGAGGTGAGCGCTAAACCCCTGATTATTTACTCTATGCAGAGATTTACTTTTTGTTTTGCTTTATTCCATAGGGTAAAGAGAAGTGTTTATGTTGCAATTAAAAGATAGATGTAAGAAAGACAGACACATTTTTTTAGAACTTTAGCTTAGTTCTGTATTAACTTAATATTTGTTCTGCTTCTTTGTCAGGACAAAGCTGAGGAGGTTGAAGATGTTCCTCATGATCTGTTATTGGCTGCTTCATCATAGCTTAACTCTTGAAGAATTAAAGGTGTGTTCTAGTATGTTTTATTCATATAGCTGATGTACTTAAGCAACTTATTGGTGACACTCTTGTTTATGCTCCTTCTGTACAGAAGTGGGACCAGGCCACCATATATCCCCTCCGTGCAATATGTCTTAGTCTTCTTGTGCAAATTGAAAAAAATACAAACCATTAAACAAATTAATTACTTTGTTTTATTTTTAAACGAAAAGAAGATATGCCTGGAATCAACCGTGGACTTACAAAGTCACTACATCCTGGAAAACAAACTAAATAAAATCATTTGCCTAAGAATATTTGAGTGTAAAGTTTTTTTTCCCAGTTCCGACAATAATTCCCTGAATTCTAAGCTCCACCCACATCATCTCTTTCATCCAATCAACAAATCACTACACACCATTTAAGCAAATTTGGATGTTTAAATTGGCTTTAGATGAATCAGAGTTGACAACTTCACTGGCACTACATCCTAAATCAGATATCCTAGTTGAAGGATACAACCAGGGGAGAGAAATAATATTGATCATTTAACATGAGTGAAACTCTTTAAATTTCTAACCTGAGTGATGAAAGTTCTCCCAGGCTTTTGCCTTGTCCAGTGTTTAATAGTTGGAGCGAGTCATGTCGACAGCGTTTATCTGTAAACAGAAGGATATTCACGGTGCATGTTAAAAAATTAAATCCCTTTTTACTTCTGTATTATAAACCAATTTCAGTTATTTGCAAAAACCTGCTGCGTTTCTTCACATTGCAATAGTTAATGTAAAATGTTAGTTTTCCAACCATGGTCTGAGCACATATTTTGTAAGAATTTTAAATTAACCAATTGGAAAGAGGAACTTACCCCAACTCGTTTTGATATTCATTATTTGAACCTCTGCTGTAACGCTACCATTAACTCTTAATTCTACAGCAGGGAATAAAAAGGAACAAAGTTATATGTTTAAACATCATGGCTAACCTTTAGCAGTAGCTGGTGTGGTTCCTGCTACTTCTTCATTGGCTTCATTCTCCCTCGTTTTGCTTTCCCTGTTGTCAGTTCTGCCCCTTGCAGCTCAAGCACTGCTGCTTCTCTTTATGCCAGGATTATGTTAAAATGAATTGAATATTCCTTACCAATAAAAGCAAAAAGAAAGTTACCAAACTTCACTTGTACAATTTAGAGATTGTATATAACATTAGCGGCAGCGGTCTGCGTTGTTTCTGCTCGAATGCGGAGCGAAAGATTTTCAACATTTTTAAATAATTAAAACATCTGCTGTGAACCAGAGCTGCACTTTCAACTGCACTGAATAAAACATGTTTTACCTGAAAGCCAAAGTTAAGATGTTGAAGAGAGTTTCTCTTACTCTACTTGGTCACAAACTTCACAACTACAGACGACTGCTGTAACCTGAATGCACAAGAACACAGGAGCAAACAAAAAACAAGGTAATTATAATACGATGGGGAACTTTCAGGTTTCTTCATGCAGTAAGTTCAATACTTGTCTTTCTGTGACCCAGGTAACGCCGTGTCCTCTATATGTGGAGTGCCATGCTGGGACCTGCACAAGGTGACATGGAGAACAACGCCCAAGGTAAGAAAGGTGGAACCAGGTACAGTGATCAAACAAAAGAGATAATTCACTGTTTTTTGTTTCAGTCTAGAGGTTAACAGGTTAACTCAACAAACTACTACTCACACCAACAGCTTCTGCCTTCTGATGGTGGCACTGGAATGTTTACGCTCTACTCCTCCAGGACAGGTGCTCGTTGTTGGTCTGATTGGTCATCATCAGGGTGAAGTTGAGACAAAATAGGGGTTGTAATAAATATCATCTTTGACAAAATAGAACCTGCTGATTAAAGGGTTGATTTAAACAGTATAGCTATTTATTTACACACTGCATTATTTAAAGATAAGCCTCCCAATATTAACTAGAGTTTCTTACAAAAAACAAAGTAAAAAACAGAAGAGCCGAGTGCTCCACTAACACAAGAACCAGTTGAGTAAAACAACATATTTACCACAAGTTGAGCGAGACGTAACAAACCAAACTGCGGGGCAAGAACTTACAGCCTCTGCCTTCTGATGGGCTTTTAAACTATTCTCCTCCAGGAGCTCCTCATTAGTCTGATTGGACATAATCAGGGTGGAACGAGTCAGCTGGGACAGGGGAGGGGCTCACACAGCCGTAACAGTTATAACTTTGTGCCTGCTCAAACTGCCGTTTTTGATATTTAATCATTGTTTGAACCCCTTCAGTGTCGTTGTGTCAGTTACGTTTACAAAATGCTGCAGTAATAATTCTACATGTGGAATGAAAATGAAGTTTTAAACATCCTTGCTAACCTTTAGCATTAGCTTGTGTGTCTCCTGCTGCCAAAGGCTACTTCCTTTTTAGGGTTCTTCTTCGTTGTCACAAATTCCACTCTGTGATGGTCAGCCATAGCAGCACCATTGATGGTGGGTGGGGTTGTCAGTGCAGTCCATAACAATCTGTTTAGTTTTCTCCACGTTGAGGAAGAGATTTGCACCAGCTGGTTTACCTCCTCCCTGTAGTTTGTCTCATTGTTGTTGCTGGGGGAGACCGACCACAGTTTTAACATAAACAAATGCTTATAATTAAAACTGACCCTAGATTTCTCACTTCTATCATATATTTGAATATTTCTGACCTTTAAATGCATCTCTTCCCTTTTTCAGATTTTTGGCCTTTTTTTTTTTTATATTTGGACGACATACTTTTCTATGACGGTTTTGGTAAAATTTTCAACGACACAATATACATTTTTTCACTTTTTTCACCTTTATCATAAATTTCCGCATTTCTGACGTTTAAATAAATATATATATATATTTTACACTTTTTTCCAACAAATAATGAACTAATGCTATTCAGTTTTTTACAACATACTGTACTATGATGTTTTTTGGGTTGACAAACTATGCCATGACGATTTTTATGGGTATTTTTTTAAAACAAACTGAACTATGTTGTTTTTTAAAATGTTTGGACATTATATTTTTTTCATATTTTTGGGCAAAGTACTATATTATGTTTTTTCTCATGTTGCAAAACATACTATATGATGTTTTTTGTATTTTTTTTTACAATAAACTATACTATGACGTTTTTTTGTCCTTTTTTGTCGACATATTATACTATGATGTTTTTTTTTCATTTTCAGACGACATCTAATACTGACGTCTTTTTGTCATTTTTGACGACATACTATACTATGACTTTTTAAAATATTATGGTGTTTTTTTTTCATTTAAGTACAACGTACAATACTATGAAGTTTTTTTGTCATTTTTGACGACATACTATACGATTACTTTTTTTTTTCATTTTTGGACACTATACTTGACTATGACTTTTTTTGTAATTTTTGAAGACATACTATGACGTTTTTTTTCATTTTTGACGAAATACTATACGGTGACGACTTTTTTCATATTGTTGTAAGACATACAATACTACGACGTTTGTTTTTATAATTTTTGGACGACATACAATACTATAACCTTTTTTTAAATATTTTTGGATGACATACAATACTATGAAGTTTTTTTGTCATTTTTGAC
Organism: Colistium nudipinnis; assembly: GCA_016785305.1. Lineage (NCBI taxonomy): Eukaryota > Metazoa > Chordata > Actinopteri > Pleuronectiformes > Rhombosoleidae > Colistium > Colistium nudipinnis. Next base: position 315,093 of record JAFBJU010000569.1, on the reverse strand, counting down.
GACATACTATACGATTACTTTTTTTTTTCATTTTTGGACACTATACTTGACTATGACTTTTTTTGTAATTTTTTAAGACATACTATGACGTTTTTTTTTTCATTTTTGACGAAATACTATACTGTGACGACTTTTTCATATTGTTGTAAGACATACAATACTACGACGTTTGTTTTTATAATTTTTTGGACGACATACAATACTATGAAGTTTTTGTCATTTTTGACGACATAATATAATAAGACGTTTTTTTGTCATTTTTGATGACATACTATACAGTGATGATCATTTTAATAATTTTGACGACATACTATACTATGACGTTTTTTTTTCATTTTTGACAACATACTATACTATGACTTTTTAAAATATTTTTGGATGACATACAATACTATGATGTTTTTGTCATTTTTGACGATATAAAATATTAAGGTGTTTTTTTTTTCATTTAAGTACGACATACAATACTATGACGTTTTTTTGTAATTTTTGACGACATACTATACAATTACTTTTTTTTTCATTTTTGGACACTATACTTGACTATGACTTTTTTTGTAATTTTTGAAGACATACTATGACGTTTTTTTTCATTTTTGACGAAATACTATACGGTGACGACTTTTTCATATTGTTGTAAGACATACAATACTACGACGTTTGTTTTTATAATTTTTGGACGACATACAATACTATAACGTTTTTTTCTTCAGATGTCCCCACTCAGATGTCTGATGTCCTCATCTTCAGATGTCCGCACTGTCAAATGTCAGGTTTCCACACCGTCAGATTTCCACATCGTGAGATGTCAGATGTCCCCTCCTGTAAATGTTAGGTTTCCACACCGTCATTCGACATCAGATGTCCACACTGTCAAATATCCACACCATCACGTCAGATGTCCATTCCATCAGGTGTCCACACTGTCAGATATCAGATGTACACACTGTGAAATATCCATAACACTAGACGTGCGATGTCCACACTGTCAAATATCAGATGTCCATTCCATCAGGTGTACACACTGTCAGATATCAGATGTACACACTGTGAAATATCCATAACACTAGACGTGCGATGTCCACACCATCAGCTGTCCTCACTGCCAGATGTCCTCACTTTTGGATGTCCCCACCATCAGATGTCAGCTGTCCACAACGTCAGATATCCCCATCGTCAGATCTCAGATGTCCACACTGTCAGATGTCCAATGTACACACTGTCAAAGATCCATACTGCCAGACGTGTAATGTCAGGTGTCACGACCATCAAATGTCATATGTCAGTATCAGATGTCCCCACTCAGATGTCTGATGTCCTCATCTTCAGATGTCCGCATTGTCAAATGTCAGATTTCCACACCGTCACTTTCGTGTGTCCCCACCGTCAGATATCAGATGTCAACAAACTGAGATGTCTGATTTCCACATTGTCAGATGTCAGTTGTCCTCATTTTCGGGTGTCCCCACCATCAGATATCAGATGTCAACCGTCAGATATCCCCATCGTCAGATCTCAGATGTCCACACTGTCAGATGTCCGATGTACACACTGTCAAAGATCCATACTGCCAGACGTGTAATGTCAGGTGTCACGACCATCAAATGTCATATGCCAGTATCAGATGTCATTTTCGGATGACCCACTGTCAGATGTCAGATATCCACACCTTCAGATGTCCCCACTCAGATGTCTGATGTCCACAATGTCAGAAGTCCACACCGTCAGATTTCCACATCATAATCATTTAGGGCTATATTTTGTACAATAACTTTGTCTTCCTTAGTGTATCTACTAACTTTAGGGCTTTCCAACAGAGTCATAGTACGGTTTTCGCAAACTTGTAAAGGGAAATAGGGATCCGTCCCTGAGGAATAGGCCCACAGGAGAAACCCCCAACAGGAGGTATTGTATAAGATTGCGAAGGGCGGTCTAAGGGTTTCATTTCCCATGGCCAGTCGAATGTTTAGTATTGATCCCTGCCTTTTTAGAGTTACTTTATTGTGAAAATATTTTGCCTCAGGGCTCTGCCCTGATGGCCAGTAGATACCGTCCTGAGTACCGTAATTAACATATTCCAGCTCGAGTCCAGCACATGGCCCATCATATACCATCTTTCAGCTATTCTTATGGCAGTGGGTGTTGTTAATAGCACCTGATAAGGTCCTTCCCACTTAGGTGAATGCCAGTATTTCTTCTTTACACTCTTTACGAGAACACAGTCTCCTGGTTCCACCAGGTGGGTTTCCTGTTGGGAAATAGAAAGGTCTTCATCAGTTTGTTTTTTTTTTTGCTTTTGTTTCTCCAATATTTTTCTCATGTAATCAGCTAAATTGGCTTTGTCATCAGTTTCCCACTGATTTGTGAATTGAGGTAGTCTATATGGTCTACCAAACAATGTTTCATAAGGTGTTAGCCCAGAAGTGCTTGTTATATTAATGTATAATTTTACCAAGTCTAAACATTGTGTCCATGGTCTTCCTGTTTCTTCAATGCATTTTTTCAATCTGTTTTTTATTGTTCCATCCATTCTTTCTACTAGTCTAGCACTTTGAGGGTGATAAGCGCAATGATCCTTTAGATCGATATGAAACATTGCTCCGATTTTCTTTATTAGTTGGTTTACAAAATGAGCGCCATTGTCTCTGTATATTTTCTCGGGAATTCCATACCTTGGAATTATATCTTTGCACAGTGCTTTTGCTACTGGCAATGCATCTGTGTCGGGACTGTGAAGTAGTTATGTTTGTTTTTAGTTCTCACTTCCTGTTTTATTTTGAAACCCGGTTTGTGTTGCCATCCGTAGCTTAACTTCCTGTGCCTGATTTCCTGATTGCTTTCACCTGTTCCCCATTAACTCGTCCCTGTATATATACTCCTCTCACCCACATCACACTGCCAGATTGTCTTGCCTGCTACCTTGTGTTTTTCTAGCCTCCATGTCCATGCCTGATCTTGAAGATACTTTGTGTTCCTTTTGACATTTTTTGCTGAGCCTTTGGGTGATTTTTAGTTCTTCGAAAATAAAAGGACTTTTGTTTTTACCACCGCCTACGGAGTTGTGCTTTTGGGTTCAGTTCTCTGGCCTTGTCGTGACAGAACAATCTGGCCAGCATGAACCCAGCCGACTCAGAGCAATTGGCGGCCGCGGTGCACACCCTCAGATATCCCCATCGTCAGATCTAAGATGTCCACACCGTCAGATGACAAATGTCAACACTGTGAGATATCTGATGTCCAAATTGTCAGATGTCAGTTGTCCTCATTTTCGGATGACCCACCGTCAGATGTTAGATGTCCACACCTTCAGATGTCCCCACTCAGATGTATGATGTCCACAATGTCAGAAGTCCACACCGTCAGATTTCCATACCGTGAGATGTCAGATGTCCCCTCCTGTA